>CM077186.1:14206140-14738640 GCA_039654105.1 Coreius guichenoti | reverse complement strand
AGACACCTACAGCGGGCCTGTGCCGGGGTGGGACGGCCTGCCACTGTCATGGTTAACCACTGAGTGGGCTGACTTACTGTGATGATGTACTTTGACATCAAGACTCTGATCTAGAGGAAGTAGCCTGAACCCTCTTGTCTGCATAGATTTGACATAACCTTAACTAAACATTTGTGTGATGTACATTGAGAGTTCTTGATTTCAACCAAAGTGAAAAGTTAGGACTGTCAAATGAGTTTATTTCGATGGTCCACTTTAGACATTCTACTAACTCCAAGTAACTTTGCAACTACATGTCAACTAACTCTCATTTGAGTATTAGTAGACTTAATATCTGCTAACACTTTATTTTGATGTTCCCCCAACAGACATTCTACTGACTAATATGTAACTTTGCAGCAAGTGTGCAAGCATTTATTACCCTTTGTTAATGTTAGTTAATAAAAATGTTCATGTTAGTTCACACTTCACAGTGCATTAATTAATGTTAATACAACTTTTGATTAAAAATTTTAGTAAATGTTGAGATTAATATTTAGATTAATTTATGCTGTAGAAGTATTGTTAATTGTTAGTTTGTGTTAACTAATGTAGTCATTGTAACAAATTAAACCTGATTGTAAAATGTCATAATTTAGGTTTTACAAAATTGTATGCTAATTCAATGGCAAAATCACTAATATTTCTGATATTTGTGATATGAAAATGTTTATTTGGTGTATACATTTCAACTCCCTTTGTGACGGTCTTCTTCATTTACATTTCTTAAAAGGATTTTTGCTATTGAAGTACATTTAGAATGTTTCTGCATCTATAGCATCAGTTCTTTGGCTCTGAAGAGGCATTAACCCTTTGTTGTGTACAGTCACACCGGCGTGATTAAAGCGTTCAGTGCATCACGTGATCAACTGCTAAATAGAGTGGTGCAGGTATGACGTCACTTTGTAGGAGTTATCATCACACTGAACGAGCTCTTAACGCATTATACTCCATCACGTCTATTGCGGTCTCAAAATTCTGGCCAGTTGATAATACCTAGAATATCAAAATCAACTGCAGGCGGTCGATCCTTTTCCTATTTAGCACCTAAACTCTGGAACAGTCTTCCTAGCATTGTTCAGGAAGCAGGCACACTCTGTCAGTTTAAATATAGACTAAAAACGCATCTCTTTACTATGGCACATAGAACATTATCAATTCCTATTATTCAAATCAGTTAAATGATTGTTTTAGGCTGCATTAACTAGGTCTGCCGGAACCGGGAACACTTCCCATAACACCTGATGTACTCGTTACATCATAAGAAGAATGGCATCTACGCTAATATTAGTCTCTCTGTTTATTCCAAGGTTTACTGTAGTCTGCCGGATCCGGGACGTATCCAGATCAGATGGTGGACCTGCGCCTAGACACGACCACAACGCATCCCTGAAGTGTCTGCAGAGACCATGTCAACTAGACTCTCCCCTGTGAAGGCCTCATCGTCACGACATCCAGTGGCACTGATCCTCAACAAACCCAACTCCTGCGTGATGACTCTGATCTTCAACCAGATGGAACTGGACAAATATTCTGAATGTTCCGATCTAATCTGACTTCTGACTTGTAATGTTTGCCTGAATCATAATCATACATTATTTGATTATGTTCGTTGGCCAGAGGAGAACTGCATGCACCCTGACTGAGCCTGGTTTCTCCCAAGGTTTTTTTCTCCATTATGTCACCCGATGGAGTTTGGGTTCCTTGCCACCGTCACCTCTTTTGCCTTTGGCTTTGGTTTGCTTAGTTGGGGACACTAAATATTCAACTATACTACTGATCTGCTGGCATTGACATTATATGATAATTGAACTGAGCTGGATGACATCACTGTTTTCTCCAGAGCGGCTGTACAGCCGAATCAAATTCTGTTGCATTATATTCCTGTTACCACTGTGAAGCTGCTTTGAAACAATCTGCATTGTAAAAAGCGCTAAATAAATAAAGGTGACTTGACTTGACTGGTTTCCTCGACAAAACCCCAATAGGATTTTTCCATAGGCTTTTGGATTATCACAAAAAAACAAGCTCTGCGATCAACAAAGGTTTATGATACTTACATGTTTTGTCCATCAAGATAATTGTCACAGATGAACACAACTTTTATGAATTTTGAAGCCGAAATGCAGCTGACAGAAATAAAAAGCTAAAGCTATGCTATAAACGAACTACACCACGGTCAACGGTTTCAACGTCACCACCATAAAGCTTCCGACAACTCCCAGTTTTTATCTAAAAACATTTTCCCACAACGTTTGAGTTATTATAGTTTATAAGAGCACAATTATAAGCATAATGAGGCTGTAAAAGCAGAGTTTACCTGTTCACAGACTCTGTAGTCCCATTTAGCCACTTGTTAGCAACCGCCTTTTTCAAGACATGTAACAGCTTTAAAAATCACGAGTGGGGTAATACTGATGTATTTTATGATGTATATAAAACGTGAAAGTGTCCTGAGCTTGTGTCCTGAGCTTGTGTTCACCACAGTCCTTATTTCAGCCATTTAACCAAATCCCCATTAAAAAAAAAAAAATTTGATTTCGGGACTATGGAAACGGAAGTGTTAAAATGCAAACCCGTTTCTGCGGTTTGGCCTACAAAGTGATATCATACCTGCACGGCTGGCGCCCTCAACGCTTGTCATATATATCACAACTATTCAGTGTTTTCAAATACATAATGTTTATTTTAGGTTTCAGACATTTAAATACACATATGTACTAGCAAAACAATACAGTTAGTTTGTAACTTATGTCTGTGGACGTGGCAATAACAACCCTTTCAATTATAAATTTGACGAGGTGTTTTATTAATATCAGATACACATTGTGTAGGTAACTATAACGTTTTCTCCTACTTCACCGGCCACTTACTTTCATGTACTTCGTGAGGAGTGGATAGATTTACGTGTTAAATCCGACATATCCGATTCTCTGAATTGCGGTGCGAACCAACATGGCGCTTTATAGATCAAATAACATGATAATTATAAAGCTTTTTAAACGACAAAACACATTTACTCACACGTATTTGAGAATCGGAATATCAGTTAGTTGATAACATAGCCATCAAGTTTTATGAATATTTTGAATAAAAAAAGGAAAAACTAAATAAAAGCGATACATCTGGGTCCGTGTCATACAGCACTATTGTGGCTGCTGTGTGTCACTGCGTCGCCATGGAAATAACGTGATATGTTCTAAAATAACGGTCGCATTAAAAAACTCACGCTGGGTGGGGTCAGCTATAATATTTTTAAATTTACGTGTGAAAGGGTTAAAGAATGCCAAAGATGAACTTTTTATATTTTGATTATCTTTATTATCTTTCCAAAATGGCTTTTGCGTTTCTTTTCGGTTGGCTTTTTATTCTGAGTTCATGCCCCAGTGTAAGGTCCTGTCTGCAGTGTGACCCGGTGGTTCGTTATGTGCACGAAGATTTCCTGTCCTCAGTTAAAGGAATCACTGTCCGTGATCAGATTGAACTGAAGCAAATCATTGAGCACGCTTACGTCAAATATCTGGAGACCAGCACATCATTTCGAGGTGTCATAGGTAACGGTACTGCTGTTATATAATCAGGAGTAGCGAAGGAGATCCCGCTATTCGTGTCTGTAATGTTTTTAAAGTATTTCAGTAGAAATATTTTTTTTTAACAATGGTCTTCTAATAATTGTGTATGCTGAATAGGTATTTTATTGAATTTCATTGTTTAGTTATCTTTACTTTTATGTTAACAGACATTCATATCGGCAGAATTCTTAATTACATTATTAATTAAAATGGGTCATTATACTTTATACTAGGAGTCAAACGTTTGGACACACTTGATTTGTGTTTCTCATGATTATAAAAACCTTATGATGTGCATATCTAAATTTCGACCACATGAATTTATTTACAAAAAATAAATAAATGAAATAAATGCTTTTCTCCAAAACACGTTGGCCACAATTAATGGCACCCTTTTATTCAATAGCTACTTTTTGCAACCTCCTTTTCCCACGATAACAGCTCTGAGTCTTCTTCTATAATGCCTGATGAGTTTGGAGAACACCTGACAAGATATCAGAGACCATTCCTCCATACAGAATCTCTCCAGATCCTTCAGATTCCCAGCTCCATGTTGGTGCTTCTTCTCTTCAGTTCACCCCACTCATTTTCTATAGGGTTCAGGTCAGAAAACTGGGACGGCCATGGCAGCTTCATTTTGTGCTCAGTGACACATTTTTGTGTTGATTTTGATGTTTGTCCTGATGGAAGATCCAACCACGGCCCATTATAAGATTTCTAACAGAGGCGGCCAGGTTGTGATTTTTTATCTATGGGTATTTGAAAGAATCCATGATGCCATGTATCTGAACAAGATGTTCCGGACCTCCAGCAAAAAAAATAGGCCCAAAGAGATCCAGATCCAGCGGTATATTTAACTGTGGGCATGGGGTACTTTTTATCCCTGTTTTCATCAAACCCATCTGGTGGGTTTGCTGTTAAAAAGCTCTTTTTTTAGTTTCATCTGACCATAGAAGCTGGCCCCGTTTAAAGTTCCAGTCGTGTTTGACAACTGAATATGCTGGAGTTTGTTTTTGGATGAGCGAGGAGGATTTTTCTTGAAACCCTCCCAAAAAACAACTTGTGGTGATGTAGGTGCTGTTTGATACATTTTTTAGGCTTTCTGACCCCAAGACTCAACTAATTCCTGCGATTCTCCATCTGTGATCCTTGGAGAATCTTTGGCCACTCGAATTCTCCTCCTCATCGTGCATTATGCAGATTCATTTGATTGGAACTTCTTAATTATTGCCCTGATGCAGAGGTGGACAGTAACTAAGTAAATTTACTTGAGTACTGTACTTAAGTACACTTTTTGAGTATCTGTACTTTACTTGAATATTATTTTTTCTGGAAACTTATTACTTTAACTTCACTACATTTGAAAGACAAATATCGTACTTTTTACTCCACTACATTTCTATCAAGGTCCTCAAAGTCGAAAGTCGTTTCTGTAGCAGCTTTGAAAGTCAGTGGATGATTTTTTTTCTTCTTTAAAAGGTTTTTTTTTTTTTTTTTTGCAGACAGCCTATCAGTAATCACTCTTGTAGGGTCATGTGAAGTTTCCCAACATTTTTTGAACACTGATCAGTTTATAGCAAAATGGAAGAAGACGGTTCCTCGGCACCCATGGCCATACTTAGAAAGTATGTTTCAGTTTTCTGAAAATATTAGTTTAGTTGGCATACACTTGATGCATGTCTCATAAAATGTTCAAAAATGTAAATGTCTGGGAGAAAGAGAAGAGTAAACAGTTGGGAGAATATCGGATGTGTATCAGAGTATAGGGTCCGTGCATTCGGCCTTAAAGTGACAGCAGCTTTGTAAAGAGCTTTGTAACTTTTATACAAATATTGAAATGAGTTTAAGGTAGTCGTATGCTAGCATGTCGGATGGAGCATCACTGACTGGCTTAAACCACCATGATGGCATAATGTGCATTTATACAACAATAATAAAATAATGCATTGACATAAAAAAAGAAATTTACTTTTGATACTTAAGTACTTTTAAAAACAAATACTTCTGTACTTTTACTTAAGTAAAAATCTGTTTTTAGAACTTTCACTTGTAACGGAGTAATATTTGACCAGTAGTACTTTTACTCAAGTAATAGAGTTGTGTACTTTGCCCACCTCTGCCCTGATGGTGGAAATTTTCAATGCTTAAGCTATTTTCTTACAACTACTTTCTATTTTGTGAAGCTCAACAATCTTTTGCTGCACGTCAGAACTATATTCTTTGGTTTTACTCATTGTGATGGATGATTAAGGGAATTTGGCCATTGTGTTTCCTCATATTTATATTTCCTCAGGAAGTCATGGCTGAACAATTTCATGCTCCTAGTCACCCTGGTGTGCTAAAAAAAAAGGTAAATATTAATGGGAATATACTTCAAAGATATTTTACCGATAATTGTGGTCAACGTGTTTTGGAGAAAAATTTTTTTTTTCATAATGCGATCCCCCCCCCCCCCCCCAATTGTTTTACTTCAATGAAAGGATAGATTTTTGCTATTCTTTTAATGCAAGATCAAAAGGATAAACAATGCAGATTAATTTTTACAGTCATCTTTGATCATATTCAATAATTCTGACCATGACTGTATATGGACTATAGTGAGGGACTCCTTCAAAACCTCCAAGGAGGGTTATTACAGTTAACTAAAACCATAAAAAGTTAAATGTTAAATAAATAAAATAATTTAAATAAAATTAACGTTAACTGAAACATTTCTTCCTTTCATAAACTTGATGTACTAATAATAACTAAACCTGAAATAAAAAACTAAAAAAAAAGACAAAAAAACACCAAAATTGTATATATAAACTATAATAGTATCTCAATGATACTAAAATAACACTGTTCCAGGATGCTCATAAGATCATTGAGAGGATGGCAACCTTGAAGAAGCTCAAATATAAAATAGTTTTGATTGCTATTATTCCACAATTTGGAAAAAGGTGGCAAAATTATTAGGTTTGTCCAGACTTTTGACAGGTAATACATGCAAGATTTGCCAAATTTTTGTTGTGTCTTCATATTATATTTATAAATGATGATGTTGCGTGCTCTCTGATGTTTTCTTTAGATCCTACAACACTCTATCATGCACGGACGGAATATCAGAGTGAATTCAAGAGGCACTGGAAAGAAGACAGGACAGGTCAGAGCTTGTGGATGCAGATTATGTACAGTGGGGAGAACAAGTATTTGATACACTGCTGATTTTGCAGGTTTTCCTACTTACAAAGCATGTAGAAGTCTGTAATTTTTATCATAGGTACACTTCAACTGTGAGAGACGGAATCTAAAACAAATCCAGAAAATCACATTGTATGATTTTTAAATAATTAATTTGCATTTTATTGCATGACATAAGTATTTGATCACCTACCAACCAGTAAGAATTCCGGCTCTCACAGATCTGTTAGTTTTTCTTTAAGAAGCCCTCCTGTTCTCCACTCATTACCTGTATTAACTGCACCTTTTTGAACTCGTTACCTGTATAAAAGACACCTGTCCACACACTCAATCAAACAGACTCCAACCTCTCCACAATGGCCAAGACCAGAGACCTGTGTAAGGACATCAGGGATAAAATTGTAGACCTGCACAAGGCTGGGATGGGCTACAGGACAATAGGCAAGCAGCTTGGTGAGAAGGCAACAACTATTTTTGATGAGACAAACATAGAGCTTTTTGGTCTAAACTCCACTCGCCGTGTTTGGAGGAAGAAGAAGGATGAGTACAACCCCAAGAACACCATCCCAACCGTGAAGCATGGAGGTGGAAACATCATTCTTTGGGGATGCTTTTCTGCAAAGGGGACAGGACGACTTCACCGTATTGAGGGGAGGATGGATGGGGCCATGTATCGCGAGATCTTGGCCAACAACCTCCTTCCCTCAGTAAGAGCATTGAAGATGGGTCGTGGCTGGGTCTTCCAGCATGACAACGACCCGAAACACACAGCCAGGGCAACTAAGGAGTGGCTCAGTAAGAAGCATCTCAAGGTCCTGGTGTGGCCTAGCCAGTCTCCAGACCTGAACCCAATAGAAAATCTTTGGAGGGAGCTGAAAGTCCGTATTGCCCAGCGACAGCCCCGAAACCTGAAGGATCTGGAGAAGGTCTGTATGGAGGAGTGGGCCAAAATCCCTGCTGCAGTGTGTGCAAACCTGGTCAAGAACTACAGGAAACGTATGATCTCTGTAATTGCAAACAAAGGTTTCTGTACAAAATATTAAGTTCTGCTTTTCTGATTTATCAAATACTTATGTCATGCAATAAAATGCAAATTAATTACTCAAAAATCATACAATGTGATTTTCTGGATTTTTGTTTTAGATTCCGTCACTCACAGTTGAAGAGTACCTATGATACAAATTACAGACTTCTACATGCTTTGTAAGTGGGCAAACCTGTAAAATCGGCAGTGTATCAAATACTTGTTCTCCCCACTGTACTTCCAAAAGAGCAGTCGTTCATTTTTTAAGAAGGAGAAAAGATCAACGTTTTCATGTTAGAACAAAAAAATAAGAAAAATGAAGATGCTTTACATCTGAAACCATGAAAAAATCATTCTGTGTTATTCTTGTGTAGGTTCTGTTCAGTGGGATATGATAACGATAGTAGAGAAAGGAAAGAGAATCCTTCAGAAACATTTGGAGACTTTCATTGCCCAAGGTAGGATGGGTGCAGGCATACTGTAAATGTTTTTAGCAATAATGTGTCAGAACTCCTAATTCTCAAGAATTAATTTTTTCGATCATTATCTTCCAAAGGTCTATGTCCAAATAAATGCGGTAAGTACAAATTACATTTCCCAGAATATATTTCTCTATAATATTATTCTGAATATTTTAACACAATCAGTCAGAATTTTGCATACACTTACACGTTCCTTATTATCATTATTTTGCACATTTTATAATAATAATAATAAATCTTATATTTCAGATTCTGTATAGTAGCCACCCTCCACCTGGATTACAGATCTTAACACTGAATACAGCTCTAAGTTTAAAGAGAACCTTTTTTTACATTTTCAACTTTCTATTTGAGCATGTTGACTCTGTTTGAGCATGAAATAGGCCTGCAAAGTCACAAAAAAAAGCACAAAGTCACCCCAAAGGGAGTTATTCTCTATATCAGTAAGCAAAAGTTTCTGAAATCCCTGAAAAACCTTGATTGTAGTCTTGAGTTTTCTCCTGGGAACGTACACCTCACAATATTCCTCATTTAAATAAGTCCCGCCCAAGGCTTACGCAAAAAAAGGGGTGAGGCCTAGTTGCGTGTGTAGTGTGTTGAAACAAGTATACTGTAGGTCTCTGCAGGATAGTAATAGGAGTTACCAGATCAGTGTTGAAACGGTTATGGGAAGGGGCGTGACATTTCCGAAACATGCTGACCAATCACAACACACTGGTCCAGCCGACCAATCAGAGCCCATTACGCTTTTCGGGAGGGGCTTCATAGAGATAGAGAACTAGAGAACTAAATAGAGCGTTACTGACAGACTGGGAAGAGATGTGCTGCTACAATGTAAAACATTTGTAAAATAATGTGTTTTTTAAACATTCAACCATGAAAAACTATTCTTGTAGACCCCAAAAACAAAATCAAGACTTTGTAAAAGGACATAATAGGTCCTCTTTAAGCTTTTAGCTCAAAAGGAGTTTCCTGAGAGACATAAATTCTGTCAAGTGTGTTGACTGGTTGTGTACTGTATGTGTCACAGGGCACTGAGTCTATGGAGTTTGATGATACATGTATATTATATTGCTCACTGGGTGTGTGTGGGTGCGGATGATTGTTGCTTACAGGGCTGTTGTATCAGAGAGTGATGAACTGCACTTCCTGTCAGTATGGGCTCTTTACCTGTCTGTCAGCCACTCCGCCACTAGACTGTGGAGGTGAGACAAACACCCACGGATATACACACCTGAATGGCTTTAACAGACTATATTAACACACCACACTTCTCTTTTGTTTTTCTGTCTTTGTATCAGAGCATCATCTGGAGGCAGATGAAGGAGAGGAGGTGGTGCTGGACTGTTTCCTGCCTTGGCACGCTCTAGTCATTGGGCAGACTGAGTACCATTACTCCTGGCACCCTGAAGAAAAGAATGTACATGCACACAGACACACACACATTTGAATTCATTTGCAGGTTTCAAAGAATCTTGAAGCCATTTTGAATACTGTTTCAGACAATACTTGTAAAAAAAGAAGTACGCTTTAACATCCTTTTTTATAAAGAGTACTTATTATGGAAATAATACTTTAAGTGAATACTTAAGTGCAAACTGAATGTATTGTTATTTGCAATTAAATGGAAATGTAATATATTTTTTATAATAAATATAGTATTTATAATAAATGAAATTAGTTGAACTACTTTGACCCACTTAAGTAGGACTTAAGTACATCTTTATATGTACTGCAAGTTCATAATTAGTTCTATTGTCTTTGAAATACGGTTTTCTGCCGAATTTACTGACAAGCATTTATGACAACTAAAATATACTATTTCTATTGAAAAATGTAGGTCAATTGTACACAATGCAATGCGGAATTCAAAATACAATGAATTCAAAAAACTTACGAAAAATCAATATGGAAAATTCCTTCATTTTAATTGTGTGTAATGATTAAGTTGCAATTTAGTACATTTCAAATATATCAGAAATGTAATATTGAACAACACACTACAGTTAAAATTATAATCAAGTACTTTACATGTGTTTTAGGATGTTAGTCAACACACTTCTTTCAAAAAACAACAAAAGATTATTAAAATAATGATTAAAAATGTCAATAAAAGTTTTAATGTGACTATTACATATAACATATAGTCATGAAGTACACTTAAGTGCCCCAGCCCACCCCCACCCCAATAACATTATAAGCAAGAACAGTTTTTAAAAAAAAAATACTTTCAATATTTGAAGTACACTCAATACAATTACGTGCACCTCTTTTTTTTCACAAGGAAATGTTGGGGAGTAACTATTTAAAAAAAGTGAGGCTAACTTTACTAAATTTAAGCACAACAGCAGCTTGGCTGTTTAGTTACAAACTACTTTTTCCAACAAGTACTGGTTAGATTATGTAATTATATATAATTTATACAGTAATGTTTAAGAAGGTAATGCCCCCTTAAGTAGCTTCAATACACCTTGTAGTCTATCAACTAGCCTAGTACTTTAAATGTTTATCTTTTAGGTTGATTTGTTACAGTTTTAGTATTGATCCTTCCAGAGATCCACAAACCAGATTAAACTGATTGTGATTTGAATTATTAATTAAAATGTACTAAAATGAGTTTGTTTATTATTCATTGCAAGCTGTCACATGATGGGGAGTATGAAGTTCTGGTGGTGACAGAGGAGTCTAAAATTGTACTCAATCAGCTGACAAACAGCGAGGAAGGCATGTACCGCTGCCTCCTACAGGATCAAAAGGGTACTGTGCTGTCCCGCATGTATTTCAAACTGAAAGGTAGGCAGGGTTTATAATGCTTATTTTTGAATGTGGCAACTCATTGTGGTCTAGTATACTTTAATTTTGTCCTCCTCTCATCTCCTCCCCTCAGTCATCCCACTGCCATCTACAACCCCTAGACTGATTGTGATGTTGCCGTCCCTGCCCTCGGGTTATGACGCCACATCTCGCCCTCATAAGAGCAGTTTCCTCATTATACTGATTTTACTGACTGTACTCAGCATCACAGGCAGCCTTGTCATCATAGCGTACCTCAGGTATGTCATAACAGGATGGTTAGATGCACAGTAATTTGGGTATATTAAAAAGGGGGCTTTGTAATATACTTTGAAAAAACATAGCAAATGAAAATAAAGACAGGGATGAAAGAATGTATAATTAATTGATTAAGCAATTATTAATCAGAGCAACACTTCTGAGCGACATTCCGTAGAAAACTTCACAAAACACATTTAGATGACCTCACAGATGTTTGTTAAATAAGTCTACTTGCTTAGCATATTAAGCATATTTGACTATAGTGGCAGTCAAATTTCATTTCATATATGCTTACATTAAGTGACATTTATGTTTGCATTAAACTTTCATATTTTGGAAAACGTGAGTTAGATATAATCAGGCCCATATGGGACGAATTGGAACGGAACTCCGCCTGTCATTGTTTGTTTATAAAATATTGTGGCCAGTGTTGTTACTGTTACTATTAAAAATCATTTAAAGAAAGCTGAATTAAAATAAGATATAAATATTAGGTGAAAAACTAATGAAAATGACAAATGTTGCCTTGGCAACTAGCTGCAATAAAATAAGTATAGGCTACTAAAATTACAAAACCTAAAACTGAAATATAAATAAAAGCTTAACAGAAATATTTAAAAAATATATAAAATATTAAAATACCACTGATTGTGAATTTGATTATGCTTTCAGCTATCAATAATAGTGTTGTATGTACATGATTAGACACATTCTGCAGAATTCCATAGATTTTTCATCAAATTCCTACAAAATTACTATAAAAACTCTTTTTTTTACTATTTCCTCTTTGAAAATTCATGTTTTTAATGTATATGACATCCAGCTGTGCTCAAGTTTACATACCCTTGCAGAATCTGTAAGATATTGCAGTAAATAACATTTTTTAAATATAAGATATTTTAAATATATACACTGCCATTCAAAACTTTGGGGTCGGTAAAATTTGTTAATGTTTTTGATTAAAGTCTCTCATGCTCACCAAGACTGCATTTATGTGATCAAAAATACAGAAAAAAAACTGTAGTATTGTGAAATATTATTACAATTTAACTGTTTTCTATTATAATATATTTAAAATGTAATTTATTCTGGTTGTAAATGTCTTTACTGTCACGTTTAATCAATTTAATGCATCCTTGCTGAATAAAAAATTAATTTCTTTCAAAACAAACAAAAACCCTACTGACCCCAAACTTTAAAATGGCAGTGTATATAAAAACAATTAATTAATGTTATGCAGATTCTTCAAGGGACATGAGCTGAACTGCATGAGGGTTGGCACGGTAGGCACATGCAGGGAAAGAGAGAATGGGGAGGAAGAAAGAATGACAGTGGGTGATCTGTCATAGCATCCTGCTGATTTTGTTCATAGAGACAACATTAGGAAGGAAGCACACTTTGTTTTCCTTCATTCTGTCATGTTGCTTTGTGTCCCTCTGACAGAGTGACCATGAAACACCAGAAGGAGGAGAAAGACAGCAGGAGAGGAGGAGAGGGGGAGGATGGAGAGAACATCGAGCTGGTGACTGTGACAGAATGAGGGATGTGATCCAAAGAGATGCATGAATAAATAACTATACATACCCAAAAGACTGATGAGCTTGGAGTGTCTCAATGTGAACATTCAAAGGATAATGATCAAGTATTTAGAAAGGCCTCATCATATACGGTTGCCTGTGACTAGGCGATACATAACCTATTCAGGTCTAAAAATAGGTGCTGTTCCCCTTCAGTCGGTCACGTTCGACGTACGTCGGACGTCACCGACGAATTGGGATCACTTCTGGGAGCCCCTATCAGCTTCGAGTGTATAGAGAACGGGCCAATGGCCATTGGCGTGCGAGATTTGCATCTCGCGCTCCGCCCCGCATCGCGGGTATAAAGCGGAAGCGGATGCAGCGCACATTTGTCATTCACTTCGGAGCCAAACAAGCTTCATGGAAGACTGTTCCTGCGTCAGCAGAGAGAGAGAGAGAGAGCAGAGAAGAGGCTTTTGTGCTGGGAGAGAAGGCACGTGCAGTGACAACCGCGAGCTCACCGAAATCGGTGAAACAAACTGCTGTTTTTACAGCATCCCGGTTGGTTCGGTGGGGGCGTTCCACGGTGAGTGCAAACACAGGCTGCACTATCCCCTGTGTTTGCCGCGGTTGTTCCTGGGTGCTTCGGCACGTTAAGAGCTTCTTCTAAAAGAGCAACACGGGTGTGAAATTGCGTCTTTTTCAAGATGTCATTCCACCCGTGCGTTTCTGGATGCGGTCGTTCCCTGTCACCAGCTGACGGTCACAATCGCTGCCTGACATGTCTGGGTATTCAACATGCCGAGGCAGCGTTTGTGGATAGTTCGTGTTCCCATTGCGGGAACATGACTATCTCGGCGCTAAGGTCGAGACTCGCCTACCTTCGGGAGGGTGGAGTCCCCTTACCTATGCCCCGATCTAGTGCTATCCCTGCCCAGCAGGATAGACCTACTTCGGCGAATAGCCAGGGTGACCTGAGGATCACGTTTAGGGCACACCCGCCGAGCCAGCCTCCGTGGGCCCCTAAACCCTCTGTAGTGCCGCAGCCGGTTGAGCTTTCGGAGGAAGTCGCTGGCCCCTCTCGAGGTGGTCCAACGGTGACCTTTGGAGCTCCAGCAGAGGATAGGATGTCGATCGCTGCATCGGAGGGGGAGTTTCAGTCCTCGGGGGATGAAGACCCGGCTGCGTTGCCTCCCTCTGGGAGAGTGGCGTTGTCCGAGACGGACCCCGAGCTGACGGCTATGCTTTCCCGGGCCGCCGAAAAGGTCGGGCTCGTGTGGAACCCTCCACCGTGTCCCGAGCCTTCTAGGCTGGATGATTGGTTTCTCGGGGCGGCTCGCGCTGGTTCTCAGCGTCCCGCCCCGGTGCCCTTCTTCCCGGAAGTGCATGAGGAGCTCACAAGGTCGTGGACGGCACCTTTTTCTGCCAGAAACCGGCCGAGTAGCTCCTCCCTCCTCACTACTCTCGACGGCGGGCCAGCCAAGGGGTACGTGGGGATCCCGCCGGTGGAACGGGCGGTCGCGATGCAACTGTGTCCGGCGTCCGCTTCCACCTGGCGCGGAGACCCACGCCACCCATCCAAGGCCTGTAAGTTCTCCTCCAGTCTAACTGGGAAGGCTTACAAGGCTTGTGGACAGGCTGCGTCCGCCTTGCATGCCATGGCGTTGCTCCAGGTGCACCAGGCCCAGGCACTCATGGACATGCACGAGGGTAGACCTGACCCAGAGCTCCTCCGGGAGCTCCGGACGGCGACGGACCTCGCCCTCCGGGCGACGAAAGTCACCGCCCGTTCCATTGGTCAGGCGATGTCCACTCTTGTGGTCCAGGAGCGACATCTCTGGCTCAACCTGGCCGATATGAGGGAGACTGATAAGTATCGGTTCCTGGACTCCCCCATTTCCCAGGTTGGGCTGTTCGGCGACGCGGTCGAGAGCTTTGCCCAGCAGTTCTCGACTGTCCAGAAGCAGACGGAGGCCATCAAACACATCCTGCCCCGGCGGTCAGCTGCTGCCCAGCCGCCGGCCGCAGCTCCTCCGCCTGCTCGTCGCCGAGGGCGGCCGCCCGCCGCCGCCCCCGCTCCCGCCCCAGCCCAGCAGCAGCCTCCACCAGGGCAACGGCGTGGAGCCGGCCGCGGGAAGGCCGTCCAGCCCGCTCAGGCCGCTGCCAAACCAGGTGGCAAGCGTCGTCGTAAGAGACCCTGAGACGGGCCACCCAGAGATGGAGGAGACAGCTCTTCAGGAGGTGGTGACAGCACCGCTCCTTCTCCCGCTGGAGGGCCGGGAGAGAATTTTATGTTCTTGTTTGGTTTCTGTTCCGCCACTGGCCTTCGGGCCAGTGGTACCCAAAACTTCAAAAAAAGAGCTGTTTCTAAAATCTCTGGGTGCCAAGAGAGCGCGCTTGGCGGTGTACGACGCTCCCATGCCTTGTCACCCTCCGGTGCCTCTCTTATCGCCAGCAGGGGGTGCTGGCTGTGTCCAGGACGCACACAAGAGGCCTCCGCACACTCGTGCACCCCCTCAGCGGAAGCAGGTAAGTGTTGCATTGCGCACTCAGACCCCACTTCGGGCCGCGATGCCGTCCGAGTCGGGTCCCTGCACTCCGCTGCGCTGCCCCGCTGCGGGTACGTCTGTGGTGCCGTTGGTCCCGCTGGTTCGGTCGCTGGGAGCCTGGTTAGCGCTCCCCAGCCCGTCCCGCTGGCTCATCCGTACTATCAGACTCGGCTATGCGATTCAGTTCGCTCGGCGGCCCCCCAAGTTCAGGGGCGTTCACTTCACCTCCGTGTCGAAGGAGGACGCCCCCGTGCTACGGGCGGAGATCGCAGTCCTACTGGCGAAGGACGCGATAGAGCCGGTCCCTCCAGCCGATATGAAGACAGGCTTCTACAGCCCGTACTTCATTGTACCCAAGAAAGGCGGCGGGTTACGGCCAATCTTGGACCTGCGGTTCTTGAATCGGTCCCTTCACAGGCTGCCGTTCAGAATGCTAACGCAGAAACGCATCTTCAGGTGCATCCGTCCCCAAGATTGGTTTGCAGCGATCGACCTGAAGGACGCGTACTTTCATGTCTCGATTCTCCCCCGACACAGACCGTTCCTACGCTTTGCGTTCGAGGGACGGGCATATCAGTACAGAGTCCTACCCTTCGGGCTGTCCCTGTCGCCCCGCGTCTTCACGAAGGTCGCGGAGGCGGCCATTGCTCCCATGAGAGAGCGTGGTGTTCGCATTCTCAACTACCTCGACGACTGGCTGATTCTGGCTCAGTCGAAGGCACAGTTGTGCGAACACAGGGACATGGTGCTCAGTCACCTCAGCCTGTTGGGACTTCAGGTCAACTGGGAAAAGAGCAAACTCTGCCCCGTGCAGAGGATCTCTTTTCTCGGTATGGAGTTGGACTCGGTCAATCTGACAGCGCGACTCACAGAGCAGCGCGTCCAGTCGGTGTTGAACTGCTTGAATTCGTTCAAATGCAGGACAGCGGTACCACTGAAACATTTTCAGAGGCTCCTGGGGCATATGGCATCCGCAGCCGCAGTGACGCCGCTCGGATTGCTTCATATGAGGCCGCTTCAACACTGGCTACACGACCGAGTCCCGAGATGGGCGTGGCAGAGCGGCTCATTCCGTGTCTCAGTAACACCGAAGTGTCGCCAAACCTTCAGTCCGTGGTTGGACCCTTCGTTCCTACGGGCAGGAGTTCCCCTAGAACAAGTGTCCAGGCATGCTGTGGTCTCCACGGATGCCTCATCCACCGGCTGGGGGGCCACGTACAACGGGCTTGCAGTTTCGGGTCTGTGGACGGGGCCTCAACTGCAATGGCATATCAATTGCCTCGAGTTGTTAGCAGTTCGTCTTGCGCTGGGCCGCCTCAAAGGGCCGCTACGAGGCAAGCACGTTCTGGTCCGTACGGACAACACTGCGGCCGTTGCGTACATCAACAAACAGGGTGGTCTACGCTCCCGCCGCATGTCACAACTCGCCCGCCATCTCCTCCTCTGGAGTCAGAAGCATCTGAGGTCGCTTCGTGCCATTCATATCCCGGGCCTGCTCAATCGTGCAGCCGACGAGCTCTCACGACAGCAAGTGCTCCCAGGAGAGTGGAGACTCCATCCCCAGGTGGTCCAGCTGATCTGGAGTCGCTTCGGGACCGCACAGGTAGACCTGTTTGCCGCCCCGGACACGTCTCACTGCCAGTTGTTCTATTCCCTGACCGGGGGGACCCTCGGCTCGGATGCGCTGGCACACAGCTGGCCCCGGGGCCTACGCAAATATGCGTTTCCCCCAGTGAGCCTTCTTGCGCAGACACTGTGCAAGGTCAGGGAGGACGAGGAGCAGGTCTTGCTAGTTGCGCCATACTGGCCCAACCGGACCTGGTTCCCGGAACTAGTGCTCCTCGCGACAGCACCTCCTTGGCCCATTCCTCTGAGGAAGGACCTCCTGACTCAGAGACGGGGCACCCTGTGGCACCCGCGTCCGGACCTCTGGAAACTCCATGTCTGGTCCCTGGACGGGACGCGGAGGTTCTAGGTGGCCTACCACAGGCTGTGGTAGACACCATCACTTCCGCCAGAGCCCCCTCTACGAGGCACCTCTACGCGTTGAAGTGGAACCTGTTCGTCGAGTGGTGTTCTTCTCGTCGAGAAGACCCCCGAAGATGTTCGATCGGCTCTGTGCTTTCCTTCCTGCAAGAAGGGTTGGAGCGAAGGCTGTCTCCCTCCACCCTCAAAGTGTATGTTGCCGCTATCGCCGCAAATCACAGCATGGTCGAAGGTAAGTCCCTAGGAAAGCACGATCTGGTCGTCAGGTTCCTGAGGGGGGCGAGGAGATTAAATCCGCCTCGCCCTCACTCTATACCCTCTTGGGACTTGCCCCTGGTGCTAACCGCATTACAGAGGGCTCCCTTTGAGCCTTTGCAGTCAGTAGAGTTAAAAATCCTGTCCTGGAAGACAGTACTCCTGACTGCATTGGCTTCCATCAAGAGGGTAGGGGACCTGCAGGCATTTTCGGTCGACGAATCGTGCCTGGAATTCGGGGCGGGTAACTCTCAGGTAATCCTGAGACCCCGGCCCGGATATGTGCCCAAGGTTCCCACCACTCCCTTTCGGGACCAGGTGGTGAACCTGCAAGCGCTGCCTTCGGAGGAGGCAGACCCAGCCCTGGCTTTTCTCTGTCCCGTTCGCGCTCTGCGGACTTACGTGGACAGAACGCAAAGCTTCAGGACCTCAGAACAGCTCTTCATCTGTTACGGAGGCCAGCAGAAGGGAAAGGCTGTCTCCAAGCAGAGGATGGCTCACTGGATAGTGGATGCCATCGCCTTGTATGAAACCCAAGGCGTGCCCTGCCCGCTTGGGTTGAGGGCCCACTCCACTAGGAGTGTGGCCTCTTCCTGGGCGCTGGCACACGGCGCCTCGCTGACAGATATATGTAGAGCTGCGGGCTGGGCGACACCTAACACGTTCGCTAGATTCTATAGCCTCCGTGTAGAGCCGGTTTCTTCCCGTGTGCTCGCTTCAAATAGCCGGTAACACCGAAGTGCCCGTTCTAGTGTCGGCTTGCTGCGCCATTCCCCTCCTCATGGACCGGATACGTGCGCTGATATGCTCCAGTCGAGTTCCCCAGCACGGCGAACCCTGTTGAGTCCTCCGCAACCCGTGGCAGTCAGACGTGGCGGAGCGTCCGACGCCAGGTCTAACACTCGTATGCATTGGTGGAACTTGTGTTAGGCTGGGTATCCATATGTTGTGACCCCTACGGCGGTCCCATATGTGTATTCTTCCACGGTACGGCTCCCTACGGCGAGCCCGTGTCTTTCCCTTGGCAGAGCTCGCTCTGCCGTCTCTGTGCGGTGTAGTCTCCCGCCTGCATTGGCCGGGGCCACCCCTGGGACTTCCGTATGTTGTACTGCCCACGGCCAGTCCATACATGTATATTCCACATGATACCTCCCTACGTGTAGGATGTGGCTTCCGCAGCGGCCCCCCGGGGCACGCTTTCCCAGCGTTATCCAATACTCTGCTGAGTGGGTCTTGCGGAACAGCAGCAGTGACTCTCCCTGCGTAGGTTCCCCGCCCCGAACAGACGGGGGTCTGAGGGGCTTTCGCTGGGCGCTGGAAGTGGTAGTAACTGTGGCGTTTTCCATAGGGATCCCAATTCGTCGGTGACGTCCGACGTACGTCGAACGTGACCGACTGAAGGGGAACGTCTCGGTTACGTATGTAACCCTCGTTCCCTGAAGGAGGGAACGGAGACGTACGTCCCGTCGCCACAGTTGCTGTACCATCACTGCAGCGGCCGAGTCACTAGTTCGGCTCCTCAGTGAAAAACAAATGTGCGCTGCATCCGCTTCCGCTTTATACCCGCGATGCGGGGCGGAGCGCGAGATGCAAATCTCGCACGCCAATGGCCATTGGCCCGTTCTCTATACACTCGAAGCTGATAGGGGCTCCCAGAAGTGATCCCAATTCGTCGGTGACGTCCGACGTACGTCTCCGTTCCCTCCTTCAGGGAACGAGGGTTACATACGTAACCGAGACGTTTTCTGTACGCACACACAGAGCCACGCAGACAGCACGTGAATGCTGAATTCAGTTTCTTTTGAGCTTAAATGGACATGTGCACACAAAATTAAGTCAAAATGCCCATCTCTGTAAGTATCCTCGTAAACACAGTCGGTTATGTGTTGTAAACAACAAAGAAAACGGATGCGTGTCATTTATATTAGGTCCATGCATTCGTCTTAAAGGGACAGTAGCCGAATGTACACACATCAAACAACAAAAGAGAAAGAGAAGATGACTTTTGTAGCTTTAACAAAGATAAATTGTATAAATTAATTAATTATATTAGTTATATTTCATTTATACATTGAAGACTGTTATTTTACAATTGATTATTGAATTTCTGTACCTGAATACTTTTAGATTTACCTGAAAAACATAAAGCACTGCTTATTTCAGTTGTATCTTCTATTGTATTTATCTATATAATTTGTTTATTATTTTCTATGCAGATTCACACCCCTACAAAATCACCCCAATTATTCTAGAATGATTAATTTGTTTCAAATAGAGCTATTCAAATCTGGTGAAATTGTTTTTATATCGCAATAGATATCGCAGAAAAACCAAATATCGCAATGTACGTTTTTTCCAATATCTTGCAGCCCTAGGCCGAATCAAGTTAATCACAGGCATGCAGAAAGTATGGCAGGGCGACACAGTGTCTCATTCCCTTTTCAGAGAACCATGGTTACAGTCTTAACCTAAAATGTTCCCTTTCAAGGGAACTCGCATTGCGATGGAAGTTACGACGCTACGACGTTAATGTTAGAAAAGCTTTCACCATGCCAGGTCCAAACTCCAAACACGCAGGGGCAACTGACAGGGCCTGAAGGTCTACTCTCTTCAGAGACATAATAGCCAGCAGAAAAACAGTTTTCAATGTTAGAAATTTCTCTGTGATGGTTTTAATGGGCTCATAGGGAGCCGTTGACAGGCCTTCCAGAACAATGGCCAGAAACCCTTCCAAGTCGAAACCCTTGTGTGGCTTGCAGGCCTCAGCCTCTAAGCAACATGTAGGAAACACGACACCAACAGGTTTCTCCCTGATGACTCACCAACCAAAGGTGCATATATAAGCAGCTATGGCCGCAACATAGACCTTTAGAGTGGAGGGGGATAGCCCTATGGAAAACCGATCCTGAAGGAACTCCAGCACTGAACCAATCGTGCAGTTAACTGGGTCCAACTGGCGATTTTTCGCACCATGAAGTGAAAACTCTCCACTTCAAAAGCGTATGATTTCCTCGTAGAGGGAGCTCTAGAGTTAAGTATGGTCTCAACAACCTCAGTTGAAAGACTCCAATTGGACCCCCACAGTTTTCACAGTTCCGGGCAGGGGTGTATGATTGTACCCCCTGCCTGAGACAAAAGGCCCCTCCTGACAGGAATCTGACAGGATCGCTCCCCAGCCTGTGAGGAAAGCATCTGTCGTAAGCATCTTGCGATGACAAGGCACTCCCAACATGGGACCCTGGGAGAAAAACCAAGGCTTCTTTCACATCACCATGGTACGCAGGCACTTACGTGTAATCTTGATAATGAGAAACAGGTTGCCCCTCTAGGAAAACCGCTTGGTCTTGCGCCACCACTGCAAAGGTCTCATGTACAGCAGGTATCATGTTGGACGCAGCTGCCATCAGACTAGCTTTATTTTGTTTATGGCTGAAAGGATCGATTCAATACGAGCAGGTGACAGACGTGCCTGCATCATCGTCGTGTCCCATACCACTCCCAGAAAAGTGGTCCTTTGTAATGGAGAAAGCACATTTTTCTTTGCATGCAGCCTTAAACCCAACTCCCTCATATGAGCCAGGACGACATCTCAATGCAGAACCGGCTTTTGCTCCAATTAAGCCAGAATGGTTACTGATAAGCTTCGCCCCCGAAAGCAAACCTGAGAAACTTCCAGTGTTGAGGAAAGATGGATATGTGAAAGTATGCATCCTTGAGATCTATTGTGACAAATCATGCCTCAGATCTGATTTAAGTCACGATTAGTTTCAACGTTAACAGATCTAGAATTAGACGCAACCCCATTATTTTTTGGAACAATAAAGTGCCGACTGTAGAACCCGTACTCTCTCACGGAAGAAGGAACAAGGAACAAGGTTCTATGGCCTTCTTCCCCAAGAGAGCTATGACTTCTTGTTCCATTACCAGAGCTACCTAACATTGTGGGCAGGATCCCGCTGAACCAAGGAGGATGAGAACCAAACTTATTTCTGTAGCCTCTTTCTATAGTTTCTACGCTGCCAGATGGTCTACTAAGGGAACCAGCCCAGACTGGGCTCTGGTGTATTTCAAGTGGTCAGCTTGATGCCCTGAAGCAGATGACCAGCAGGGAACAACCAAACTTGTTTCTCTAAAACCCTCCTCAGAACGTCTTTGGGCGAACACTGAGACCTGAATTCGCTGGAGTGGAAACCAATGCACACCGGAGGTGACGGGGTTGGCAGAGCGGTCCCCTGAGGGCACAGAGGAAACGCAGGCACTGCATGATGGGGTGTAATCCACTTCCCCCTTAGACTGGCATCAGGACCTCTTAGCCAAAGCCTTCTTGGAAACAATGACGGTCTGCAGATCCGCCTCACCCCTTGAAGGCTGTGGCTGAAAGTGCTGTCTGACCCCTGTTCTTTCTGTGGGTGGGGGCTCGGAAGACGACACTCTGTTTCTGCTGCACCAGGAGCTCGTAGACGGCTGGGACTGCACCTGCCCAGCAGCCCCTGAGACCTGAGTTCGGCAAGTGAGAAATCTCTGGAATGCCGCTACTTGCTTCTTCGCCTCCTGAAACCCCTCGACAACTGAGGTGACAACTGAGGTCTCTGTAGCCACCAAGGCTGACATAGGTCATACGATGTCTCTGGTCGTCTCCTTAGTGGCTTGGAGAGACAAATCTGTTGCCTGGCGCGTCCGGACCCACCCCCTCGTCTTCATCCAAGTCTCTAAGCAGGTTTAGACTGGGATGCCTGTAAGATAGATTGTGTGCAGACATGCACCATCCTGACCTGCTGCCATATACGCTTTGCCCACCAAGGCTTAAGTTGTTCTGCATGGCCTGGTGGGTAATGTTGGGGTAATGTTAGGTTTACAGCAAATTTTTACCCTACCATATAGCGCTGCACAATTAATTGAATTTCTAAACACGATTATGATTACTAATGTCATGATTACGCAATCGTTCAAAGCCACGATTACAAACAAAATATCCACTTACATTATTCTGCGTGCTTAAGAGGTGTTACGTTGTGAGAGGTGAATCACAACTTTTACGAAACATCCGATTTCGACAACTTGCAAAGTGTTGCTCAGAATCAAGCATTAGAGCTTCATCTGTGGTGTGGAATTATTCTGGATTCACTAGCAATGATGTTGAGCAGCGTGTTGTACTGTGTAAGTTATATCGAACAACTGTTTCTGCACCATCAAGCAACACCACAAATTTATTCAATCTTTTAAAATTACCGCAGAGTGCAATACGAGGAGTGTCTTAGCGTGAAGAAAAAAGCACCAAGTCATGCGAGAACTGCTACACAGACACCCATCACGAAATTGTTGTTTTGTGCTTCTCCATACCCGGCAGGTTCCCAAAGGCAAATGGAGATATATAATTGCTTTATAAAAGATTACTGTATTAAAGACATGGTGCCGACTAATACAGTTTGCAGCGCGGGGTTTAAGAAACTCATAAACACACTGGATAAGAGATATGTCATCCCCTCCCACAATTATTGTGCGTTACCTTCACTTTATTCAAAATGCCGGGAAGGCATTGAATTAAATCTGCAAAAAAATTTTAAATAAATGTTTACGTGTGGACAGGCTTGTGTTCCTGGCCAAAAATCTTTAAGAGTCAAACTTAGTCAAAATCTTTAAAAGTCAAACTTATGTTGTTCATTCCTGAAAACTTGATGTTTTTTAATGGCTTGTGTTCTAGGCCAAAATACTTGATAAGGCAAACTCAGAATTTTCTTTCTACAGGTTATCTTAAAGGTTTTTCCATTGTTTTAATTTTAGTTTTAGTATAACATTATTATACCATGCATATATACACTCACCTAAAGGATTATTAGGAACACCATACTAATACTGTGTTTGACCCCCTTTCGCCTTCAGAACTGCCTTAATTCTACGTGGCATTAATTCAACAAGGTGCTGAAAGCATTCTTTAGAAATGTTGGCCCATATTGATAGGATAGCATCTTGCAGTTGATGGAGATTTGTGGGATGCACATCCAGGGCACGAAGCTCCCGTTCCACCACATCCCAAAGATGCTCTATTGGGTTGAGATCTGGTGACTGTGGGGGCCATTTTAGTACAGTGAACTCACTGTCATGTTCAAGAAACCAATTTGAAATGATTCGAGCTTTGTGACATGGTGCATTATCCTGCTGGAAGTAGCCATCAGAGGATGGGTACATGGTGGTCATAAAGGGATGGACATGGTCAGAAACAATGCTCAGGTAGGCCGTGGCATTTAAACGATGCCCAATTGGCACTAAGGGGCCTAAAGTGTGCCAAGAAAACATCCCCCACACCATTACACCACCACCACCAGCCTGCACAGTGGTAACAAGGCATGATGGATCCATGTTCTCATTCTGTTTACGCCAAATTCTGACTCTACCATCTGAATGTCTCAACAGAAATCGAGACTCATCAGACCAGGCAACATTTTTCCAGTCTTCAACTGTCCAATTTTGGTGAGCTCGTGCAAATTGTAGCCTCTTTTTCCTATTTGTAGTGGAGATGAGTGGTACCCGGTGGGGTCTTCTGCTGTTGTAGCCCATCCGCCTCAAGGTTGTGCGTGTTGTGGCTTCACAAATGCTTTGCTGCATACCTCGGTTGTAACGAGTGGTTATTTCAGTCAAAGTTGCTCTTCTATCAGCTTGAATCAGTCGGCCCATTCTCCTCTGACCTCTAGCATCAACAAGGCATTTTTGCCCACAGGACTGCCGCATACTGGATGTTTTTCCCTTTTCACACCATTCTTTGTAAACTCTAGAAATGGTTGTGCGTGAAAATCCCAGTAACTGAGCAGATTGTGAAATACTCAGACCGGCCCGTCTGGCACCAACAACCATGCCACGCTCAAAATTGCTTAAATCACCTTTCTTTCCCATTCTGACATTCAGTTTGGAGTTCAGGAGATTGTCTTGACCAGGACCACACCCCTAAATGCATTGAAGTAACTGCCATGTGATTGGTTGATTAGATAATTGCATTAATGAGAAATTGAACAGGTGTTCCTAATAATCCTTTAGGTGAGTGTATATATATATATATATATATATATTTTTTTTTTTTTTAAAAGAAGAAACTAAACCAATGTATAGTTGACATTTGAGGCTTAATGCTATAAGTTTTTCAGGAACAGTGTTTTCAGCTTGTTATTTTTATGTAAAAATATGGCATGCAGTTGCTTCAAACAATGGTATAAATCTATTCAAAACATCATTCAATGTAAATTTTGATAATCGTCATTATCGCAATTACAATTTCAAGGGAATAATCAACAATTTTTGTAATAATCATGCAGCCCTAACTACCATCTGAATGTCGCAGCAGAAATCGAGACTCATCAGACCAGAAAACATTTTTCTAATCTACTATTGTCCAATTTTAATGCCCCTGCAAACTGTAACTGGCAACCCGGTGTGCTCGTCTGCTGCTGTAGCCCAAGCTTCAAGTTTGAAATTCAGCAGATAGTCTTGACCATGTCTACATGCCTAAATGCATTGAGTTGCTATACTATATGATTGGATGATTAGATATTTGCATTAAGGAGCAGTTGGACAGGTGTACCTAATAAAGTGGCCGGTGTATATTCCTGAATATTAACTTTTTTCCTTGCTTTGGGATGGCATTGTTCAGTAGTGCTTTTTAAAAAAAAATTATAATATATATATATATATATATATATATATATATATATATATATATTGGCAATATTAAGGCACACAATTGAAAGAAAAAAAAGAGAAGTAAAAGCCATCAATTTGGCAAAAGCTCATCCAGAAAATGGTGACATCATGATTTGACAGGAAGTCATGTGACATACTCAGGGACAAGCTCTGGAGGTAGATTTTCATGGGTAATTTATTTTTGGTTTAATGTAATTTGCATTATTATATGTCCACCGGGTGCTGTCATATGTTATTCAATTACAGACTGAGTTCATGCACAGCCAATGTAAATGAAAAGAGATCCATTCACTGGAATATGAAAAAATGGAAGACACGTTTCGGTATGGCAGATACGTGGGAGGAAGGAAAGATAAAGTGGGAGTGGTAAATCTCTTGGATTACAATGTTTTCTAGAATTATTATTTCCCTGCCAACTGGTTAATCCTGGGGATTATCCACTCTTCTGACCAGAGGAGTGTACGCTGAAAACTCTGAAATGCTTGTTTTCATATGAAGTTCCCCTTTGGTAACTGAGAGACTTTCAGACTTCCTGTTTAGAATGCCTTCTTTACATATGATTGACGATGGGACAATTTTTCGGTTCTTTTAGTTACAGGATTGTGTTATTCAGAATGAACTGATTGACTGAATTCTCCTATTGTGTGCTTTAGAACATACATATATCATAAACATTGGTCATATCAAGTCAGTTTTATTTGTACAGTATAGCACTTTTCACAATACAAATCGTTTCAAAGTGGCTCTACAGAAAATCATGATGTTAATGTTTATAATATCTTATTATTATCATGTCACTGGGGATTCTGGGGAAAGTCCTTAAGTCATAGGAAATGATCTGTTTTGAAAGTTCTACTCAGTCGTGATTTTAAATGACTGGCTTTGATGCTTTCAGATGTTTATGTAAGTCTTTCTGCGTTTTCCTATTGTTTTACTGAGACAAGTGACATCACGGGAGGCAGGAAGTGCTGCAAAAGTAAACACAAGTTAGATAGTTCTCTCAAAACATTTTTTACGCAGAACTATATTTATTCCTATTTATTCCTCAAGCTTTCTTACTTGAACTGGTTGGTTGTTTTCTCTGGAACAAAATGTACGTAGAGTTAGTATTGAGTATCGAAGTTACATAGAGTAAGTATTGATTTTCACCGGATTACTCATCAACTTCCTTTATAATACCTGGAGGGGTGTCCCTTAAGAAAAACATTATTTTAGCTACATTTATATGGATTATATATATATATATATATATATATGTATGTATGTATGTGTGTGTGTGTATTAAAGTATCAAATATTTATGTCTAATTATTTTAAGTAATTTATTTTTAGTGCATTCGAATTTTAATTTAATCAAATTATAATTAAATTATAATTTAATTAAATGTGACCCTGGACCACAAAACCAGTCATAAGTCGCACGGGTATATTTGTGGCAATAGCCAACAATACATTGTATGGGTCAAAATTATCGATTTTTCTTTTATTTCAAAAATTATTAGGATATTAAGTAAAGATAATGTTCCATGAAGATATTTTGTAAATTTCCTACTGTAAATATATCAAACATTTATTATTATTAGTAATATGCATGGCTAAGGACTTCATTTGGACAACTTTAAAGGCGATTTTCTCAATATTTAGATTTTTTTGCACCCTCAGATTCTAGATTTTCAAATAGTTGTATCTCTGCCAAATATTGCCCTATCCTAACAAACCATACATCATTGGAAAGCTTATTTATTGAGATTATTTAAGTTGAGATGATGTATGAATCTCAATTTCAAAAAAATTGACCCTTATGACTGGTTTTGTGGTCCAGGGTCACACATTATAAAAATTAAAACAAATTTAATAAAGCATATGCCAGAGTATTATCTATGCAATGCTTCATTATCTAGTCTTAAAAACAGTCATCCCCATTTTGCATTGTTGAATTAGTTTCTGACAGTAAACAGGCCCTACTTTCTTGCTTTAACAACAAGGGGCAGATGTATTTTTTTCATTAATTTCTTCCTTAAACAGGAAGTTGTGACACTACATGGCTCGTTAAACTAACCTCAGCCCACAACACCACCCTTGCAACAATAACTGAAACGCAACACTTAAGATGTACACCCTCATCCTGACACCCTCACAAAGCTACATATAGATAGACATAATGGTTTTAATACTGTACAAAATTCTATCCCCTTACACTAACCCTACATTTAAACCTACCCATCACAGAAAACTTTCATTGCATTTTTACATTTTCAAAAAACCTCATTCTGTATGATTTATAAGCTCAATTTAGGTCCCCATGGTGACTTGAGTCCCCATAAGTCTGTGTGCATTCAGGTTGAAGTCCCCACCGGGATAGAAAAAAACACACACACACACACACACACACACACACACACACACACACACACACACACACACACACACACACACACACACACACACACACACACACACACACACACACACACAAAATGCAACAAGTGTATACTGGATTCACTTAATGATATATGATGAGAAATAAAAAAGTCTGCCATGCAGGAATGAAATAGATAGATATAAAAAGTCTACACACCCCTGATAGAAGTGCTTTATTAAAATCAAAGGGTGCTTCAACTAAGTATTATTTCATGGGTGTGCACACTTATGCAGTTAGGTTATTTTAAGTTTGTATTTTTATCTTTTTTCTCTGAAATGTGTCACTGTGGTAATCTTTGTTTCATTTTTAACATCACAAAAACAAGCTGTTTTAACAGGGGTGTGTAGATTTTTATATCCGTTGTTGTTTTGTTCCATATTATAGGCCATATTATAGGAGTTTATTTAGCCTGTTCGAAGATTTAGTGGCCATTCACGAAGGATGTTTTTGAACACCAGAGTGAACAGCACTTTACTCATTCTGAGCAGCATGAGTTATTGTGGTCTGGCAAGATTGTAGTAGCAGCAACAACATGAACAAGAATATGGTATTTGACTTACTGCAAGAAAATCCTTTATATAGTATATTTAGATGCAGGCCATGATTGTTAATTTTAATGTATTATTTTTTTATACAATTAACTGCACTAAATTAACACACTTAATTGACTGTACTAGTTACAACATTAGCAGTTAATCTCATATCAATAGTGATGTCTTCACTAAATTCTTATTCAATGGAATGATGGTGTTATGTCACAAACCAATTTTTTTTTACGAGCATAGACATGCACTGACAGCCCGATTAATATGAGGCAAGCATGAACACAAAACTTCAAATTCTTAAACTTAACAGGAAGAGGAGTGTGGGATGGAAGAGTGGCCACAGCTGTGGGAGAAACTGTATAGGGGAAAAAGACGGGGGAGAAACAGAGTGAATGAAGGGAAATTCAAGACTGAGGGAGTGAATGAGAAAGGAGGACAGAGCTAAACTCAGCTGCTCTTTACACATGCAGTGCATGGGAGGATCCTCCTCCTCTTCCTTTGACAACAGTGCTTTTAGTTTTGCTTTGTGAGTTGCTTATTTTCAACAGGCAGTGAAATATTACGACATTGTGAAATACTGTATATTTTGGCAGATAATATTTTAATCAATGCAATGATACTTTTCATCAACACGTTGATGTTTCTTATCATTTTAACCCTCATGTACTGGTTGGGGTCTGAAATTTGACCTCTTGTGGGGTGTTCCCGGTCTGCAGTAGTCAGTATCCATCAAAAGTGGTCCAAGGAAGGAACAGTGGTGAACCGGCGACAGGGTCATGGGCGGCCAAGGCTCAATGATACACGTGGGTAGCAAAGGCTGGCCCGTGTGGTCCCATCAAACAGACGAGCTACTGTAGCTCAAATCGCTCAAGAAGTTAATACTAGTTCTGATAAAAAGGTGTCAGAATACACAGTGCATCGCAGTTTGTTGCGTATGGGGCTGCATAGCCGCAGACCAGTCAGGGTGCCCATGCTGACCCCTGTCCACCGCCAAAAGCGCCAACAGTGGGCATGTGAGCATCAGAACTGGACCACGGAGCAATGGAAGAAGGTGGTCTGGTCTGATAAATCACGTTTTCTTTTACATCACTTGGATGGCCGGGTGCGGGGAACACATGGCACCAGGATGCACTATGGGAAGAAGGCAAGCTTCCCTGGATGGCCCACTTACCTGGGGAACACATGGCACCAGGATGCACTATGGGAAGAAGGCAAGCCGGCGGAGGCAGTGTGATGCTTTGGGCAATGTTCTGCTGGGAAACCTTGGGTCCTGCCATCCATGTGGATGTTACTTTGACACGTACCACCTACCTAAGCATTGTTGCATATTATATTATATTTAATATCCTGTTTCAAACATCACATTACTATAGTTTGTGGTCTCAGGGAGCCTGGATATAAAACAATAAAAACAATAAATAATGCAGTTAATAAAATTACTAAATTATGATAAAATTCTCTGATACACTTCTGCCATTGGTTTATATTTGTAGTTTTGGTAGCACTTTACAATAAGGTTTCATTTGCTAATATTAGTTAACTACATAAATTTACACGAACTAAAAGTGAAAAATATTTATTTATTAGTCTTAGTTTGTTAATTTCAACATTTACCAATACATTATTAAAATCAAAAGTTGTATCTGATAATATTATAATGTACCTGAGCTAACATGACCTAACAATGAACAGTTGTATTTTTATTAACTAATGTCAGTAAAGATAATTAAATAGTAACTAGTAAATGTGTTAGTAAATAACACATGTATTGCTCATTGTTAGTTAATAGTCGTTAATGCATTAACTAATGGGACTTTTTTGGGACTTCAAATTGACAGAATTACTAAAATCAAGAGTCACATGATAAATCAGGTGAATAAAGCTTCAATAATGAGGTCTGAGGAACATTTAATATAACTAATATAATTACTATTAAGATATACACATACATCACTGAGATTTCTGGGACCCCACATATAAAAACAGCAAAGTCAATCTTAACAGAACATGAGAGTTAAGAATAAATCTTCTTGTCAGCATGAGACATAATGATGTCATTTCAAGTCATGTTGGTTTGGTTGACCGCAGGCAATTTGAGTTATCATATGGGGGTGTTTTTGAGCAATAGCATACGACTACATTCTTGTGATGCATCACATTTGATAGGCTGTATCGATTAGGAAGCATCATTTCCATTCTCAGTATGTGACTCACAGACACACACACCCTCCCTCAGTAGTGCCATATGTTTGTTGTTGTCAATTAAAATAAATAAAATGTGAGCTCAGACCTGTAGGAGATGTTCCACGCCGTAAAGAAAAAGAATGAGGGTGAATTTACACTAGTACTAGTTTCCAGACTTTCATTTGTATTTGCATTTTATTCTTGGCTACTTGCCGTACTTTCACAGTAATTTTTACAGTAGTGGTTCCACAATTGATTACAGGAAATGACAACTATTCTATGACTGCAGTGTGAATAGGATCAGGAAATGACTGCGATGTAGAATGATTCTCTGCATTACTGTGTTACAGTAATGTCATGTATATAATTACACATCAACTGTGATGTCTTACATTCCAAGCATAAATAAATAAATTCCATTACATTTTTGTTAACACTTTATTTCGATAGTCCACATTAGACATTATACTACTGTAAGTAACTTTGCAACTACATGTTAAATGACTCAAATTATAGTATTAGCAGACTGTCTGCTTAGTATCTGCTAACACTTTATTTTGATACAGACATTCTCTAGTAACTTTGCAACTACATGTCAACTTATTCTACTACCCTGAACCCCTTATTATACTAAACCTAAACTAACAGTCTACTAAGGTGAGTTAGTTAACATGTAGTTGCAAAGTTACTTATAGTTAGTAGAATGTCTAAAGTGGACCATCGAAATAAAGCGTAAGTTTCACTCCTGGTTTAGTCATACTAATAGTTCACCAGACTCACCAAAACAGCATTAAAAATCCCCAACCACCCTTAACGGTTTTTAACACTATCTGTACTGTATAGCGTTCAATATTGCCACATGTGGTGTAGATTTCAAGTTATGATCAAACTTAATAGTCACTTATGCACCTGTTTTCTCATTTAAAAAAACAAAACAACATTTATCATGTTAATCATAAAACACATTTTGTAAAAGAAACATTATACATTTTAAACAAGCAATTATTTGTACACCTTTGTAATGAAGTTGTCCTTGCTTAAAGGCAGGGTAGGTGATTTGTTCCAGAAACATTTTTGTTATGCTGGTTGAAAGTCTCTTCACATCCTGATAGCAATCACTAATGCCGAGTTCACACTGCACAACTTTAGGCCCGATTTTCACTCACCAACAGATTTTGCGAAATCGCCGACAAATGCCCGAAATCATAGGCAAAACGGTGCTCGTTCACGCGAATGACAATCACGCAGTGTGAATTATCAAAGACGCGATCTGAGAGAATCGCCGATGAGTCGCAGTCGCCCGTGAGATATTTGGCATGCTAAATATCTGGACCTGTCGCCGATTCAAAATCCTGCTGTGTGAAATGTGATCTGACTGAAAATTACATCTGCGATGACCTACAGCCAATGAGAGAGCAAGATACAGGGCAGCGGGAAGTTCAGGGAGGAGTTATAGACCACAATATCAGTATTTTAATAGATGTATTTACACACAGAAACAAAGCACAAACATTTGCTTGACCAGTCGCAACAGCAGCACATTGCAAAATAATTTGATCCCCGCATCTCCCCAACCATTTCCTCCTCCATAATCTTTTTTTTTTCCTTTTTCTCCTTTTTGCTGCAAATCAGCACACAGACAATTTGGATCACATTAAGTTTCTTACAAGCTATCATTTTTAATAACAATTCCAGTCTCGCGCGAGAACTCCGGTCTCACGCATGCGTGATCTTTCGTTATTTCCTTATCACTTCTCGCGTGTTTGGTTGTGAAGAGATGTCACCGAGTAAAGTCATGAAATGTGAAACCCTCTGTCACCGATTCATCGTGCAGTGTGCATACAGCAGTGACTGAATGCTACCCCAGATAGTCAGTGTGAAAAGAACAGTGATCCGACGACTTTGAAAATTGTGCAGTGTGAACTCGGCATAAGTTAAGTGGTGTAAATGTATTTAAATGTATAGATATCGTCTGTGGAAGGCGTAGGACCATAAAATCTTCGTCCAATCATTGAATTCGGTCCGAATGCAATGATAGGACGTCCTACCTGCCTGTCAACATATGTATTTTCATACCTCCGCGAAGACATCACATCCTCAGCGCGTTTCATGCTATGAGTTAGACAGATGTCAGTCACCAAGCACCGAAATAGCAGCCACATTTTACAGTTCCTCCCGAATCAAAACAATGAGCTTAAGCTGCGTTCATGCCATAATTTGAATGAGATGGAAACCTGTGACTTTATTCTCTGAGCAGTTTGTGACTCGAATTTATGCGTTTCAATGTCAACACTATCAACGCCCAAATGAATCTGCAGCAGTCAGGTGGTACAGGTCAGTGCTCTTTAAGTTGTTTATGTTCATTCATGTGCTTTGGTCGCATTTACACTGCATGGTTCAAGTGACCCAATTCCGATTTTTTCCTCCCATGTGGCACAGATCGGATATGACCCACGAACGTGTAAGCAGGAAAAAAGCTTGTGGATTCCGATATTCTCAGATCAGTTTCAGGCCTCATTTATATGTGGAAATAAATCTGATATGAATTGGATACGTGCATTTGCACCTGCCGTGTAATTGGACAATGCGAGTCGTACATCATTGAGAAAAGTGACTTTTTGAAACATTTCGCGCGGTACAGATATATCTATAACAAATCAAACATCTCTAGTTGACTAGCAGAGTATTAATTTCATTCGTTTGTGTTAAATAAGAGGCGATCTGGAGCAGAAATGTGTGGCTTTTGAAATCATCCTGATATTCACATTAGCAAAAGTGATATTGTCTGCCAGCACTCTATCCCGAATTTCCCGCAGTTTTATTGCATTGTTGGCAGTTACCATGTCAACAATGGCAATTTCCTGCACATCTGAAAAGATTCTGCCTCTCCCTCCTCTCTGAGGCAACCTTTGGATCCTAAAACACAACAATTACTGTATTGTAATAGGTTTCAAAATGTTGACATATTGTATTGTACTGTAATATGTATCATCTCACCTGTTGTTTTTCTGGAAAATTCGTACTATTGACGCAACTGTTGAGCGGTGCAGATTTGGTTGCACCCTTAGACTGGCCTCTCTCATAGTGAGACCATGGTTCACAACATGGTCAATAATTGTGGCCCTTATTTCATTAGATATCACCGCTCTTGGTCTTCCTCTCCTTTGTCCTCCACGCACTCTCCCTCGTACCGCTCCTCTTTCCCCACCAACCTGTCTTCTGTGATCCATATTTCCAAACAAAATCAGTTCCAAGCTATCCCCTTTTACTAAAACATGGTAATGAGACTAAAGCAGGACACCTGGGTTGGCTTTGAGCTGAAATTGCAATTAGCTTGGAATGATTATTATTTCATTTTCTGCTAAGATTTTCTATATTTCAAAATAATTACTGCAGAAATGCTTGAAATTTGCCATCATTCTAATTTGAATGTGCTTTTATCAGTTTTGAAAGCAGTGTGTTAGCATATGAAAAATATCCTGCAAATATATAGTTTTTTGCAGTTTGTGGAGTATGAATCAAATCAAATCAAAATCAAATCACCTTTATTTATATTGCGCTTTTTACAATGCCAATTGTTTCAAAGCAGCTTCACAGTGGTAACAGGAAAATAATGCAACAGAATTTGATTCGGCTGTACAGCCGCTCTGGTGAAAACGGTGATGTCATCTAGCTCATTTCAATTATCATATAGTGTCAATGCGGGCAGATCAGTAATATAGTTAAAATTTAAGTGTCCCCAACTGAGCAAGCCAAAAGCCAAAGGCGACGGTGGCAAGGAACCAAAACTCCTTCAGGGCCAGAATGGAGAAAAAAACCTTGGGAGAAACCAGGCTCAGTCGGGGTGCCAGTTCTCCTCTGGCCGACGAACAAATAGTGTATGATTATGATTCTGGCAACATTAAAGGTCAGAAGTCATATTAGATCAACAGATATTCGTAGGATTAATCGAAAAATTGGAGTCGTCACGCCGGGGACGGGTTTAATGAGGATGTCGTGTCGATGCGGCATTTACAGGGGGGAGTTTAATTGACACGGTCTCTGCAGACACTTCAGGCATGCGTTCGTCATGTCCAGGCAAAGGTCCACCATCTGGTCCGGATACGGCCCGGATCCGGCCGACTGCAGTAAACCTCGGGATAAACAGAGAGACTAACATTAGCGTAGATGCCATTCTTCTTATGATGTAACGAGTACATCAGGTGTTATTGGAAGTGTTCCCGGTTCCGGGTGACCTAGTTAATGCAGCCTAAAACAATCATTTAGCTGATTTGAATAATATAAATTAAAAATGTTTTATGTGTATGCCATAGTAAAGAGATGTGTTTTTAGTCTAGATTTAAACTGACAGAGTGTGTCTGCTTCCCGAACAATGCTAGGAAGACTGTTCCAGAGTTTAGGTGCTAAATAGGAAAAGGATCGACCGCCTGCAGTTGATTTTGATATTCTAGGTATTATCAACTGGCCAGAATTTTGAGACCGCAATAGACGTGATGGAGTATAATGCGTTAAGAGCTCGCTCAAGTACTGGGGAGCTAAACCATTTAGTGCTTTGTAAGTAATCAGCAAGATTTTAAAATGTATACGATGTTTAATAGGGAGCCAATGGAGTGTTGCCAGAACCGGACTAATATGGTCATACTTCCTGGTTCTAGTAAGAACTTTGGACAAGCTGCAGTTTATTTATTAAGCGAGCAGGGCAACCACCCAGTAGAGCATTACAATAATCTAGCCTTGAGGTCATGAACGCATGAACTAACTGTTCAGCATTTTGCATTGAAAGCATGTGCCGTAATTTAGATATATTTTTAAGATGGTAGAATGCAGTTTTACAGATGCTAGAAACGTGGCTTTCAAATGAGAGATTGGTATCAAAGAGCACACCCAGGTTCCTAACTGACGACGAGGACTTGACAGAGCAGCCATCGAGTGTTAGACAGTATTCTAGGTTACTACTTGTGGAGTTTTTTTATCCAATGATTAAAAATTCAGTTTTTTTTCTGAATTAAATTGCAAGAAATTACTAGTCATCCAATTTTTTATATCAGCTATGCATTCCGTTAATCTTGTGAATTGGTAAGTTTCGTCAGGGCGTGAAGAAATATAGAGCTGAGTATCGTCAGCATAACAATGAAAACTAACGGCATGCTTCCTAATAATATCTCCCAGTGGTAGCATGTACAGGGTGAAAAGCAACGGTCCTAGCACTGAGCCCTGCGGTACTCCATACTGAACTTGTGATCGGTGTGACATCTCTTCATTTACTGCTACAAACTGATAACGGTCAGATAAGTATAATTTAAACCATGCCAATGAAATTCCACTAATGGCAACATAATTTTCGAGTCTATTCAAAAGAATGCTGTGGTCGATAGTATCGAATGCAGCGCTAAGATCGAGTAACACTAACAGAGAGATACAACCACGATCGGATGATAAGAGTAAATCATTTGTAACTCTAATGAGAGCAGTCTCAGTACTATGATACGGTCTAAATCCTGACTGGAAATCCTCACAGATACCATTTCTTTCTAAAAAGGAGCATAATTGTGAGGACACTGCCTTTTCTAGTATTTTTGACAGAAAGGGTAGATTTGAGATTGGCCTGTAATTGACTAATTTTGTAGGATCAAGTTGCGGTTTTTTAATAAGTGGTTTAATAATAGCCAACTTAAAAGTTTTCGGTACATATCCTAATGTCAAGGATGAATTAATGATATTAAGAAGAGGATCTATGACCTCTGGAAGCATCTCTTTTAGTAGTTTAGTCGGTATAGGGTCGAGCATACATGTTGTTGATTTTGATGATTTAACGAATTTAGCCAATTATTCTTCTCCTATAGCAGTGAATGAATGTAATTTTTCCTCAGTGACACTACAATGCACTGTCTGATGTGATACTGTAGTAGACGGCTGCATGGTTATAATTGTTTTCCTAATATTACCAATCTTACAAGTAAAGAAGTTCATAAAGTCATTACTGCTGTGCTGTTTACAAACATCAGAAGTTGAAGCTTTATCTTTGGTTAATTTAGCCACTGTATCGAATAAATACCTAGGGTTGTGTTTGTTTTCTTCTAAGAGAGTCGAGAAATAAGCAGATCTAGCAGTTTTTACGGCCTTTCTGTATGCAATCATGCTCTCTTTCCACGAAATGCGAAAAACTTCCAGTTTTGTTTTCTTCCAGCTGCGCTCCATTTTTCTGGCTGCTGTTTTAAGGGCCCGGGTGTGCTCGTTGTACCACGGCGTTGGACTATTTTCTTTAATCTTCTTTAAGCGCCGGGGAGCAACTGTGTCTAAAGTGCTGGAAAAGAGAGAGTCAATAGTTTCTGTTGCAACATCGAGTTCCTCTAGGCTATCTGGGATGCTGAGGAGATGAAACTGATGAGGAAGATTATTAACAAAGCAATCTTTAGTCGCAGCAGTGATAGTCCTGCCATATTTGAAGCAAGGGGACGGCTTTGCAGCCTTTGCTAAATTAAGTGTACATGATACTAGGTAATGATCTGAGATGTCATCGCTCTGCTGCAGAATTTCAATGGTATCAACATTTATTCCATGTGATAGTATTAGGTCTAAAGTATGATTACGGTGATGAGTGGGTCCTGACACGTGTTGCCTTATTCCAGCAGAGTTTAGAATGTCTCTAAATGCCAATCCCAATGCGTCTTTTTCATTGTCTACATGGATATTAAAATCACCAACAATTAGGACTTTATCTGCAGCCAGTACTAACTCTGATAGAAAATCAGCAAATTCTGACAAAAGTGTTTGTGGATTTTGAAAAATGTGGTGATTGAATGCATTTTGTCTGAAAGCAAAGAAAAATTATTCACAGTTTGGTCCGTATAAACTTGTGTGTCGCTGAATGAGTGAAGAGTTTTAAAAATGTGGTTTCAGTATTGAACAATGCTTGTTAGCAATTGAAAAAAACGTAATGCACAATTTAATCCTAAAAAGAATGTTAACGTAATAGAAATAAATGTCATTTGTTACACACAAACCATCTAAAGCTTTTGTAGCATTATACACTACCGTTCAAAAGTTTGAGGTCAGTAAGAATTTGTTTTAAATTAATAGTTTTATTAATAATTAATAATTTTTTAGAAATGAATAGTTTTGTTCAGCAAGAATGCATTAAACGTGTCAAGAGAGACAGTGAAGACATTTTAATGTTACAAAAGTTTTCTATTTTAGATTAATGCTGTTTTTTTACTTTCTAATCATCAAAGAATCCTGAAAAAAATTAACACAACTGTTTTCAACATGGATCTCCCATTACAGTATCACAGTTGAACATCATGACTTGTTTGCAATATAATCTACAAATGCATACACAAACAGATGTTCCTGCCACGTTTAAAGGCGTTTTACTCGAACACACCTAGTTTGCGAACAAACTAAACGCTTCCGTGGTGTCTGCCGTTGCTAAGCGTTTTCATCTCGCTGAGGCATAGACGCGCCTGGGAAAAACGAACGCGCCGCACCGCATTGAGCATCACTACGCCGTTGCTCTATATTTTGTGCGCGCTTGTCGCGCGTCTACATTTAAAATAACGAACTTGAGCGCACAAAAGACGCAACATATGTGAACGACCCCTCAGTGGTTAGATGAGCGTAGCAGTCAATAAACAGGACAAGGGAAGTCACGTACTGGACATTTAGGCCCAATATACGGGACGTCCGGTCTAATACGGGACAGTTGGCAACCCTACTTTTATATCATGCTGTGTTTAATATTATAGAGCATAAAAATACCCTCATGTCGTACGTGTATCTTTATTTAGCATTGAAAGGTTGCCTACCTGTCTATATTTCATTTTCAACATGTTTCCGTTGATTTCACACATTTTAGTCTAGCAATAGTTCAACTAGTAGCCTTAAAATTTTTTAAATTTTTAAAAGCTTAAAAATTCTCATCTTAAAATCGCGTCCTTCTTATTCTGAGGTAAATCCAAGGTAAACTCACAGCGTGTCTTCCAAACTCGATGAAAAGCAGAAGAATGATGAAGACGATGCTTTGTTTTGAGGTGATGGGGGCGTTTACAGGTTTGCGTTCTTTCACGTGGACGATTTGCATGTGAATCTCTTTGCGCGCGCGCGTGGATGTGGTCACATTAAAGATAATGAGGCTCTGCTTGAGGCACTCAATTTCAGGGTGGACTTCACGGAGAGACTGTTTGTTTTCTTTATTTAGCGAAAAGCACAACATTTAGTTTTTATTTTGAGTGTACACAAATAAAAGTAGACACTTTAAGCTTTGTAAAGACATATCTTTCATGTCTGTGAGGCCAAAAATGACGGAGTATTTTAAGTTGTTTTACACTGTCATGAGGAAAAATCAAGCAAAACGCGCCCGCGCGTTCTTCGGGTTCAGAGGGTTAAAACGTGAGGTAGTTTAACTTCGTCTCTCGTGGCACTTTTGTTTGCTACCTGCTGTACGCGTTCAATGTGTTTTGAAGGAGGCATGGCTTTGGAGACGCTCTGAAGTGAGGGTGGGACCTTATGCTTTCAAAGCTAGCTTGCTATTGCTTTAGCCTCTCTGAAAAATGCCTAGCCTACATTTAACCAGGAAGAATGTATAGTGTGAGATTATAAAGCACAAATTACAAACAAATTAATATGCAAATTAAAAAGCTTGTGTTATTTTCTTTACGTAATAACCAACTGTGTTCTATAACACTATTACACTGTATTACATTACAAAAAGTTCCCAGCCAAAGTGAACGCTAATCACCATGACTTCACTATTATCCTCGCCCTGGGATGTCAATACATGTCTTCACTGAAACATGGGATGTCAATCCATGTCTTCACTGAAACATGTCTTCACTGAAACAGGAAGAAAGGGCGGGACATATAGTTCAGCTCCTCACCCTTTTAAAAAATAGCCAATAGCGTTTTGTTTATATATGACAGCTCGGCCAGAGCCATTGAGCTCGGTAAAGCCGCAGTTTTCTCTAACCATTTCTCCTCCTAATCTCCATATTGCTTTAAAGTACAGGATTCTGTGCAGTATTCAAATGGGTCCGATATGTTTTCTGGTATGTGCCGACTTGCGCATAAGATCCGCTCTGTGCTATCGTGTCTCTGACCGGAGCACACTGTGTGTGCTGCAGCGGTTCATGTGACACTAATGAGAAACCAGACTTCATTCGCCCCAATGGAAAGCATATTTACACTGTCTGAATCATTCCCTATCCCCTATATAGTGCACTATGTGCCATTCACCATGTAGAAATTAGCAAATGTGTGAACAAGTGACCGATTTTAACCAAAGCTTCAGCGTCTATTTATAATGTAGGGGGCGGGACTCTTCAGATTCTAGAGAGCAACTGATTGAACAGAAAATCTGATGAGAAGCTGAAGTGCAGAGTGATGTCATCAAAATCATTGATCCATATTGGCCGAAGTGAGAGACTGTATGTTTTGAATGCTTATATCTTCTAAATTCAACTTTTGTCATTGTTTTGGAGCACACTAGCTTATAGATAACATGAATAAATAAATAAAATAAATGTAAAAGTGATGAAGAAAAACAAATAACTTGTGATATAGGGACAGAGAGAGTCTGAATGTAGTGTTTCTTAATGTGACCTCAGATTACAGATTGCTGTTAAAGATTATCCAGACCCTTGGGTTGTTTAATTCCGACCATAATCCTGCATTCAGAGTTCGTGTTGTTTTTCCACTTCATACCACATGGCCTAGTTCTCCACTGCACATCATTTCATTAACAAGTACAAGCCGCTTCTATGTGGATGTGCACTGAGAACATGCTGGCTAGACACTGAGTCCTGGACATCCACAATAAGGTGGATGCGTGGGAGGCCGGGCTATTAGAGTCATTCAAGCATCCAGAGAACAACCTGCTCCTTAATGTCTGCCACTGTGTTGTTTGGTCTTAGGGGTAAAAAAAGAGGCGTACATTCGGAATTGAATTGATCTGTTTATCTTCGTGTTTGTCCAGTCACCTAGAATTGATTTTAAAGTGTCTATTTTTAAAAATCATTTAATTACCAAGGACCTAAATACATTGCAGATATGCTTACTGCATTCAAACCTAATAAACCTCTGGTTTTAGTTTTGCTTTGTGATTTTAGGTTGAGTTAAATGCTGAGAAAATTATTACCATGTTGTGAAATACTGTATATTTTGTATATATTATTACATCATCATAGACTATTATACATCAAATCTTTTTAACCTTCATGTTCTGTTTGGAGTTTCAGATACCCCAGAGTCATGTTCAAACATTATAATTTACATTAATGTATCAGATTTCCTAATGCTATGATATTTGATTATAATAAAAAATTCCATTTCATAAAAATTTATTTCATTCTATTTCGTTCTATTTAAAAAAAAAAAAAAATAAATATCACATTACTTGTTTGGGGTCTCAGAGACACTAGATACACCAGATATAACTACATAAAATTGCTAAAATTAGGATAAAATTGGATAAAACTAATGTACAAACAGAGATACACTCCTGTTTATTTTAATTTCTGTCACACATAAGGAAAATATATCTGATTACCTGCTTACCTCTGACTAATCACTGTAGGCCTAGTGCAATGTACTTTGGAATGCATTGTTATTTCAAATAAAACAAAAATAGTAATATATTATTTTAATATGACCTTTTATTTATTGGCCTTTTTTTTTTCTTTTTTCCGTATTCATTACATTCTTAAATTATTTTAAACTTGACATTTAGATTTCTTTATTTTTCTTTGTTTCTTTATTCTGCCAATGTAAAGCACATAATGTGTATAAATTATGTTATGTGTGTGTATGTGTGTTGCTATTCTTGGAATCTTTTTGTGTCTATTCTTCTCTCCTGACAGCTTGCATCACCCACTGAAACTGTACACCTGTGTGGAAAGCTGTAGCACAGTGTATTTTACCCACACAAAATTACATGGTACGGTCAACCATGAAAAATAACATCATCGCGCCTTCAGCGCGTGGTTTGATGTTCCTGATTTAACGACCTAACTTGTGACTTATGACATTGCCCAGAGCCCTCAAGCCAACCACATAGGTGTAATAATAGGCCGTGTGCCAGCGTGTGTGTGTGTGTGTGTTGCGGTTGTACGGCTCTAAGGTACTGTTTAAACTCACGTCACAATATAAAAAACACGGGTAACCCCAACGACCACGTGCCGGTGGGAAAAGAGATGAGAGCGCGTCAAGACCCATATTTGGAATGTCGGTCTAAGTCAACGGGCCATATATGGTGCTTCCGTACGTGACGTCTGTTCCTTATGTGGAAAACGAAGGCGTGGCTGTGGCGGAGGAGACGCGATACAAATACTGTTTCCAACCCCGCCTGTACGATAGAATCACATCTGCTGACAAATAAAGGACCTCAAAACTAAGCTTTGACGAAATACAGACGAATATTATATGAAATTACATGAAATTATTCGATGCTCATTTTAAAGCAATAATACTGTGAAAACACACCAGGCATCTACGGACAGAAAAATATTGTTCTGTGTCATCTATTTTTGTTATTGTTTATAGTACTTCATTTCCAGTGGACAAAATAGCCTACGTTCCCATATATTGAACGCGCTTGTTGATGCTGTGAAGAATATCCGTTTATTCACGACTGTTGTTTGTCTGGAGAGGTCATGGGTATCGGCGACCCTCTCGAGATCTCAGGTAGTGAGTTAGTTCATATTTTGCGGACTCCCTCTGAGCTCTTCGCGTCCGGGGGATGCATCGTGTTGGACTGTCGGCCTTTCCTCGGCTTCTCCCGAGCGCACATCCTCGAGTCCCGCAACGTCAACTGGAATTCCATGCTGAGACGGAGGTCCAAGAGCTCCGTGGTGTCTCTGGAATGGCTGGTGGCCGACAAGTCGCTCCTGGCCCAGCTGCGGAACGGGGACTTCTCTCCGGTGGTGGTCCTGGATGAAAACAGTCGGTCGGTCAGGGATTTGAAGAGCGAGAGTCTGGCCAGTCTCCTCATCAGTGCCCTTCAGTTAGAAGTCCAGTCTGCTTCGACGCACATATGCTTCTTACAAGGTACAGTTCACAAAACTAGAAATGTTGTCATTGTTTTTTGGGCAATACTTAAATTCAGTTAAATTGCTATAATGTATGTATTTATTTTATACACTAAAATGGTTTGGCTGAAATATTTAGATGTGGTAACATCTAAATTAACTGGTACAATATGATTTAATATTACTCAACCAGACTACATGTTGTCATTCGTTTTGGGAATACTTTAGTTTAGTTCTAAATTGCTATATTTTATATGTATATGTATTTACATTGTTTGGCAGGTGATCTTAAAATATGCTAAAATGTATTAGCTGGAATAATATGATTTAATATGACTAATATGAGAATATATTAACTTACGTCAATGAAAGTAATTGTATTTAATAAACATAAATAGCTCATGTAGCCTATTTGCAATAAGCAAAATGATGCACTGTAAAAATGTTTTGTCAGGCAGCATAAAAATTAATAACATTAACGGTTTTATTCAAGTAAAAAATAACCGGAAAACAAATAAATATAATATTAAAAGATAGAAATTGACCTTAGTTTAAAGTGTTTTACATTTGAATCAAAGGTTATTTCTAATCAAAAATGGAATTTGTTGATGTGAGTTTTGCTGAATTTAGAAGCCTATTAAAAATTGTGGAGATGTTTGCTTGCTCTACGCTGTAAAAAAAAAATTATATGATCAATAAGTTATGACAATTTTTTTTTACTTTGCTTTAACTCATCAAAATAAATGTAATTTAAGTTGAAATGACTTAAACATCCAAGTTGATTGTACTTAAAAATTTAAGGCAACAACTTTTATTATTTTTTTTACAGTGTATTTGTCAAACTCATAAAATGAAATGTACAAAATGAATAACAAAATGTTTTCTTTGACCATTCCTAGGTGGATTTGACGGGTTCTTTGCACTTTATCCAGAGCTCTGCTTTAACACTCCTGTCATGTGCTCAAATTATCCTGCTCTCAGTGAACCAGAGCACGTTGTATCCGGAAGAAAGACTCCTCTCTATGATCAGGTTGGCTATTAGAAATCTCAAAATCATAATGAATTATTCAGTGACTTTTTCTTCACACAATATCTTTTGAATATACTCATTGATTTTTATCCTTTTTTGATTACCAGGGTGGTCCAGTCGAAATCCTCCCCTTCCTCTTTCTGGGCAGTGCGCATCACTCGTCCAGGCGGGAGACTCTGGAGCGATGTGGGATCACGGCTGTGCTCAACGTATCCTCATCCTGTCCGAACCTGTTTGAGGAGGAACTTCAGTACAAAACTCTGAAGGTGGAGGACAGTCTGGCCGCAGACATACGCGTGCTCTTTCCAGAGGCCATCCACTTTATTGGTAAGTCCTAATAGTAAAAAGAGATTTCAGAATCCTTCAGAAAAATAACGATGAGCTAAACTAACGCTCACCTTCATTACATCTGCAGATTCGATAAAAGAGAGTGGCGGACGAGTGCTGGTCCACTGTCAAGCAGGCATCTCCCGGTCAGCCACCATCTGCCTGGCGTACCTCATACACGCTCGACGTGTGCGTCTGGACGAGGCCTTTGACTTTGTAAAACGCCGCCGGCAAGTCATCTCACCCAATCTAGCTTTCATGGGCCAACTTCTGCAGTTCGAAACGGATGTTTTGTGTCCCTATTCTGTACTAGACAGAGAAAACAGTGGCACTGCGTTTTAGTATTAGTCAAGAAATCTTGAACTGGCCCCACTAACTTTCAAACTGGTCGCAGCTTTAACCTCAAAGACTGTGACAAATCTACAAAGGTGCTTAAAGGACGTTTTGTTCAATGCTATGGGTGTACAAAGTGACATGTGAGACTCTTAATAAGGGGACCAAATGTGGCATATCACCCTTTAAACTAACACCATGGCATAACTCAACTTGTTTGGGTAAAGTTGTAGACGGCATCAACTGACTACCTGTTATTGATTGTTTATGGCAATACAAACTATAAATAGTCGTCGTTTCCGAACGACAATGGCGTCGCTGACACACTGCTACACCCAATAGCCCTCATGGAAAATGTAATAGTCACATGTCATTGTGACACTGTGTACTTGACTGCTACTGTGATCTTATAACATCAACCCAAGATACCTTATCTGAGATATTGATGAAACAGACAAACAACTTCTGTCCTGCCAAACCTCTTTTGCTAAGAGTAATATAGTCTACAAAAGCATTTCGTTTTCATTTAGCCTTCAACAATAGTATATGTTTAGGATGTAAGTCTGCAGATCATCATGTTGCATCAGTCAATGTTCCATTTGACTGCAGTGACTGATGCTGTGACCATATATGGCTGTGACGTGTGGTTAGTCTTCTGTGTGGTAAATGTCAAGTTTTTCCATGAAGTTAGTCTAATTGTCTCAAGCAAGCTTTAAAGGGCAAAGACCTGACAAACTGTGATCCTAGGTCATTTTAAAACTAAGTTCAATTGTGTTGCGATAGATAAAGGCACTAAAGCCGTTTGCTAATGTATTTTTTTTTTTTTTATAAAGTGTTATTTTATTTCCTTTTGTTTTTGTGAATATTTATTTATCTATTTTCATTCAAGCAATGCACTTTAAATTATTATTTTTTTTACTTTTGTAAGCTATGTGGTTCACTCATTTCAATATGTAAATAAAATGATGGATTCATTTGTTTAATGCAGCACTGAATGTAGTTTTCTTTTTAATCAAATAAATCAAATTTCACTGACAGATTCTGGCCTCAAGAGCCCCCAAACTTCTTTTGAAGCCACCCTCCTTATATCCAAATAATCAGAAATGACTAAATATGAGAAATACATACACAATTTACAGTTATGAGAATTGCACATCATATTGTTTTATATTTTTGAAGACTCTTATGCTTACCGTGGCAGCATTTATTTGATCAAAATACAGTAAAACAGCAATATAGTCAAATATTAATGCATTTTTTTAAAATCTATTTTAATATACATTTTAAAATGTAATTTTTTCCTATGATGGCAAATCTGAATTTTCAGCATCATTACTCCAGTCTTTAGTGTCACATGATCCCTCAGAAATCATTCTAATATGCTGATGTGCTGCTCAAGAAACATTACTTATCAATTTTGAAACTATAAAAATATTTTTGTGGAAACCTTAATATATTTTTAGGACCCTTTGATGAATAGAAAGCTCAAAAGAACAGCAGTTATTTGAAATGATAATCTTCGATCTTTATCAATTTTAAGTGTCCTTGTTAAAATAAGTTTCAGTATTTTAAAAACAAATCTTACTGACCCCAAATATTTGATAACATTGCAAATTTTAGTTTATTTCACATTGTCACACAATAGTCCTTGGCATAGGCCTACATTCAAGATCTGTCCTTGCTCGCTGTTGTGGTAATCTTAATTAATCTAAATTATTAATATGGGAAATGACCACTTTTTGGTTTTGCCACGACACAAACAGCGGAAAACTTTTACCACAGCGCCATCTGCTGATTGTTCGAAGTAAAAGGCGTTGAAAGTGCCTGTCGAGCATTAAAGGGATAGTTCACCCAAAAAAAGGAATATTTTGTCATCATTTACTCACCCTTAAGTTGTTCCAAACCTGTATGAGTTTCTTTCTTCAGTTGAACACAAAAGAACATATTTTAAAGAATGTTGGTAACCAGATGTTGATGGTAGCCATTGACTTCCATGGTATTTTTTTTTCCTACTATGGAAGTCAATAGCTACCGTCAACTGTCTGGTTATCAACATTCTTCAAAATCTTCTTTTGTGTTCAGCTGAAGAAAGAAACTCATACTCACAATAAATGATGACAGAATTTTCATTTTTGGGTGAACTATCCCTTTATTGTAGATGAAAATGAACACCTACACAAGCGTTAGTCTTTCAATTTCGTTATCATCCATTCAAAAGGGGAAACTTAGGGATAATTTTGTACTGTAATGTAAACATGGACTGTGTAACATATACTGCAGTGAATTATAAGCAGTAAAGCGTGTCATTCTTGTTTTGTAAATACATTTTTGTGTTTTTAGGTCTGTGTTTTATGAGGGACAAAGTGTGTTTGTTGGTTGAAAACCTTTAATAGTGTTATGGAATAATGAGTTGATTTGAGACATGTATGAAGTGTTTTGGTAGTTTTAGTACATTTTGAATGTGAAATTAACTGCTGTGCCAAGATGAAAGTTGGTTAGGAGAACTATGTGAAGAGTTGTGAAAAAATTACCTAAGTATTGAGAAATGTGTCCTAGCAATGGTAAGAAACTGTAATACAGGAAAGTGGCAATTATTATTATTATTGGTCCCAGGAGGCCTTTCTGTGTGGTTTGCATGTTTTCCCCGTGTCTGTGTGGGTTTTCCCTGGGTGCTCTGGTTTCCCCCATAATCCAAAGACATGTAGCATATGTCAATTGGAAATACTATCTGTGAATGTGTCTGTGTGTGAGCCCTTAGATGGATTGGTCAACAATTCAGGGTGTTTCCCCGCCTGTGACCCTAGACGCTGGGATAGGTTCCAGCCCCCCACAACCGTAATAAGGATAAAGCGGTTTGGAGAATGGATGGATGGATTATTATTATTGTCATTATTATTATTATACAATTTCCAAATGGCTCTGTGATTGTTGAATGTGTTGAAGGTGGGCAAATACCAAAGAAGAAGCACAGCAAGAAATAGAGGGGACTTTGGAGAGTTGTGTGTAATTCATCAGCAAATCAAAGATAAAAAAGCAAAGAGCTTGTGGGATGATTGTGCTACAGAAGGTCATTGCTGCCTACAGCCATCAGTATCTACAACTCTTTCATTGTGTGCATGGACATGGAAAACACTGATTTGTTTAGATTTCTGCCAGCTTTCTAAACACTTAAGGTGAAAAATAAAAACAGATTGTGGTTGCCCATGTGAGACAGATCCTGTGATGAAAACACTGGTTGGGTCATGCATTAACTCTCACACATCTCCCTTAAAACTCAAAACATCTCTAGTGCAATGCTATCTGCCAAACATTTAAACTTATTTGCTTACTGTGGCAGTTTTAAATCGAAATTTTAATTGGATCCAGCCTTAACTGTTTAATTCTGCCTCAGTGTCAGTGTCACTATATTTCTGAGTTACAAATTACCCAGTAAATATTTAGGCTGTTAGAGCTATTACACAGCGACTAAAATCATATCCGCACTTTTCAATTGATGCCATTATTCTGACAGCAGCACCTAAACAAAAAATTTAAATAATGCTTACGAGTGGCTATGGGGATATTGGCAGTCTTGTCAGCTCCAACGCACTTTGTCAGCTAAGTGAATTGGAAAATCTGCATGTTGTCCAGGGTTAATTCTGTTTGTGAACTCTCTTGCAATCAGCTTGCTCATAACAGCAGGAACATGACATAAAGTCACAGTGGGTTCGCTTTTATTGTTGGGAATCGAGGTTGTTTCACACAACTCTCTCTGCATGCTTCTGCTTTCATTGCCATCAGAAAATGCAGAATTAACAGTAGAAGCATGACACATTCATAATCTCCCTCATTCTCTCTTTTAAACGAAGATAAAAAACTAGTTTTTTTATACATTGTTTAGCTACTCAAATTAAGGCCGTCTGTGTTTTGCACTGATACAGGAGGATCAGCCAAGCAGACATAATCTCAAAATGGCCAAAAAGTATAAAAAGAGTACTTATTACAGAAATAATATAGTTATAAAGAATATACTTAAGTGTAATGTTTTCTAACACCTAATTGCATGTTATTTGCAATTAAATAAAAACGGATTATAGTTTAAATTTTAAAAGCTTTTTTGACATATGACTTAAGTACATGTCATAATTGCTTCTATTGTCTTTGAAATATGGTTAAAGTGTACTGTTGAATGTACTGACAAGCACTAAAATGTAATGTCATTTCTATTTAAACTTGTATGTCATGTATTTAAATATATTTGTAATTACACACACTGATACAAATGATTCTGTGGTGAAGTAAATACTACAGAAAATATTCTACATGAAAAAGTTAGTTCAGGCAAGAATAAAAAAAAACTAAGTAAATTCTGTTTAGTACTCAATTCAAGCTTGTAGAAATTAAAGCAAAATATCAACATTATAAAATTAAGTAAAACTACTCAACTTTTCTGATACTGGTGTTCCCATCATGCACTGGTGCATGAATAATTAATAAGGTTGATTTTCGCTGTTTTCCAGCTGTATTTACACTGTTTTATCATTGCTTTTGTTGATAGGTTTAGTAACTTGCCATTTTGTGACATTTATACTCAAAATGACACATTCATAGTCAAAAGCGATCCATCAAATTTTAAATCGCTGTGTGTACCAAGTATTGAGATCTCTTTGTCTGGGTGGGTATGCTGAAAAAAAAAGTGTGTTGGATTTACATGATTTAATTGTGTACATCGGTCCCACATGAATCAATTAAGTTAAACAAACATAATTTGTTCATGTAACTTCAACATCATGGAATGAATACATTTTAAGTAACCCAATTAAGTAGTCTCAAAGTGAATTTTATATGGCTCCCTGACATGATTCAGGTATTCAATTTCATATATTCATTTATCCACTTCAATTTCATATATTTATTTATGTTACACAACTGAATTATAATACTGCACTAGTTAGTTGGCAAACTTTTAGCAATAGCACACATTAGCATTGTAAATGCTTTGCATTAGAAGCTCCTTCATAGCCTAAGCAAATGCTCCACTCTTCTCCACAATGGTAACCCACTGTAATTTAAATTGCTCTAATAATTCCAACATAATTGAATATTAAACACTATTAAACACAATCAAGTCTCTCCCTTTCTCATCTTGCTCAAAAATACATAAAATAACACTTTTACATATAAAATAACAACATTTACTCTCTTGATTTAGCTGCTCTGTGAACTAACAAGCCCCGCCCAGTTTCAGTTAATGCAACACAAATCATTCATGTAATCTCAACACAAACGGATTAAGTAAACTTCAATTTGACTTATATTTAAGTGGATTGAACACAATCAAATTAAGTTAGGACAAAATATATAGCAATTGTGTTGCTTTAGCTCATTTTAATTAAGCAATTTGAACAAGCAGTAGAAATAATTTTTTTCAGTGTACTGAGTTTATTATTATGCAGATATGGTGTCTACACAATAGTTACTGTATTATTAACTTAGATGTTTCTAAGTAAAGCATACACTTTAAAAGTGTGGTTTAATTCAGTGATATATTGTTTGAGTAAAAAGTATTGCAAAGGAAACTTCAAGTAAATTACTCAAACTTTTACTGGCTAAGTTAAAATTACTTATTTTCTTTGTTCATTTTACTTAACTTAGTTAAGTAGAGTTTACTTAATTCCACATTTACTTAAAAATATGCGTGCAAAAACTTGTTCTTTAAAGAAAAATTAAGTAAATTTGACTTGTTTTTTTTCAGTGCATTTGTAATGATGTTGCAATTTAGAACATTTAAAGTATATTTACTGTAGATGTTATACTAAATAGTTACAATTAAAATCAAGTACTTTACATGTACTTCAGTATGTTAGTCATCACATCAAAATAAGTGTACTTCTTTAAAGCATGACAAATTATTATTAAATCATAATGATTCAAAATGTAATTTAAGGTAAAACTTAATTTTACGTTATTTTAAAGTGCACTCTTTAAAAGTGCACATAAGTGTTTTAAGAAACATATTAAAGTGTACTCTAAGTACACTTAAATTACCTTATATTTCATTTATATTATATTATCTGACCCCAATACAGTTTTTTTTTTAAAATATACTTTTAAGATTTGAAGTATACACTACAAGTGCACACTTCTTTTTCAAAAGGGTCGAATTAAATGGCACTACAAAGAAGAAAATGACTTCTCCCCAGAAGGAACATCATGAACTTCTTGAAAGCTATTGGGGAAAAATGTACAGTAAATGAAATGCATCTTCCAAAAAGAACTTCATCATCAGGAGTGTCATGATGTTAGATGGCATGCAGACATTAATGGAAAAATAACCTGACATGCACCAGTTAAGATTTAGATATCTAGCCAAGCAATTTAGTCTATAAGAACAGGCTTTCCACAGTATGAATGAACTGAGTTGAAAAATTGTGGATTGATGCACGTATGAACGTCATCCTGCAACAACATTGCAACAACTGGCAAGGACTTTTGTAAGAATAAAAGATCGAACAAAATACATTGTCTGCTGGGTCATTGAAGAAATGATTACTTATTAAATAATGGGACACCTGCAAAATTATGGTGAAATATTCTTCTGAGGACATGCCTGTTTGTATTTTATTGTCCATAAGGGGGCAGCGCTTACCACAGGTTTGTAAATATCTATCTATCTATCTATCTATCTATCTATCTATCTATCTATCTATCTATCTATCTATCTATCTATCTATCTATCTAAATTCTAAATGCTGCTTCGTGCAAATATTTATTTAATATATTTTTTGCACACACTGAAAATACTGCAACTCATTCGACCCTTTTGACATAACGTCCTGTATCCTTTACTAAAATCACGACGATAATACAGGTGATCCAGGAAACAGAAATTCACTGATCCTAATGGATACGCTTGAAGGGCTTCTAAATTGCGATTGGCTATATATTGCACTTTATCATCTGAAGAGAGCATTAAATCACTTGATCTTTATGAAATGAAGCGCGAATACGGTGCGGAGGAAGCGCTCGATTGTCACGAGTCCTTTTACGCACGAGAGCTCAGTCTGTAATTAAACTTTTAAACGTTTCAAACAGGCCTCTGTTGCTTTTACGGTCTACTTACTTTTTAATTTGCTGCATTTTTGTTTAATGTAGTCAGCAACATAATGACCAAATGTATTTCTGCAGTTTACGCACCATAAACTGCAAAACAACCTTTCATTTCCCATAGACTAGCCTATATGATGCTTTACAATCCTGTTTGAGGTGGTCGAGTTAATGTAAACTTCTCAAACGAATATATAGCAACATTAATCCTGTACTCTTCATTATGTAAATATCATTAATCAAAACCATTACCTTTATCCATTTTGCATAACTTACACGCTGTTTGAATTGTTGACTTCTCCAAAATGTATTATTTTAATTGCACCCACTACACGCCTGTATTTGTTTTATGCTTGACAATAGAGTTGTATGATAGGTCAGGCTTTTAAGTGGGAGGGAAGAGTTGCCTCATGACGCCCGTCCTGACATCACTTATACTGGGGTACTGAGGAGAACCGCTGCGTAGATATGAAGCCAGAGCGGCTCGCGCGAGCCGCACCGATACTTAAAACTGTCACCGAGGTAAAGCGCGAGGCACGTAGGAGGCATTTAACTTGCTGAATGAGATACTGTGACTAAAACGGGAGAAACACGGAGGGAGACGGACGACAAACTGTTTTCAGACATACTTCTTTTTAGTGCTTGGACATTACCGACATATCTGGCGTGTCTCTGATTCTTTATTATGCCGACTTTCTACACTCAGGAATGTAACAACGACACAACTACATCAGACTCCATCATTTATCAGGGTAGTTGTTGCGCTTAAATTCTTTTTGCAAACTTGTGAAAACTGTGAGGGGAAACTGGCACATCGCCGCGCGCTGCAACTTGCTCTCTGGAGATTTTATATTTAAAGCCTCGCGCTCCGTGGAGGGTTGTGCATCTGGGTAACCTACATTTAAGCATTCCAATATATTTGTTTTGTAAGAACTTGTTATGAATTTATATCATTTTTTATTCTTAACTTGATTATTTGAAGTGTTATAATTGAATAACTGGTTTCCAAATCATTTACAGAAACACAATATTTGCCAATTTTTCGTTCTTTGCCACTCGTATTTTTGCATTGGTTCTTGGCGTTTTTCTTTTTTCCCCTCACATTTTCTTTTGTAAATTATAGTTAGTCATAACTGTAAATTATAGGCTAATTCATTCGATTTAATCTGGCATTTAACTTATTTGATAGTTGTACTTTAAATTAATTCGCATGTTTCCATAACTGTTCCAAAACTCAGATGACGTTTATTCCATTTTTTAATGTGACGGAAAGTAATAAAGTACCAACACTCGATGAGATGTGACATAACAATGGCTGCCATATATTTACTGAAGTTAGAGATGTATTCATTCATTTATACCTAAGTGGGTTTATACGTTGAGTTTATTTAATTTAATATTTAACTAAATATCTTCTAACAGCTGAACGAAATTGTTCAAATTATTCTACCCACATTCGGATTAGATAGAGAAGATTAGTCCACGTGCACACTCATTGGCAGGGCACAGGCAGTCATGGATAGCGCGTGCTCTGTAGGCGCGGGTCAGCCTGGCCACAACATCAACGGCACCGGAGGCACGTCTTCACCCACTTGTAACCAGAGTATGATAAAGCTCGCCCCATACTCTCCAGAAGCCACAGCAGTCTTTGCAACAGCCATCACGTTGATGATTGTTATTACAATTGTGGGCAATATTTTGGTCATCATCGCTGTTTTAACCAGCCGCTCACTTAGAGGACCCCAGAATCTCTTCTTGGTCTCACTTGCGGCTGCAGACATCTTGGTAGCCACCCTCATCATTCCATTTTCGCTGGCCAATGAACTGATGGGCTACTGGTATTTCCGCTCCGTATGGTGTGAGATTTACCTGGCGTTGGATGTGTTGTTCTGCACTTCGTCTATAGTACACTTGTGTGCCATCAGTCTAGACCGCTACATGTCTATCTCACGCGCTGTCACATACGGTGCACAGCGGACGCACAAACGCATCAAATGTGCAATTTTGGTGGTGTGGCTGATCTCAGCAGTCATCTCCTTTCCACCGTTACTCTCCATGAACAAGAATAAAGGTGGTGCTGATTCAGATGGGCTGCCACAGTGTCAGCTCAATGATGAGCGCTGGTACATCCTGTACTCTACTATCGGTTCCTTTTTTGCTCCTTGTCTGATTATGATCTTAGTCTACATGAGGATCTATCAGATTGCCAAGCAGCGCACACGGTGTCCACCAGGGGAACCCCGCAAAGAGGTCCCAGCCAATGCCGCAACCCCTCAGCACAAGGTCCACAAGGAGGGTCTACAAAATGGAAGAGGAGATGAAATGCCTGCTATCCTACATAAAAACCCTAGGCCTCCAACTCTGGCTGTGTCCCAAGTGGAGTCTGCCCAGCAGGCGGAGAGCACCCCGATTGCCAACAACCTTTTGCAAGCCCCTTCAACAGCCCTGACGCCAACCACACTGTGTCCCTCCCCGTCTCCTTCGAATTCATCTGAAATGGCTCCTAAAAAGCCTAAACTGGGGAAAAAGGCAAAGAAGATCAAGAAACAGCCTGACAACAATAACGGAGAGAGCATGAGCTCTGACTCGGACACAGAACAAGGTGGGAGGGGGTTAGAGGTCCCTTGCACTCCGAGCGTGACGCCTAGTGGCATCCATTCCCCCGCCACTATTCAGAAATACAGAGACATGGTCGTCACCGCCAAAGGTGCCAAGCTGGTGACCCGGAGGACGAAACAGGAAGGAACGCCCAACTCGGCACGGCGCAAAGCAATGGTGAACCGAGAGAAACGCTTCACTTTTGTGCTGGCGGTGGTAATTGGCGTCTTTGTCATCTGCTGGTTCCCCTTCTTCTTCTCGTACAGCCTACAGGCTGTGTGCCCAGAGACATGTGCCCTGCCAGATCCGCTCTTTAAATTCTTCTTCTGGATCGGCTACTGCAACAGCTGCCTCAACCCGGTCATCTACACCATCTTCAACAAAGACTTCCGCAGAGCCTTCAAAAAGATTCTCTGCAAGAACACCAAAGGCACATTCTTCTGAAGCTCCTGAGGTGGATTGCCTCCTCAGACAGCAAATATACAGCTATTCAGAACATGGACTAAAAAAAGCACAATAACGGTGCTGTTGCGATATATAAACGAAGGGCTTTTTGTGCTGCCCGGTGAACCAAGGACACCATGCGACTCAAATGACTCTATTTTGTCCAGGTTACCACCCCAGTCTTTGGATTCTTAGATTTGTGCTATAAATGGGGCTAATCCAAAAATATTCACAGACATTGACAAATCAAGGCTGAAAACAAAAGAATTTATGTAGACTATCGCACACCTGCGAGGACCAGCCACAGCACATGGAGCTCAATACAAAGGTTATTGTTTTTTTTTTCCTGTTATCTTGCCTTCCTAAGATCACGAGGCCTTGGGGGTAATGCAAACGTGGATTTCTCTAAGGATTTCAAAGATACACCATTCAGAATCTTTACGTACAGCTTTTCCATGCTGATTGGTCTACCTGATGCCTACATAGAATTACTTCTGCGGAACAAAGCTGAAAGACACAAAATTCTCTCGTGGAAATCCTTGCCAGGGGCAATGTGTATGAAATGAGCTGACGCAAGTTTTTCCGACTGAACATTAAGCCTTCTAGCTACAGATCCCCCCTAGTGCAGGGCCATCGGGGAGATTTCCAGTCATGCTTTGATGCAGAAAAGCTCTGTGAATACAGAACACCTGGCATGGATGGGAGAAAGCTGTCTTTATCTCGGACTGGTTGCCGATAGGCTTTAAGATAGCAAAATGTTTATTACGCGAACTTTTGATATGTATTAGGACAAATGGTCTTTTTTTAATATGATAAGACTCTTTGTGTCATCAAAAAAATAACTAGACTTTAGTGACTGTGTCAGATGACACAAACACCTCCTGATTTTACTGGAGGTGCTCTTTCTGACTTGGTTCAGCACTTTTCTTTGTATAAAAGAACAAATGATCATTTGTTGGTGTACACTGATCTACTGCACCCTAAATGTCTGAACAGTCAGCAGGGTGATACTTTGGGACTAAGGGCTGATAGCAGTGATGCTTTCTATTTCTTTGGTCATTGTCTTTTTTGCTAATGATCACCATGTGTGTGTGTGTGTGTGCGCGCGAGTGTGTGTGTGCAGAGCAAATATTGTTTGCTGATTGCCGTGTATGTTTGGAAATGTATGCTGTGTGTGAGAGGGTGTGCGAATGTTGTTGTATGGAGGCTTCTTTGCATAAGTGATGGTGTGTGAGTTCACATTCCTCCCGATTCCACTGGCACCAGTTCAACTATATATGTATGTGCTTGATAAATGTGGCTGGTTTGCCATATCTGCCAGTGCTATGATTCAGCTACTTCTCGTGCCAATGCTTTTACATGTTTTGCTGCTAAACTCAGTATCTTCTTAAACCAGAGTTTATTTCAAAAGAATCATTTTATTGCAGTTAATTTTGAACAAATCATTTTGAGACATTTATGAAATGAGGCAAATCTAAGCTGAGAGCTGTAAATTATTATGTGAATGATTTTGTATTTATTTGTCCTATTTCCTATTGTTTCCCCCTCATATATATTTCCAGTTCTTTGCTTTTTTCCCCCAATGGAAAAACAGACATGAAGAGTTCAGTTTTAGCTACAACACAACTGAAAATCCCTCTACTGTACTTTTTTTTTTTGGTATGACTTTTTTTGTATGTGTCAGAACATTGCATTCGGGCTGCAAATTTAAAAGCTTTGTGACTGACAGGCTCCTGGTAACTGTATTCCTTTTGCCTCCTTGACTCCTCTTTCTTCAGTGTAATGCTGTTGGTTTTCCACTGCTCTTTAAAAATAAAACCGCTGAGCTGTGTGTGCCAACTGACTCATTGCTGTAAGAGAAAAACGATGGCGCTTTATACAAATTATCAGATTTTATCTTGACAGATGTCATTGGTACATTGCAAAATTAGAAAATTAGGTTTTTCTAATGGAAAAGGCTTTATGAGAACCAGGCATTTCAAAATCCAAAGCAAAATTGTCTGCAGATCCTTGAGTCAAACATGATTTTTACAGATTCCTGTATAATGCAAATATGCAAGTAACTATAGATACTTTATAGAGAGGAAATTTGTATTCAAATGGCCAAGGCAGATGTTTTGATGTACATGATTAGAATATGAGATTAATTGGCGCTTTGTCAGATGTATGTTGATACGGTTGGATAAACTCCCTTAACAGTCTCCCTTAAGGTCAATTTGACACCCTTCAAATCCTTAAAAAAAATAATATTCACAGGCATGATTGCATTAGGAATGGTGATTTTTCTGAACACAATACAATGGGATTGAGGATTAATACTGGACTGAGTTTAATACTTAAAATGCAGGTTCAGCTTCTTTGATGTTAATTGGCTTTTTTTTATTTTTTTTTTATCAAGACAGCACTTTAAAAATGGAATGAAAAATAGGCCAAAAAAAAAAAAAGTCAATATGTATTAATGTGTATTTTACAAGATAAACGGCAGACTCTGAACTCAAACAGAGACGGAAATTCATTTCTGGTAATTGCAGGAAGATGCTGCATTTAATAATTGATGTGGTCTCCACATGAAATGTGTAAATAATTTTGTATGGATTACTAGCCTACCCTTTTCCTTAGGAACCTACCTGTGAGGTCATGCTCTGGCAGAGCCTCAAACTCTTGATTGCATTGCTTTGACTTGCAAAGAAATTGAACTCATTCATCTGCAAATCTGCAGAGGACAGATTCTGAGTATGGGTTACCATACTTGGCCTTCAAGTCATTTTCACTTTTTTTTAGTCTCTGAATCAAAATACGTATTTGGGACAGAGAAGCAGATTTTTAAGGCCATGAAACAGAATCTTACACCTGAATGAAAACTTCCCTAAGTTTTTAGGGCATTGTTTGTGATATGTATAATAAAAAAACACTCAATCTTCACCATTAAACGTTTATACAGTTTGTAAGGGATAATGTACATCCAGAAATGGATAATCAGGACCTAAAGCAGGGTTTATTTTGTGGTAATACACATTCTCTCGCTTATCGCCTTCCGCATGTTTTGATCTTATGATTTTCTTGCTGGCCACAGAAGAAAATAATTGGACACAAAGGGTTGATTTGAGTTATTTTATCTCAAAGAAAAACAGTTCGTAGCAAGAGGCATTTAGGCAAGGTGAATAAACAAGTTCAAACAAGACGAACGTTTGAAATCTCCATGAAATCAAAATTCTTGTATTTTTATTCAGTATTTATTAAAAAATGCTTCCAGAACCAATGCCACTTAAAAACAAAAAAAAAAACGGACAGGCACTGTTGCACTCTATAAATAAGCAATATCACACAAGCAAAAATGTTGTTTCGAGTTATCAGCATGACAGCAGGACATTTCAGACACAATATTGTCATTTAGCCTAGTTTGTCTCTTTTTGCTCCATCAACTAAAATAGTTCCACATGCATCTATAAACAATGCACACTGCAGTGGCTTTTGGTTTCTTTAATGAATCAGTGTTTTTGAACAAATCAGTTGAGCAAATGATTCATTAACTCACTAATAAAGGCAATATCTAAATTTGAAACAGCATAATTTTACTATTTCAGTCATATCTTTAGCAGAGTTGTATACTCTACACTTTATAACAGTGTTGGGTGCATTACTAAGTAATTATTTACTGTAATTTAAGAGTTACTTCTGATGTATTTGCATTAAATACTCTAAAGACACAATTCTATATAAAACAATAGTGGATTTAACATCAACATTTTACATCTAATGTTAAAATGTATGTTTTAAATGTAACCCCCCTTTAAATACTATATTCAGCTCAAGAATAATTTATGCAATTTTATATTTATTTGAAAGAATTAAAAGAGCGGTTTCATGTTCCTGTTGTTCAACTGGTTGAGGTTCATAATGGATATAGAAAGTAATTAGAAATAAGTAATGCAATACTTTTTAGATAGAAAAGTAATCTAATTACACATTTTACCACATGCTCTCAATTAAAGTGCACTGCAGTTCCATTTTTCACCACAGATTTACATTGGAAAATTGAGGGGCGCTGTAGAGCTGGGGAGGACACAGCACCTGCTGCCCCGCTTAGTATCATAATACATGCCTACCGAAGCCATACGTTAAATTTTTAAATATCCTGTTAACTTTATGACTTAAAATAGTCTAGAAAATCTGAAAAATATTTGTTGAAGATTGCTAAACACATTTACAATATATTACAATATGTTACTATGTATGATATGATGAACAGATTGAATATAGGCTTTTATTCATATATAAACATTCATCAACTCATACAACAGTTGTGGCAAACGGAAGCTCAAGCATATTCGCTTGACGTGAGAACCAATGAGGTTCATTCTCGTCTGTTACGCAGCACGTTTGAGTTTCTGCAAGAACCAATGAGGTTCATTCTCATGTTAAGCAGCACGTTTGAGCTTAAGCAAGAACCAATGAGGTTCATTCTCGTGTTACGCAGCACGTTTGAGCTTAAGCAAGAACCAATGAGGTTCATTCTCGTGTGTTACGCAGCACGCTTGAGCTTCCTCAAGAACCAATGAGGTTCATTCTCGTCTGTTACGCAGCACGTTTGAGTTTCTGCAAGAACCAATGAGGTTCATTCTCATGTTAAGCAGCATGTTTGAGCTTCCACAAGAACCAATGAGGTTCATTTTCATGTTACGCAGCACGTTTGAGCTTAAGCAAGAACCAATGAGGTTCATTCTCGTGTGTTACGCAGAACGTTTGAGTTTCTGCAAGAACCAATGAGGTTCATTCTCAGGTTAAGCAGCACGTTTGAGCTTCGGCAAGAACCAATGAGGTTCATTCTCGTGTGTTACACAGCACGTTTTAGTTTCTGCAAGAACCAATGAGGTTCATTCTCGTCTGTTATGCAGCACGTTTGAGTTTCTGCAAGAACCAATGAGGTTCATTCTCATGTTAAGCAGCATGTTTGAGCTTAAGCAAGAACCAATGAGGTTCATTCTCGTGTTACGCAGAACTTTTGAGCTTAAGCAGGAACCAATGAGGTTCATTCTCATGTGTTACGCAGCACGCTTGAGCTTCCTCAAGAACCAATGAGGTTCATTCTCGTGTGTTACGGAGCACGTTTGAGCTTCCTCAAGATCCAATGAGGTTCATTCTCGTGTTACGCAGCACGTTTGAGCTTAAGCAAGAACCAATGAGGTTCATTCTCGTCTGTTACGCAGCACGTTTGAGTTTCTGCAAGAACCAATGAGGTTCATTCTCATGTTAAGCAGCATGTTTGAGCTTCCACAAGAACCAATTAGGTTCATTCTCATGTTACGCAGCACGTTTGAGCTTAAGCAAGAACCAATGAGGTTCATTCTCGTGTGTTACGCAGCACGTTTGAGTTTCTGCAAGAACCAGTGAGGTTCATTCTCATGTTAAGCAGCACGTTTGAGCTTAAACAAGAACCAATGAGGTTCATTCTCGTGTTACGCAGCACGTTTGAGCTTAAGCAAGAACCAATGAAGTTCATTCTCGTGTGTTACGCAGCACGTTTGAGTTTCTGCAAGAACCAATGAGGTTCATTCTCATGTTAAGCAGCACGTTTGAGCTTCCACAAGAACCAATGAGGTTCATTCTCATGTTACGCAGCACTTTTGAGCTTCAGCAAGAACCAATGAGGTTCATTCTCGTGTGTTACGCAGCACGTTTGAGTTTCTGCAAGAACCAATGAGGTTCATTCTCATGTTACGCAGCACGTTTGAGCTTCGGCAAGAACCAATGAGGTTCATTCTCGTGTGTTACGCAGCACGTTTGAGTTTCTGCAAGAACCAATGAGGTTCATTCTCGTGTGTTACGCAGCACGCTTGAGTTTCTGCAAGAACCAATGAGGTTCATTCTCATGTTAAGCAGCACGTTTGAGCTTAAGCAAGAACCAATGAGGTTCGTTCTCGTGTTACGCAGCACTTTTGAGCTTAAGCAGGAACCAATGAGGTTCATTCTCATGTGTTACGCAGCACGTTTGAGCTTAAGCAAGAACCAATGAAGTTCATTCTCGTGTGTTACGCAGCACATTTGAGTTTCTGCAAGAACCAATGAGGTTCATTCTCATGTTAAGCAGCACGTTTGAGCTTCCACAAGAACCAATGAGGTTCATTCTCATGTTACGCAGCACGTTTGAGTTTCTGCAAGAACCAATGAGGTTCATTCTCATGTTACGCAGCACGTTTGAGCTTCGGCAAGAACCAATGAGGTTCATTCTCGTGTGTTACGCAGCACGTTTGAGTTTCTGCAAGAACCAATGAGGTTCATTCTCGTGTGTTACGCAGCACGTTTGAGTTTCTGCAAGAACCAATGAGGTTCATTCTCATGTTAAGCAGCACGTTTGAGCTTAAGCAAGAACCAATGAAGTTCATTCTCGTGTTACGCAGCACTTTTGAGTTTCTGCAAGAACCAATGAGGTTCATTCTCGTGTGTTACGCAGCACGTTTGAGTTTCTGCAAGAACCAATGAGGTTCATTCTCATGTTAAGCAGCACGTTTGAGCTTAAGCAAGAACCAATGAGGTTCATTCTCGTGTTACGCAGCACTTTTGAGCTTAAGCAGGAACCAATGAGGTTCATTCTCATGTGTTACGCAGCACGCTTGAGCTTCCTCAAGAACCAATGAGGTTCATTCTCGTCTGTTACGCAGCACGTTTGAGTTTCTGCAAGAACCAATGAGGTTCATTCTCATGTTAAGCAGCACGTTTGAGCTTCCACAAGAACCAATGAGGTTCATTCTCATGTTACGCAGCACGTTTGAGCTTCAGCAAGAACCAATGAGGTTCATTCTCGTGTGTTATGCAGCACGTTTGAGTTTCTGCAAGAACCAATGAGGTTCATTCTCATGTTACGCAGCATGTTTGAGCTTCCTCAAGAACCAATGAGGTTCTGAGAGAGCATTCCAAAGATCTTCAGCGAGAACCAATGAGGTTCATTCTCGTGTGTTACGCAGCACGTTTGAGTTTCTGCAAGAACCAATGAGGTTCATTCTCATGTTACGCAGCATGTTTGAGCTTCCTCAAGAACCAATGAGGTTCATTCTCGTGTTACGCAGCACGTTTGAGCTTCCTCAAGAACCAATGAGGTTCATTCTCGTGTGTTACGCAGCACGTTTGAGCTTCCTCAAGAACCAATGAGGTTCATTCTCGTGTTACGCAGCACGTTTGAGCTTCCTCAAGAACCAATGAGGTTCATTCTCGTGTGTTACGCAGCACGTTTGAGCTTCCTCAAGAACCAATGAGGTTCATTCTCGTGTGTTATGCAGCACGTTTGAGCTTCCATAAGAACCAATGAGGTTCATTCTCGTGTTACGCAGCACGTTTGAGCTTCTGCAAGAACCAATAAGGTTCATTCTCGTGTGTTACGGAGCATGTTTGAGCTTCCTCAAGATCCAATGAGGTTCATTCTCGTGTGTTACGCAGCACGTTTGAGCTTCAGCAAGAACCAATGAGGTTTGTTCTCGCATGTCAAGCAGATTTGGTTGAGCTTCTGTTATGTTGGCTGATCAATGTTTATATGTGAATAAAAGCCTAAATTAAATCTGTCTATCATATAAAGCAATTGAGTCTATTCAGAAAATTTGGACTAAACCACTCAATTCATATGGATTAGTTTTACGATCTCTTTATGAATTTTTTGAAGCGTCAAAGTGGTTGCATAGCTGTCTATGGAGAGTACAGAAAGTCTCTCAGATCATCAAAAAGATCCGATGTGTTCCGAACATGAACGAAAGTCTTACGGGTTTGTAACAACATGAGGGTGAATAATTAATGACAGAATTTTCATTTTGGGGTGAACAATCTTTTTAAGGCAACGACTGACGCATTTATATTACATTCCAAAGAGCTCTGTTATCAGCCCCACAGTAGAAAATGAAACCATACCCGTGCCAGCTAACCCAGATCGGACCGGAATGGAACGGTTAAGCAAAGAGAACAGTTTGGTCTTACGGTGGAAAAGCGGTTAATGTAGGCCGGGCAGTAGCTGCTCCTGACCATAAATTTAGGTAGGGCAGATGCTGGGTCTTAGCGCCAGTTTATGATAAACATTTTGTACGCTTTATATTGTAATCGCTGAACACACGCAGAACACTTTTAGCAGGCGCTCTAATGTACACTGACAGGCTGTAAGTTCACATGACATAGAGACACATAGAACGCTATCTTAGAATTGCTTTAATGTAGTATTTATTTTCTCTGAATGTTGTTTTAAAATATTACAAGTTTTATTACAAGGATGAATTCCAGTGAGGAAAAGAAAGTCATGTCTATTCTCATAACAAACATAAAACAACCACAGCAGTAAAAGGCTATTCACACAAGCACATTTCAACTAAAGGATTTATAGTTTAATTAATTTGATACGTTACTCCACATAGGAAGAACAGACATGTCAACTAGTTACTGACCTGATGGAGACTAATATATGCACATAGCTGAAGCAGATTGATATGGTCTTGGTCTGGAGTGAGGTTTATGTAAGGTAACAGCAGTGTGAAATCAGCCCCAATGGCTTAAAGTGTGCTGCAGTTCCATTTTTCACCACAGATTTACATTGTAAAATTGTGGGGCGGTGTAGAGCTGGGGAGGACATGATACATGCCTGCCGAAGCCATAAGTTAAAGTATAATATATCCTGCTCACTTTACGACTCAAAATGCGAAAAATATTTGTTGCAGGATTCTGAACACATTTACAACTTACCATTGATTCAGTTTATGTAGAGGTCTATGTTTTGGATGAATATTTTGGTAGGAGACTGCCCCACCTACCCTGACGAGCCACGGCTGAAGGCGGGACTTGATTTTGTCCATCGGGAACTGATTGGATGGATGTAGTTTGCTATTGCTGTGTGTGAGTGACAGGTTATCCCGCCCTCACACCAGTAAACGCGTCAACAGAGAAGAGATGTCATTACAAGAGGGATTATAAACAATGTGCAGTATTTATTATAAAAAATAAATAAATACTGCAATAATCCATAAAAACAAGAATTGTCAATTTTAATAGTGTTTTCATGGTGACTTTAATGTAGCAAAAATGTTTATGTTAAGCAGCAACATCGTTCAGATTATCCATTTATGCTCTTCATATGATAAGACTGACCAAGTTGAGAAGACAAGTTCAAGAAGTTCAACAAGTTAAACTTCCTCTTAGGAAGTCCCTTATTACCCTCGCTGTAACCTACTTTCCACTGTACTAATCTTAAATCATGTAATTCAAAAAACAACATTAAATGCACCCCCACACACAGAAATCATAACACCCATAGGGGTGTCTTTTTTAAAATGACTATGATTCTGTAAACAAGAGATAATCCATTTAGCATTTCACAGTTTGACCATTTTGTTCATAAAATATCTTCATTCTGATATGACAGCAGTGCAGTATATGTCCGTGTGATCAAACTATTACATTTGAAAACGGATTAGCAGGACCATGGCTGGGAATGGATGGGAGGAGGGAGGTTTGTTTTTTGGCATAGACAATCAAACAGGAAATACAAAGTGTGTTCAGTCACAGCCTCATCACGTACCACATATCATCATGTCTAACAACTGTATTATAATCCACTGAGAATAGCTCTTTTAGGACAGCACTCAGCTTCAGTGGTGTCGTTGCTATCCGAGCGAAAAGCTAAAAGGACAAGATATACTAGTGATTCTGTTGTCATTTAAATGCACTTTTAAAAACAAGGCAAGATTAAAGAAAATATGGTATGAATAATTCTGTAAGGCCAAGGAGCTCCTGTATTGACTGAATGTCAAAAAAGTTTAGTATAAATAATCATTAACATCAATTAATTGTGAAGGAGATCAAGTGCAATGACATTTTTGTCTGGTTTTATTAATTTATTCAAAAATACATAAAAATGCAGTTCATACATACAAAGACTCTTCTATGATGAGCATGTTGTACATTTCTGAATTAAAATTAATTTTGATTTTGAGCAATTGGAGCTACAGTAGCTCGTCTGTTTGATCGGACCACAAGGGCCAGCCTTCGCTCCCCACGTGCATCAATGAGCCTTGGCCGCCCATGACCCTGTCGCCGGTTCACCACTGTTCCTTCCTTTGATATTGTTTTTTTTTTCTGGTTGCATTAAATCGAAAATATCCAGAACTGTCCTGATATGATAATGAAGAAAAAAGCGAATTAAAATTAAATTAAATTAAACAGTTCAATATAAAAACTTATGTTGTTTAACATTATAAAAAAAGAATATTTTAACATAATTGCTTCACTGTTTATTAATATTTCAACTTTATTTAGCAAAATCAAAGTCATGTGGTGAGACCAATATGCAGAAACATAAAAAAACATAAAACAGGATATTATATCATAGAGAAGCAGACTCTCATATGCAGACTCTCATGACTGTGTGCCTAGGTCAATAATAAGTCTCTTAAAATATCCCCCCCCCCCCCCCCCCCATACACACACACAATATATGTACATATATGTCCCTATATTCCTGGTAGTGTTGTCATATATGTTATATTATATTAGGCAATATATTATTATTATTATTCATTTACAGAACATATATGCAAATGTATATATAAAAGCATATATTCCATTTACTGATATTTCATATATGTACATAATCTACATATATTACATTTGCGTATGGGTACACCTGTTCAACTGCTTGTTGACACAATTATCTAATCAGCCAATCACATGGAAGCAACTCGATGCATTTAGGCATGTAGACATGGCCAAGACAATCTGTTCAGTTCAAACTGAGCATCAGAATGGGAAAAAAGGTGATTTAATCGACTTTGAACATGGCATGGTTGTTGGTGCCAGACAGGCTGGTATTTTAGAAACTGCTGATCTACTGGGATTTTCACTCACAACCATCTCTAGGGTTTACAGAGAATGGTCAGAAAAAGAGAAAAATATCCAGTGAGCGGCAGTTCTGTGGGCGAAAATGCCTTTTTGATGCCAGAGGTCAGAGGAGAATGGCCAGACTGGTTCCAGAGACTGGTTCGAGGTAATAGAGGCAACAGTAACTGAAATAACCACTCATTACAACTGAGGTATGCAGAAGAGCATCTCTGAACGCACAACATGGATGTCAAACCTTGAAGCAGATGGGCTACAGCAGAACTGGGTCAGAATTTGGCATAAACAACATAAAAAGCATGGATCCATCCTGTCTTATATCAACAGTTCAGTCTGCTGGTGGTGTAATGGTGTGGGGGATATTTTCTTGGCACACTTTGTGCCCCTTACTTGAGCATCATTTAAAAGTCACAGCCTACCTGAGTATTGTTGCTGACCATATCCATCCCTTTTTGACCACAGTGTAACCGTCTTCTGATGGCTACTTCCAGGATAATGCGCCATGTCATAAAGGTCTGGGCAGTTCTGAAGGCAAAAGGGGGTCCAACCTGGTACTAGCAATGTGTAGCTAATGGCCGGTGAGTGCATGTATATATGTATATACACAGATCAGGCATAACATTAGGACCACCTTCCTAATATTGTGTTGGTCCCCCTTTTGCTGCCAAAACAGCCCTGACCCGTCGAGGCATGGACTCCACTAGACCCCTGAAGGTGTGCTGTGGTATCTGGCACTAAGATGTTAGCAGCAGATCCTTTAAGTCCCGTAAGTTGCGAGGTGGGGACTCCATGGATCGGACTTGTTTGTTCAGCACATCCCACTGATGCTCGATTGGATTGAGATCTGGGGAATTTGGAGGCCAAGTCAACACCTCAAACTTCTTGTTGTGCTCCTCAAACCATTTGTCTTTGTGGCAGGGCACATTATCCTGCTGAAAGAGGCCATAGCCACCAGGGAATACCGTTTCCATGAAAGGGTGTACATGGTCTGCAACAATGCTTAGGTAGGTGGTATGTGTCAAAGTAACATCCACATGGATGGCAGGACCCAAGGTTTCCCAGCAGAACATTGCCCAAAGCATCACACTGCCTCTGCCGGGTTGCCTTCTTCCCATACTGCATCCTGGTGCCATGTGTTCCCCAGGTAAGCAACGCACACACACCCGGCCATCCATGTGATGTAAAAGAAAATATACACTCACCTAAAGGATTATTAGGAACACCTGTTCAATTTCTCATTAATGCAATTATCTAATCAACCAATCACATGGCAGTTGCTTCAATGCATTTAGGGGTGTGGTCCTGGTCAAGACAATCTCCTGAACTCCAAACTGAATGTCAGAATGGGAAAGAAAGGTGATTTAAGCAATTTTGAGCGTGGCATGGTTGTTGGTGCCAGACGGGCCGGTCTGAGTATTTCACAATCCGCTCAGTTACTGGGATTTTCACGCACAACCATTTCTAGAGTTTACAAAGAATGGTGTGAAAAGGGAAAAACATCCAGTATGCGGCAGTCCTGTGGGCGAAAATGCCTTGTTGATGCTAGAGGTCAGAGGAGAATGGGCCGACTGATTCAAGCTGATAGAAGAGCAACTTTGACTGAAATAACCACTCGTTACAACCGAGGTATGCAGCAAAGCATTTGTGAAGCCACAACACGCACAACCTTGAGGCGGATGGGCTACAACAGCAGAAGACCCCACCGGGTACCACTCATCTCCACTACAAATAGGAAAAAGAGGCTACAATTTGCACGAGCTCACCAAAATTGGACAGTTGAAGACTGGAAAAATGTTGCCTGGTCTGATGAGTCTCGATTTCTGTTGAGACATTCAGATGGTAGAGTCAGAATTTGGCATAAACAGAATGAGAACATGGATCCATCATGCCTTGTTACCACTGTGCAGGCTGGTGGTGGTGGTGTAATGGTGTGGGGGATGTTTTCTTGGCACACTTTAGGCCCCTTAGTGCCAATTGGGCATCGTTTAAATGCCACGGCCTACCTGAGCATTGTTTCTGACCATGTCCATCCCTTTATGACCACCATGTACCCATCTTCTGATGGCTACTTCCAGCAGGATAATGCACCATGTCACAAAGCTCGAATCATTTCAAATTGGTTTCTTGAACATGACAATGAGTTCACTGTACTAAAATGGCCCCCACAGTCACCAGATCTCAACCCAATAGAGCATCTTTGGGATGTGGTGGAACGGGAGCTTCGTGCCCTGGATGTGCATCCCACAAATCTCCATCAACTGCAAGATGCTATCCTATCAATATGGGCCAACATTTCTAAAGAATGCTTTCAGCACCTTGTTGAATCAATGCCACGTAGAATTAAGGCAGTTCTGAAGGCGAAAGGGGGTCAAACACAGTATTAGTATGGTGTTCCTAATAATCCTTTAGGTGAGTGTATATATATGACCCACAAGCCACTGACACTAATTATCATGGTAAGACAAAACGACCAGGGTAATGGATATATTGCTATGCATTAATTGCAGAGCATATTTGCAATACAGCTCAGAGTGGTGTGACTGATTGTCAATTTGAATTATTTGGAAGTAAACTGTTGTCTGTTACAAGCAAAAACTGTTGGCAAAACATAAAAATTTTCAGCATTTCCGTGTTTACATTTTTAGCAGTGAGTCTGGAAAGCTGGAACAGTAGCTTGGAGGGCCTGAACTAGAGCCAAAGCAGCACAGATTGCTGTGAACATCATTTACCAGAAGTCTGATTCTCCCATGCACTCACACAGGAAGAGTCACCCATGAATATTTATGCTGTGTAGATGTGCCATATCTTTATATAATTTAAAAATGGCTGTCGCTGTTGTGGATAACAGAAGCAGGGAGGGTGGATCTGGAAAGTGTGTTTCTTAATTAGAAAGGTTGGATGAGGAAATTTTGGCCAAGCCTGTGAGATAGGACTAAAGAAAAATATGGACAGATGTGAGACTCGACAGAGAGAGATGAGAACAAAAACAGGGATAAAGTGTTAGAGCTAGACACGAAGCTGGAAGCAGAGAAAGCTCAGAACAGGGGAAATTAAATGCAACGGGAGTGAGAAGGATCAGGAAAGGGTTCATAGAGCAATTATGTATAATGTTCAATACATTCTCCACAAGTAGGGTAGAGATTCGGTACTGAAACGGTATTTTTTTTTCACCTTTTTAAGAAATGACAAGTGAAAGGAGGTGCTTAATCATTAGGAAATGTTCATTATCAACCTCAGAAGTTCAAGCTGAATAATACATTATTAAAATATATAAAGTTATATGAATATTATAATCATTTTATTATCGAGTTATCTTATATGATACTTGCAATTTTTTCAATGCTTCTACCAAATTTCGGGACAATTTAAACTTCAATAAACATTAAATAAAAATCTAAATTAAATAAGCAAAATCAATCCAATTAAAACATAAAAAACTATGTCAGAATAGGTAAGAAGGTCGAAAATGTAAATATCAATTTATATTTATTATAAATTAAAGAAAAATATTTGTTTGATCATTTTCTTATGAAATGTACAAACTTTTTAATATGTTTTGATATTTATATTTATCTACATGGTTGAATATAGTTCATTTTAAGTTTTATGATAATGAGTAAAAAAAGTTGGGACAAGGCCATGTTTACCACTGTGTGGCATCCCCTCTTCAGTCTGCAAACGTCTGGGGACTGAGGAGACAAGTTGCTCAAGTTTAGGAATAGGAATGTTGTCCCATTCTTGTCTAATACAGGCTTCTAGTTGCTCAACTGTCTTAGGTCTTCTTTGTCGCATCTTCCTCTTTATGATGCTCCAAGTGTTTTCAGGCAGGCTGGCCATTTCAGTACCCGGATCTTTCTTCTACGCAGCCATGATGTTGTAATTGATGCAGTATGTGGTCTGGCATTGTCATGTTGGAAAATGCAAGGTCTTCCCTGAAAGAGACGACGTCTGGATGGGAGCATATGTTGTTCTAGAACTTGGATATACCTTTCAGCATTGATGGTGCCTTTCCAGATGTGTAAGCTGCCCATGCCACACGCACTCATGCAACCCCATACCATCAGAGATGCAGGCTTCTGAACTGAGCGCTGATGACAACTTGGGTTGTCCTTGTCCTCTTTAGTCCGGATGACATGGCGTCCCAGTTTTCCAAAAAGAACTTCAAATTTTGATTCGTCTGACCACAGAACAGTTTTCCACTTTGCCACAGTCCATTTTAAATGAGCCTTGGCCCAGAGAAAACGCCTGCGCTTCTGGATCATGTTTAGATATGGCTTCTTTTTTGACCTATAGAGTTTTAGCCGGCAACGGCGAATGGCATGGTGAATTGTGTTCACCGACAATGTTTTCTGGAAGTATTCCTGAGCCCATGTTGTGATTTCCATTACAGTAGCATTCCTGTATGTGATGCAGTGCCGTCTAAGGGCCCGAAGATCACAGGCATCCAGTATGGTTTTCTGGTCTTGGCCCTTACGCACAGAGATTGTTCCAGATTCTCTGAATCTTTGGATGATATTATGCACTGTAGATGATGATAACTTCAAACTCTTTGCAATTTTTCTCTGAGAAACTCCTTTCTGATATTGCTCCACTATTTTTCGCCGCAGCATTGGGGGAATTGGTGATCCTCTGCCCATCTTGTCTTCTGAGAGACACTGCCACTCTGAGAGGCTCTTTTTATACCCAATCATGTTGCCAATTGACCTAATAAGTTGCAAATTGGTCCTCCAGCTGTTCCTTATATGTACATTTAACTTTTCCGGCCTCTTATTGCTACCTGTCCCAACTTTTTTGGAATGTGTAGCTCTCATGAAATCCAAAATGAGCCAATATTTGGCATGACATTTCAAAATGTCTCACTTTCAACATTTGATATGTTATCTATATTCTATTGTGAATAAAATATAAGTTTATGAGATTTGTAAATTATTGCATTCCTTTTTTATTCACAATTTGTACAGTGTCCCAACTTTTTTGTACAGTCTTCAACCAGCAAAATCCTAGCCTGTGAGCTACTCGCCATTTTTTTGTAGCGTACTTCCTGCTTCTATCTCTTTCCCAGCAACCAGGCTAAAGGCATGAATGACAGCAGCCCTAATTAATCATGGTGTAATACATTCACAAACACAGACCAGCCAAGCACTGACTTTTCTTTCACAAGTTTTACTGAGACATCTGCAAGAGCCCAGAACAAAGCTGGTTCCACAAGATGGGTGATGGAGGCACTACGTTAAGTGTCAACGCAAACAAATATCACAGCTCCAATCCTGAGGGACGGATGACAACGTGTTCGGCATCTGTTATGATGACTTAACACTTGGTGAAACCATATGGTGATTCACTCATCACTAAGTGTCCACACTGCAGTCAGAAGATAGTGTATAATTACCAAGAACCCAAATGAAAGGTTTGCAAATTACCACATTTCCCTCAGTGATGGTACGGTAAGTAATGAGGCATCCAAGTGATACAAGTAAGACAATGTTCCTGCCCAAAAACTCATGTGGAGGTGGACAGGAATGGCTAATTGCTGTGTTACTGGCCCAGAATGAATGTAATACTTAATTAGACCTTTTTGCACAAGAGTAAAAAGTTGATAATATTAAAATATCATAAAAGTATATTAAAAATATACTGATTAATGAAATAATATGAAAAAATGCACTCAGGAATTTCTTTTTAATGTTGCTGTAACACAGTTCGTTGTTATGGAAAGAAGGAGGCAGGAACCGGTGAACATTCAACACTTTAATAAATAAATAAACACAAAATGAAAGTAAAAACGGCAGCCTCCTCACGGACGCTGCCGCACACACATAATAGAAAATAAACAAAACACAACGTAAAGTCCAGGCCTGGTCCTCTCTCGTCCTTCACTGTCTTTACTCCTCCTTTTATGCATCCGAGCTACTCTGTGAGAGATACGACGACCTCCTCATTATCATTCCTGCCACCGGCCTCGTGCCATTTTCTCATGTCCCTCGGCCTCGACTGCTTGCCACATACCCTCATCGCCCCTCGCAGGCCGGGGGGTACTCCCGAGACTGCACTCTACACCCCCCCCCCGAGGCAAGAGAAAAGGAGCCGGAAGCATGAGGAGCGACAGAGACAAGAGAAGGGAGAGAGGGAAAAAAATAAATAAATCTTGGTCCGGTTCCTGGACACACTGCCGCTAGGTCCTCCACCAGCCGAGAGGCTCTCACTCGCGGTGCCATGCGATGGTACTGGACACTCGGTGGACGGCTCGACACTCCTCCGCCTCCTGGCGGCCGGCGATGGCTCCTCCGGTTGAGGGCAGCCGGCAGCTCCTTCCCCGTCCCTGCTCCTCCCCAAACAAGGCGGACGACAGCAGGTTCCCGGCCCACGGCGGCGACTCCTCCGCTCCCTCTCGGACGGCAGCCACCCCACCTTGACCCAGGAGCATGGCAGCGAGTTCTCCGTCCCAGCTGGTCTTCACTCGCTCCAGCACCACCGCCTCGGGCAGCCACTCGCAGTCTCCGCTCCTCCGAGCTGCCCGACCTCCTCAGCACCGCGATCGCCCTCAGCAGCGAGGGCTCTCCGACAGAATGTCCCTGCTCGGCACCAATGTAACACAGTTTGTTGTTATGGGAAGAAGGAGGCGGGAACTGGCGAACATTCAACACTTTAATAAATAAATAAACACAAAATGAAAGTAAAAACGGCAGCCTCCTCAGGGACGGATTCCGCACACACATAATAAAACATAAACAAAACACAATGTAAAGTCCAGGTCTGGTCCTCTCTCGTCCTTCACTGTTGTCGCTACTCCTTTTATGCATCCGAGCTCCTCCATGAGAGATACGAGACTGGTGTGGCGGCGCAGCTGGCACTCTGGTCTCTCGACCTCGACTGCTTGCCACAGTTGCACTGGTCATCTTCAACTTAGTGACTGACACCTAGTGGTGTGGATGTAGCATAATTAAAAAGCATTGCTGAAATGGTTTATTTACAGCAGCCGTGATTAATTTATTCCATGACCAAAAGTGTCAACGGGGGTCAATGAGATAAAGCAAGTAGTATTCAGATGATCATGTGATCTCAACATGGCAACCCCCATGACAATCCATGTCAAATGAATCAGCTTTATTAGGCTACTAAACATATTTTTATTAGTGTTATTATTATTTTTTCGTGTAATGAGCATGAAATTACTGTAACAGGTAATTATCATTAAGTCACAGCATGATAAATAGGGATTGTTCCACCTTTGATTCGTGAATGTTACACTTGGCATCACCAAATCAATTGGATTTACCTGCTGTTCTTCTGTAAATGCTTTAGGGATTTTAGACCATGCAAAGTAATTACCAGAGTCAATCATGTATGCGTAATAACCTCAACATTTTCTTGCTTTTGTGCAACTGAGAAAACCTAATGCATCACTGAACAGAGACTTTAAGCAAGACAAAGGAAAATGTATTGCTGTGCAGATACTTGCTATTTTGCCAGTGCAAAGTCAGCTGTTTGATGGCTTTCTTATATACTAATACATTTCAACTTGAACAAATCCATTGAAAAAACCTAAAGGACACAATTTACACGGTATCTACTTTTTCCATTAAGTTTGCAGAGAATACTTGGAGAAATTCCAATGCAACCAGACAGACTGATCCGCTGCCCAAGTACTGCCTTTTGAAGTTCAAATTATTTTTAATTGTGCTTGTGATTCTCCCCCCTGTAAGACTCTATATTAGTCCTACATTATTACTTACAGTGTGGTCCAAACATCCGAGACCACTAGTGAAAATGCTTCTGTTTTGCGTGTTTCTATTTTAATAGTCTATATGAAAAAAATACCATAATAAAAATACGATGTTTGCAGCAGATCCTTTAAGTCCTATAAGTTTGCGTTTGGGGCCTCCATGGATCGGACTTGTTTGTTCAGCACATCCCACAGATGCTCGATTGAACTGAGATCTGGGGAATTTGGAGGACAAGTCAACACCTCAAACTCGTTGTTGTGCTCCTCAAACCATTCCTGAACCATTTTTGCTATGTGGCAGGGCACATTATCCTGCTGAAAGAGGCCACAGCCACCAGGGAATACCGTTTCCATGAAAGGGTGTACATGGTCTGCAACAATGCTTAGGTAGGTGGTACATGTCAAAGTAACATCCACATGGATGGCAGGACCCAAGGCTTCCCAGCAGAACATTGCCCAAAGCATCACACTGCCTCCGCCGGCTTGCCTTCTTCCCATAGTGCATCTTGGTGCCATGTGTTCCCCAGGTAAGAGACGCACACGCACCCGGCCATACACGAGATGTAAAAGAAAACGTGATTCATCAGACCAGGCCACCTTCTTCCATTGCTCCGTGGTCCAGTTATGATGCTCACGTGCCCACTGTTGCCGCTTTCGGCGGTGGACAGGGCTCAGCATGGGCACCCTGACTGGTCTGCGGTTATACAGCCCATACGCAACAAACTGCGATGCACTGTGTATTCTGACACCTTTCTATCAGAACCAGCATTAACTAAGAGCAATTTGAGCTACAGTAGCTCGTCTGTTTGATTGGACCACACGGGCCAGCCTTCGCTCCCCATGTGCATCAATGAGCCTTGGCCGCCCATGACCCTGTCGCTAGTTCACCACTGTTCCTTCTTTGGACCACTTTTGATAGATACTGACCACTGCAGACCGTGAACACCCCACAAGAGCTGCAGTTTTGGAGATGCTCTGACCCAGTTGTCTAGCCATCACAATTTGGCCCTTGTCAAAATCGCTCAAATCCTTACGCTTGCCAATTTTTCCTGCTTCTAACACATCAACTTTGAGGATAAAATGTTCACTTGCTGCCTAATATATCCCACCCACTAACAGGTGCCATGATGAAGAGATAATCAGTGTTATTCACTTCACCACGGTCATAATGTTATGCCTGATCGGTGTATATATACAGTGTATATATATATATATAATATAAATATAAATATATACTAATAAAAACTTATTACTCTCTTTTAACATTTTTATTTTTGCTGATATGATAGTATGCAAATTGGAATGCAAATTGACCATGTGTTGGGATTCAAACTCGGGTCAGCCGAAGTGCAATTTATGTGCAAATTATATGATCACATAACAATTAGAGTTGAATTTAAAAATTAATATGAATTTTAGAATGTTTTATTATTTGGTTTGTTATTCTTTTGCTTTAATGAAAGCAAATCCTGTGAGCAAAACCTGATAAAAACCTTTATGCAAAACATGCTGAGCTTATTCTCTAGCATGATTATAGATTATAGATGATTTATTCAAAGAGTATCTTGAGCTTCAATGGAAGTAGAACATTTGTTCATCTGTACCAAGAGTCATACCTAGAAATAGTGCAGAATCTGGAATTCCATTTTATGCCAAAACTTTTCTTTGCTTCAAAACAATCATAAAACTTCCATTCCCCACTATATGTCTATAGTTTCTGTTTAAGAACTTAAAGTTCTCCATTTACTGTGAACAAAACTTCATTGATTATTTCCCTTTTTATTTACGTGACCTTTGGGGGTGTACAGCTAAGGAATGCTGCAGAGCAGTGGTCTACCATACCGTTCAAACATGACAGACATTGTGGACATAATATTTGAACAGTGGAAACCATGGAAACAGAGAGTCGCCGCTAAGGTGTTCAGCATGAGCAGAACTCATGCTGAGAACTACATAGTTTACCGGGTGTACTCAGACAAAAGCTTTCCATATGGGGGAAAGATAAGGTATGGGAAGCAAAAATGACGGACAGACAAAAAGAAAGAAGCAAACTGCTAATTATATGAGCCAATAATGTGGTCCATGGCTAGGCAAAATAAAAGTCCTTTATTGGAAGGTTACTAAATGATGCTGACATTCTTCTCTTTAATAGGTGTTAAGGGGCTGTGATATTGTCATTTCACTGGTGCCTCTGGAATTGCTGTTATGAGTCATCCTTCGCATCTCTTTATGGGCTTCCCACTCACTGGCATCTCCAAAATTTGAATTCACATGTGAATGAGAAGAGTGAAAATTATGTTTAATGTTTGAGGATGAGGTCATGCATGAATCAAATCATGTTGTTTGTTATTGTATTAATTGCAAACTTTTCTATCTTTGACACATTTAGAGAAATATATTTTATAAATATTTAATAGATAGATAATCATTTTACATTATAAAGTATTTTATATTAATATGCATGAAAGTGGTGTAATGTGCACATTGAGCATCTGCCACATCTGTTTTATTTACTTGTCCACCTTCACAGCTGTAGTACTGTTGCTCATTCGGTGAAATCGAGCCTTCCTCAATTCAATGCTGCCTTTTTCTGCCTCTTCATTAGATCATTATTGAGTGGAACCCAGTTTCATGAATCAAAGTGCTGTTCATTGCTCGCTATATTGGAAATTCTTTTATTATAGAAAGTGAAAGCTATTATTTTTGTTGAATTGATTTCTACTAGCAAGACAATGATTGTTATGAAGAAATGTGCTGAGATATTTGTAACGTGTTGGCCTGCGTGACTGTAGGGGGACATCTGGACAGCGTACTAAAGCAGTGGTACAGAAAAATGCTTATGCTGAGTCAGCTCATATGTGTATAGCATGGACTTATTTGTGATTTCTGATTATGCAGCACTTCGACAACTTTAGAAAATGGCTTTTATGCATATATGTGCAAAGGAGAAACAGTGTGCACTTGAGTGTGAGTGGAATTCTGTGCGTCTGAAAAGCCAAAGTTGAGGAAGATGAATTAAGATTCCCCAAAAAGGCATAAATAAATGTACACTGTAAAAAATTAATCATGGGTCTTGTAATTTTCACCAAATACAAATGAAGGTGATAATTAGTGTGCATAGTGTGCATAAAGAAAATTGGTTCGGTGTTGTATAGACAGTAACATTTCACTAATAAAACCAAGAGATACATTTTCCTAATTTTTTTAAGGAAACTTAAGCAGTTTTGAGGCTTGAATTGAGGATAAATAAGCTGATAAAATTATTGAAAAAAGGCTACATATTTATTTTAAGAGAATTAGTTCAATTATGTGGTTTTATTTAGAGACACCATTGTTAGTTCCCAGCATGCTTTGCATATGGCTCGAAATGGAGAGTTAATATTGAAATGAAGTGTTATTTTATGTGTTTTTGTTAATGTTATTAACATTTTTTACAGTGTATGAATGTATTAATTCCAGTCATTTATTTATTATTTTATTGTTTTTTATTTATTTTCATCAAAATATCTTAAATTTAAAATACTAAATGTAATATTTTATTTAAAAGTATTTATCTGATCAATCAATAAAACAACAACAACAACAAAAAATTTATTTAAATAAAATACATCAGAAAGAAAAGAATAATGCTGCGTCCCAATTATACTATGCCCTAAAAGTATACTCTTTTTGTGAAGATAAAGTTCATACTTTTGAGTGTGCAGAAGAAGAGCAGGCAAGTTTTGGGACATAATTGCCTCTGGACTAGTGGCGTGCCTCAGGGCTCAGTTTTGGGACCTCTGCTGTTTACCTTGTGCCTTTGATCTTGTGCCTTTAAGTCACATTTTCTGTAAATTTGGTATACATGTTCATTGTTATGCTGATGACACCAAGCTATCTTTAAAGCCTAATTCAACACTACCACCTTCCTCTCTTTTGGCCTGTTTATCTGAAATTAAATCATGGTTTACATGCAATTTTCTTAAGGTTAACAGTGAGAAAGCTGAGATCCTATTAGTAGGCAAAACTGAAAAATTGTGAAAGTTTTACACTGACTATTAGGAACTCTGGTATCCCTTCTTGCCTTCAGGTTAAGAGTCTGGGTGTCATCCTTGACAGTACTTTACTGTTTGAGGCACATGTAAATAGCATTACACGCTCAGCATATTATCATCCGTGAAATATAACTCGACCATCTCTTACAGCTAATTGTACATGCATTAAAGGGTTAGTTCACCCAAAATGAAAATTAGCCCATGATTTACTCACCCTCAAGTCATCCTAGGTGTATATGACATTCTTCTTTCAGACAAATAAAATCAGAGTAATTTTAAAAAAGTCCTGGCTCTTCCAAGCTTTATAATGGCAGTGACTTGATGTTTCGTTTTTGAAGTCCATAAAAGTACATCTATCCATCATATAACTGCTCCACACAGCTCCAGGGGGTTAATAAAGACCTTCTGAAGCGAAGTGATGCGTTTGTGTAAGAAAAATATCCATATTTAAAACTTTATAGACTAAAATAACTAGCTTCTGGCGGTCAGCGGTACGCAAGTCGACTTACGGCAAAAGAGTATCCCGACACGATGTATAGGAGCATCGCAAGCTTTGACGCCTCTCGTGGATAGGGCTGGGCAACAAACTCAAGCCCCTCTTCTCTTATATCGAAATCCTCCGCCATTTCTCTTTAAAAATTCTCGTTTTAGACTTTTAATTCATGACCGTGTTTTGTTTTGCTCTATCCTCTGTGCTTCTGCATTTGTCAATACTCATGCGTCAAGGGTTCAAGGGTCAAGGGTTACTCTTTCGCCATAAATCGATGCGTACGGCAGTCCGCTGGAAGCTAGTTATTTTAGTCTATAAAGTTTTAAATATGGATATTTTTCTTACACAAACGCGTCACCTCGCTTCAGAAGGCCTTTATTAACCCCCCGGAGCCGTGTGGAGCAGTTATATGATGGATAGATGCACTTTTATGGACTTCAAAAACGAAACAACAAGTCACTTCCATTATAAAGCTTGGAAGAGCCAGGACTTTTTTAATATAACTCCGATTTTATTCATCTGAAAGAAGAATGTCATATACACCTAGGATGACTTGAAGGTGAGTAAATCATGGGCTAATTTTCATTTTTGGGTGAACTAACCCTTTAATTACATCTCGTATTGATTTCTGTAATTCAGGTGTTTCACAAAAGCTTCTTCATAAACTTCAAATGCTCCAGAATTCAGCAGCCCGGATCATTACACGAACACCTTCAATTGAGCACATCTCCAGTTCTTAGACAACTCCATTGGCTTCCAGTTAGATACAGAATTCAATTTAAGCACCTTCATATCTTTGTGATCTTCTTCATATGTATTCACATACTCATTCTCTCAGGTGTTCTGCTTCTATAACTCTTGTTACACCTTCTGTACATTTGACTACCATGAGATGTAGAGCTTTTAGTTGTACTGCTCCAAGTCTTTGGAATCCTTGCCTCAAGACATACTAGCCTTTCAATTTTTAATTCACGTCTTAAAACCTCTCTCTCTTTTTTTTTTATAGCTTTTGTATATTTTTGCATATTGTTTTTTCATTTATTGCTTATTCTTTTTTTCTTTTATTTTCTTTACTTATAAAGCACTTTCAACACAACTCATGGTTGACCCAAAACTAAAAACTGTTCAAAATGTTTTGCAGAGAGAAAAGACTTGATTTTCTGTATTTTATTATTTGTATGGTATCCTTGAGTCACCCATAAATAAAATGTATCATTAGGGGTTCAAGCACGTAGCACTGAATCCCTATTGCAATTGTTAAATTGTCCAAGGAAATTTGAGCATCTATTAGACAAGGTTAAAGGAGGCCGGTCGGAACGAAATTCGGTATGTGTCATCGGCACGATGCCCTGAAGGAGCCTGAAAAGTTTCGAGCCAGCGCTTTTCACGGGAGTCACCTCCTTAGACTCCTGAATCCTTGCTGAGTCCAACGATACCAAACATATCAGGTTTCACCTTGTGGTTTGTGCAACGGTGTGATTTAGCGCTTAAAAAACTTTTGCGAATATCTTCGAAACCGTTAGTCCGATCGAGACAAAACATTGCAGGAAATTCGAAAACATAGGTCAAAAAAAAAAAAAAAATTCCAATCAATGGCTCATTTTTATGCTTTCATGAATGTAAGTGTCTATAATTTCAAAACAAAATGAGATATTTACACGCAATTTTACATACATATGTATGGGCACACTCTGAGGACACCTAAAACAAGTGGTGGAGATCGGGCAAGAGGTAGTGCTATAACTGTCAAAAAACCTTTAAAAAACATATTTTTCCTTAGTAAATTGCCTGTATTGGCTGTAAATGGTCTTTTCCATCTATGATCTAAGTGGTTACATGCTTGCTAAATAAAACTAAATATCTTTTTCACATGTTCTTAAAGACCTTAAAATGCTTGAACCCCGATAATTGCTGCTCACAGCTATATTTATTATTATTATTATTAATTGTTTCTTTAAAGGATTGTGCTGTTGATTAGTTATATGTCCATTCTGTCACTGTAAACTGGCTTTACACCAGTTTAAAATAAATCTTCATATCCCTGAGAATGAAGATTCGGGTGGGAATGAAACGGTGCAGCAATTAAAAGCCATTCCCGATTGTTTAAACATCAAAGAGTTTAGCGACATTTTGGTACTGTTGTGTGAATGGTATCTTAATGGTAAAAAGACAGAAAACCGTTGTTTATGTGAACACATACAGCATAGTCACTGGAAAAGACAATTCAACAATTTTATGGTAATTTATGGCAGTTTAATGAGTGAAAGCAGGTAATGCCTAATAATTCAGAATTAATTGTTCTAATCAATTATAAATTATTATGAGTGATAATTATGTTTATAACTGAATTATTTAATAATAATCATTTCTGAGGGGGTTATCTTACCCGGAGGGTCTAATTTATTTACAATTGATTTCCAAAATAAATAACAGGCTTATATTCCACCTCTAAATCTAAATGAACCACGGTTCTCACAAATCCACCTTCAGATGGAATAAATCTCCTAAATGTTGATGTTCAGATGTCAAATGTCAAAGAAAAAAAGATAAGCATTCATTTACTGTAATAAATAAGCTCAAATTTGATGACATTTATGGTCAAAATGAAAATTAAAGTTGGGGGAATCCTTGTCTCCATCTTCCCCTCCACAGGCAGGACTCTGCTCTTTGTGTTGTTGTGCTGATGTGATTCAAATTTACATGACACACTCCTCTCACCTGGCTTTCTAGGCTTAACATTGTGTATGTCTACTATTTTTGCCAGCGGGAATGTCTGAGCACTAAGCCTACTGCAAAGAACTGAAAAAGTGAAAGAAAGTGCATGGTGGCCAAAAGCACTTAGTGATCTCCCTGCTGCACCTGCCATCTCTTTTGTAATCACACTGAAAAACAAGCATAGCTCATGTGGGGCTAATTAAATAAGGCCTCAAAGTTCTCGCTTCTGAGTCTGGCAATTTAACAAAGGAAACTGGGACTATTAGTAGAGAAAAGTCATCTGTCTTGTGGCAGTTGATGAGAGGCATTAGCATTACTGAGCGAAAAGATGACGAAATGAGCAGTGCAACTGTCACCGTCCCATCTGATAGCTGCTGAATAAGTATCCTTCATTATCGTGTCAGTGGTGCTAATAAAATAATAACAATAGTTGCAGCTATAATAATGAAGTACATCAGTGGTCGTGTGTTAATGTGTAATGTTTTGCAGTGATAATACTGATAATGAGACAAATAACTCAAGCATTGAATAGCTGTACACTTGGCTTTTGAATTCATACAGTTTCATCATTTCACAGTTTTGCAGAAAATTTATTTTATTGCTCTTTGGCTCACAGATACTTTTACTTGCTCAGGACAAAGTTGGAAAGTGCACAAAAATCATAATTTCCCTGTTGACAGGCTGTTAGATTTGTGTTTCAGCAGAGAAATAAGAGATACAATTGTGCTTTAGGTGGTTATTAATAATTCTTCTGTATTATCAGTCTTCTCAGTTTTATCAGTAGTGACCCTGTCTTGATATAAGCAGGTCAATAAATGGGAAGCAATATCCAGTATAATTTAGGGGGGCAGGGCCAGACCAGACCAGAGCCAATGATTTTGTCTGAGCTATGAATAAAAAAATGTAAAAAAAAATATAATAATTAATATTTTCTCATTTTATTTGTCTTATCTTATAATTTTAGTGCAGAATGAGTAAAGCTGTTTGTTTTTAGGATGACAACATTTTTAAAAGTTAAATATTTAGGCTGATACATTTTTTTAGGCTGCTCTACCTCAGTGGTCTAACAGCGCTCGTCAATTTCAAAATGATCGAGATGGCCAATCAAATCAAAGAAGGCAGGTCTTACTGTCATACTGTCACAACGCAACGGGAGTTTTTGGAAAGATGTAAGTAGATGCAAGTATTAGACAATTGTTTTGTGATAGAAATGTTCAGCTACCGACAGTGATAGACTATCTAGTGATGCAAACTACTCAACGTTTTATGACATTTCGCCATTTTGAATTGAAAAAACGCGTTCATGATTCATGTAATTCATAAATTAATGTGACGACGAGGCAAAAAACGTTTGCGTTTTCTACATATTAGACATACGAATAACGGTAATTGTTTCTCATGTGGACATCCGTAAAAATAAATTTGCATGCCACCTCAGTGATAAAACTCGTGCATTCGGATGGCGATTTATTCACACGGTGGAGGAGCAAGTTTTGTGATCATACGAACCTGGGAACGCGCTGCTCACGTGGTCAGTCGAATGATTGTCTGCTATAAATAAAATATCAGCTTGGAATAATAAGAATAAATTCATATTTAATTTAATAATAGGAAATTATTAATTATTTAATTATTTAAATCTCCTGTTTAAAAAATAGGAAAATAGGATGTCATTTTAAAAATGTGGAAATGAGCGGAAATAAGTTAATACAGCCTCCTATTTACATGAGGTAAACATAATGCTGCTAATTTAACGTATATAACGTTTATTACTGCCGTAATAACGGCCCATTTCAAATGTTTACGTGTTTTTCTTCTCTTTCTGTTTTGAGCGGTAATAAAAGATTATTCTTGTAAATACTTTCCAGTATTTCAGTAATAAAAGATTAGGCTAGATCTTTAAAATGCATCCAAATTACAGCGAAACGCAACGTTACGGTCCTCCGCAGTGGTCAAAAAGGATATAAACAGTGAATTTTGTAGCAATCTCTTTTTGAAAACTCAGAGATGTGGATTCAGACAGCAATTAAATTACCAGCAGGTAATTTGGCCGGGGATTTTTACACGGGTGGTGGGAGAAAAACACTGACATTCTGGATTCGGACGGCAATAAAATCACAGACTAGCTGCCCTGTAAATGATGAAAATACCTTACGACCCCAGGAGAGACAATTACCGTCCGAATAAGGCTTAAAGGGGTCATGAACTGCGTTGTTTTATTGTTTTATAATGTTTCCTGGGGTGCACTTATAATGTTAGAATGCTTTTTACATAAAAAATTGTCATAATTTATAAATAAAAGGCACTTTTCCTACCCTGATTTTAGCCCTCTGGTTTGAACGCTCTGTTTTAAGGGGCGTGTCTGCTGTGAGACTTCAGTGTAAACGCCCACTGCTGTGATTGGCTAACGTCTTTCCATTTGAAATAGCTAAGTATTACTCTCTCTTTTAGCGCGTTTTTACTATTACAGCTCTCATGATCACAGACATGCTGAGCGCATGAAAGCAGTGATCTCGTCATTGCAACTCAGTTTCTGTACACTAACGAATGCTTTCATCTTCACTAACAGTGCAAACGTGATATAGTTAAGAGATTCGTTGAATAAAACGGGAGTCACTGATAAACGCGTCACTGATAAACTCTCGCCATTTGATTGACAGCTCCAGCGCGCGCTGCTCCAACGATTGCGAAGGGAGCTTTCTTTGATCGCTTTCTTTATAGAATTTAATCGCCGTTAAATAACAGATTATTTTCATCCTACTAAGAGAAACAACGCAAGTTGACGTTTAGTCACTGGTTTGATTTACTGACACACAGACAAAGAACATCTGACTGTACATGAATAATTACATTTCAGATCAGGCATTAGAATTAACACAGTTACTTACATGTTGCATTACTGTCGAGCCCAGGCACTGCACAATATTTTGTAATCCTCAACGGCATGTTTATTGCTTGGTAGCTCGATCTGGTTTAACACCACGTAGGCCTATGTTACTTTTAGGCTACCTATTATATTGCATGTCATGCGTGAATCGGTGGGCGGGGCTAAACGGGCAGTGATGAAGTAGGTGTTGATCTTCTTCTGCAGAGGCGGTGCTTGTCTCCCTTTGACGTCATAGATTCCCACTTTGAAAAACCTGTCGTTTGCTGGGCCTGGTGTCAATAAAAGCTTTTATTGGACTAACAAGGAAGTTTTCAGTTCTGAAACTTACAGGATATTCTTATAGTATGGTGACCTCTTATATGTCAAAAGCTCAAGGAAAATTTGATTTCTCAGTTCATGACCCCTTTAAGAGTGAATTTGTGCACATTTTAAAATAAAATATTGTTTGCAAATAGTTTAAATTGATTACTTCATTACTACAATTAGTCTTAGAACTTATTTTACCATTATTATTTATTTATTTATTCCCTTAAATCCCTTTTAATCCTTTAATTATTCAATTCCTTTATTATTATTATTATTTATAATAATATAAATTATACGGGGGTGTCTGCCGGTAGGTGCACCCCCAAGCACAAAAGTGAAACTCCCCCTATGCACACCAGCCCCACTCCACATCCAGATACTAGCCATTCCACCACCCACGAGCTACATGGTGGAATTAGGAGAGCCCACCGCAGACTGAGGAGATCGGCCTGCCGTGAATGAAGAGCCTGAGCCTACAATGAGGACAGGGAATGACATCGCCCTGGATCCTGAGCCACATGGAGAGTCTGACCAGGTGCATGAGCCCACAGCACCGTGCGTCGTCGAGAGAGTGCTTATGAAGTTTGAGGGCTTGGATGGAAGCCCCACCCACAATCCCGCCACTGTGGAGGTGAATTATGTGGCCTCTGGAAATTATTGGGAAGAATCATTGGAGGTGTTTGAAGACGATAATTCCCTGTTGCTCCTACCCTCGTAGTTCATCAGCCTCACCTCTGCTGGTTTCCTCCAGCCCCTCTGCATATCCTACACCTTTTTGTGATGAACTGCCTCTGAGCTTCAGCTCCACCCAGTAGTGAGGTTCCCCTGGCTCTGCTTCCAGCCTACGAGCCCGTCACTCCACCGTGGCCTGTCGACCTGTCGGCTTTGCCTTGGCACCTTCCTCCCTTGACCCCACCAGAAACCTTCGTCCTGACGGCTCCACTGGGCTCCCTTATCCCACCGGCTACGCCTTGGTCAGACGTCATCCCGCCTACACCTTCGGCTCCGTCTGGCTCTGCCTCAGGCTCTCTGGTTCCACCTCGAAAGCTTGTCGCACCGGCCACATCTCGGCCTCCAGTGTCAGCGATGTTGTATGGGCTCCACCTGGGTCTCATCAGCTCCACCTGGGTCTGCATCTCCATAGGTCATCCCCAGGGTGTTGTCTGCCAAATGTCCACCAAGGCTCCTCCCTCCCTTGACTCTGCCCTGGGGCTTCATCCTCGCTGGACTCTGATTAAAGACTGTTTCTTAATTCCTTCGTCTTTGTGCGATACTTGTATATATCCACCTGTGACAGCAGGATCTTTGTATTATTGTTTAGGTTGTTTGACAACTTAATGATGTACAGTGATATGACACTTTATCATTAGTGTTGTTTTAAAGTTGCCTGATAAACTGTATTAGACAGGAACATAATCTTCTCTGATTTATCAGAGCTGTATTTATCTGCTCCCTGGATGGTGGGTATTTTTGTGCTTAGTGTCTGAATGCTGATGACACATTGCTTAAAATTTTGGACAAAAATCATTTTTTTTTGCTATGTAAAAGTGTCAGGTTTGTGTGCTAAGTGTCTCATAGGAAAGTAGAATCACAAATGAGATTTCTTCAATACCTTTATTGTTTCTCTTAAACAGTGTGAGATTAAATGGAAATCCAATTAAGAGAGACTTTACTTAAAAACGTTCACCTTCACCAATATTCTTTCTGAGATTTAAATCTAGTTTCCTCAACCTCAACAATGTGCTCAGACCTGTTCCTGTTTTGTGTGGGATTACAAATTTAAGAATCTGTTTAAAATCTGCTGATCCTACATCCTGACATAACATCACATGAAAAACTAAGGTGAACTACAATGTATTGGGCATTCAAGGTGAACATGATGTGGCATCCGTTTACAGATTATATTAAATAGAGTTTCCAGTGAGGGGGTTCTGCCAGTCTCTGATCTTCCTACTGACAGCCATGTGTGAATGTTGACATAGTCTTAGCTCTCGTGACCAGGTGCTGTTTATACCATTTAGGGGTACTATTATCTTCGCAGACGGGGGTAATTTCCTGTATTGTCTTTAGATGCTTTGATTAAGTACTTCTGTGGCTGTGTGTAAGGTCAACACTTTTAAGGACTGCCCACTGAATGCCTATAAAACACAGTGTATACCTGCCTTAGTTGGACTTGATGAATGCAGTGTCCAAACAGATAAATCCTGCTGAAAGACAAAGAATCCTGCTGAAGATATCCAAGTCTCCTGGTCTTCGCTTCTGATTTTCATTTGTCAAGGCACCAAAGTCTGCCATCAAAAGTCAAACATTTCAATATGAACTCAAATATTTCTCATGAAATTATTCCAAGACCAAATGATCTCAGCTTTGCTTTAATATAGTTATTTAATAATTAAATTAAAATTTAATTTCATTAATTTGTGTTCCTGTTTTTCTCCAAAGAAACTGTTGGCACCTGAAGGCAAAATACAGGAAACTTGTAAAGTTGATAGTTAAATGAAACATGTCTCACATGTCCTATAAGTCTCCTGAGCTTTAAAACAGCAATAACATCTTCCATGTCCTATCCAAAAAGATCACTTAAAAATGTTGACAAGAAGAAAAGGTTTAAGCCTGAAGATTTTTAGGCTTGGAGGAGAAACTTCTGGACTCCTGTTCTGTTAAGCTGTGAGCGGATTAGCCATATCTGACCAAACAGACCTACTTTCTTGCTTCTTTCCTCTGCTTTGCTTTTATTGTCACTCACAGTTGTCCACAGCACAGAATTTCACCATTCTCACTTTTTTCTTTACTCAAGAAGACCAGTGATTCAGAAAACAGATGTGGGAAAAATAAGGACAAATGACAAGATAAAGACAGAAACACAGCAAAATCAAAGCACAGGCAAGAAAATGCGCAAAACAGCTATAAATCTGAGACAAGAGTTAAACATCTTCTTTCTCCCATTTGAGAGAAAATACATCAGTGCAACAAACAACAAACAAACAAACATACTTATGGTAACATATTGGTCAAAATGGAACAGTCTGTCAAGTAATATTGCAGAATGTAGTATTAGGATTCTACTAGGTACCGTTACAGTATTAGGATTATGTATTACTTGCCACATTTACATTTATTAATTCAGAGACTTCTTTCAGTTTGGGGTCGGTATATACACTCACCTAAAGGATTATTAGGAACACCTGTTCAATTTCTCATTAATGCAATTATCTAATCAACCAATCACATGGCAGTTGCTTCAATGCATTTAGGGGTGTGGTCCTGGTCAAGACAATCTCCTGAACTCCAAACTGAATGTCAGAATGGGAAAGAAAGGTGATTTAAGCAATTTTGAGCGTGGCATGGTTGTTGGTGCCAGACGGGCCGGTCTGAGTATTTCACAATCTGCTCAGTTACTGGGATTTTCACACACAACCATTTCTAGAGTTTACAAAGAATGGTGTGAAAAGGGAAAAACATCCAGTATGCGGCAGTCCTGTGGGCGAAAATGCCTTGTTGATGCTAGAGGTCAGAGGAGAATGGGCGACTGATTCAAGCTGATAGAAGAGCAACTTTGACTGAAATAACCACTCGTTACAACCGAGGTATGCAGCAAAGCATTTGTGAAGCCACAACACGCACAACCTTGAGGCGGATGGGCTACAACAGCAGAAGACCCCACCGGGTACCACTCATCTCCACTACAAATAGGAAAAAGAGGCTACAATTTGCACGAGCTCACCAAAATTGGACAGTTGAAGACTGGAAAAATGTTGCCTGGTCTGATGAGTCTCGATTTCTGTTGAGACATTCAGATGGTAGAGTCAGAATTTGGTGTAAACAGAATGAGAACATGGATCCATCATGCCTTGTTACCACTGTGCAGGCTGGTGGTGGTGGTGTAATGGTGTGGGGGATGTTTTCTTGGCACACTTTAGGCCCCTTAGTGCCAATTTGGCATCGTTTAAATGCCACGGCCTACCTGAGCATTGTTTCTGACCATGTCCATCCCTTTATGACCACCATGTACCCATCCTCTGATGGCTACTTCCAGCAGGATAATGCACCATGTCACAAAGCTCGAATCATTTCAAATTAGTTTCTTGAACATGACAATGAGTTCACTGTACTAAAATGGCCCCCACAGTCACCAGATCTCAACCCAATAGAGCATCTTTGGGATGTGGTGGAATGGGAGCTTCGTGCCCTGGATGTGCATCCCACAAATCTCCATCAACTGCAAGATGCTATCCTATCAATATGGGCCAACATTTCTAAAGAATGCTTTCAGCACCTTGTTGAATCAATGCCACGTAGAATTAAGGCAGTTCTGAAGGCGAAAGGGGGTCAAACACAGTATTAGTATGGTGTTCCTAATAATCCTTTAGGTGAGTGTATATGTATTTGATAGAAATCTCTTATAATCACCAAGGCTACATTTATTTGAATAAAATAAATGCATTAACATTTTTGAATTAAAAATACAGTAAAACAGTATTGTGAAATATTACTATAAAATTTAAAATTAATATTTATAATATTTATATTTATGAATATAATTTATTCTTCTGATGGCAAAGCTGAATTTTCAGCACTGTCTTCAGTGTCACATGATCCTTCAGAAATCTTTCTAATATTCTGATTTGGTGCTCAAGAAACATTTCATATTATTAATAATGTTAAAAACAGTTATACTAAATATTTTTGTGGAAACTGTGATATATTTTTTTTCAGGATTCTTTGATGAATAGAAAGTAAAAGTCTCTACTGTCACTTTTGATCAATTTAATGCATCCTTGCTGAATTTCTTTCACACACGACCACTTAAAAGTGGTTATTAGTGAGGTGGAAGGATGTGTTATAATTTCAATTTAGGTTCAACTGCTATTCATTAGCATCAGTCATTTAGTAACAGTGACTCCTTTGACTGTGGTTTGTCAATCATAACCATAATTTTCTTCCTGCAACAATTCAAAGCTCTAAGTGTAGAGCGAAGCCTCAAAGGATCAAGTGACAATTCATAGCAGCTATTGTCAGGCCTGTAGCAGTCCAGCTCATAAAACTGCAGATCCATACCTCTATCAGAAATGATCTCGTAAATTCACATCATAATCTCATGAAGTATTACTCCTACTAACATTCACATATCACATAGGGCAGTGTGATCATCTGATTTCTGAAATGTCAGTGTCAGATCAAATGTGTCAGAATCGACTTCACTAATATTAACAACGCTACTTTTCCTCCCACTGCTTTTCCGCCATGTTGGAATGTGAGCAAAATTCCAATGTGATACTTTGTTCCCATTAACTTTGACATTTTTAATTGACCTTGACTCATACAAGATCCAGAGTTGCTAGTGGAGCCACTCTGTAGAAAATGAACAATGACATCAACCTGCTCTTCTGAATGACAGGGATGGTGAACTTTCATTGCCATATAATTGGCTGTAATCACATCTTATAAAGGAGGAGTGTCACAGTCTATCAAGGAACACTGTGGTAATTCTGAATAATTTTATCACATCAGACATTGATTATAAAAATAAATGAATGTCTTTTATCCTCTTTCTTGTGTGGGAATAATTCACATTTGTAATTTTGACACAAATTATGCTTCTTATCATCTGCTTATATTCGGCACTATTCGGTTAGTGGATGAAACATTGTGCCCATACTGCTGTGGTGTCACGGATTCAGCCAACACACCACCATGTGGACACTAATCCTATTTGTGCTCATGAATTAGGATTGCAGAAAGAGTACAGTGTTCACAAATGTAGCCTTTACAGTAGGCAGGCGGGCTCAGGCTCAGTGTCTGCGGTGGGCTCAGGCATGAAGTCCGTGCTGGGCAATGTGGACGACTCTGAATCTGGAGAGGGTGTGATGTTAGAGCAGACGAGCCTTTGTGCGCTCGTTTAGGCTGGCATACAAGAAGGCGCACAAGGTGCAATCTGGAAAGTTTGTTTGGCTCGCCAGATGGAGAAATCCACAGATGTGGTCCTCGAGGCACTGCTGCTCCTGCTCCAAGTAAAGCATCTGGACTGCCGGCAAGTCCATTTTAATTTTTCCCAATTGAGGGTCTGTTATTCTGTCATGGTGCAGTGGCTGTATTAAGCGCATGATGAAGGAATATAACAAAACGCAATCTTTAATCTATAAGCTAGTGTGCTCCAAAACAATGACAAATTTCGCATTTAGAAGATACAGTATAAGAATAGTGCACTATATAGGGGATAGGGAATGATTTAGACCAGGGTTCCTCAAATCCGGTCCTGGAGGGCCACTGTCCTGCAGAGTTAAGCTCCAACCCTGATCAAACACACCTGAGCAAGCTAATCAAGGTCTTCTGAATCACTAGAAAATCACAGGTAGGTGAGTTTGATCAGGGTTGGAGCTAAACTCTGCAGGACAGTGGCCCTCCAGGACCGAGTTTGAGGAACCCTGATTTAGACAGTGTAAATATGCTTTCCATTGGGGTGAATGAAGTCTGGTTTCACGTTAGTTTCACGCGAACCGCCGCAGCGTGCACACAAGTCTCCTCCGGTCCACAGACACGATAGCACAGAGCGAATCACAAGCACGAATCGGCGCAGACAACACAACACATCAGACCCATTTGAATTCTGCACAAAACGCTATATTTTAAAGTGATATGGAGGAGATTAGGAGGAGAAACGATTAGAGATTAGGAGGAAACCTCGGCTTTACTAAGCTCAATGGCTCTGGCCAAGCTGTGATATAAACTAAATACTAATACTCTAATGAGAGTTAGCTGACATGTAGCCTCGCGTAGCCAGACCTTCAGACTGACGTCAGAAGGTCTGGACTCTTTTGCACATGTAACGCAACCAATCACATTCGTTTTGTTTATAGGGCGTGAAAATGTAAAGACAATGTCCCTGCAATAACAGACCGGCATGCATCTATAAATTATTCATTCAAGAACGTTTACTGCAACAATGGAGCCGCGAACTTCACATACTTTTGAAAATCCAGCGTTTAGTTGATCCTGGTAAGCGCTCATTGTCACAGTTGTAAACACGACGCCGTTCTTCTTCTACAAGGGAGTTTGGCGTCACGGCATTTGTTTCTAGGTGGACCGTTAAAGAACGCAACACACACGTCTTGCGGACATCCAGTAGAATTCAACAAATCAGATGACGACTTCGAAACTCCTGAAGTGTTTCCAGATAAGTGTCATATGCATCAGGCGTTCAGCCAACGGTCCGTGGGTGTGACGTCTGAGGCTGAGACTAGTTGACATGTAGTTGCAAAGTTACTTATAGTCAACAGAATGTTCAAAAGGGACCATCAAAATAAAGCGTTACCAATGCGACATTAAAAAACAGCGATTGTTATGTAGCCTTCCCTCTGCCAAGGTATAGTTCACAATAAGACCAGGAATGTGCATAGTCAATTTTGATTTCATGCTCATGTACAGCATGCAAATTATTAAAACAAACTGGTAAGTATTAATAGATACCACCATTTGTTACTAGCAAAACATACAAAGTAGCAACTCTCCACAAATTTACAATAACAATTCCAATGACTAGCCAACACAACCTTGCAAAATCACCATTGCACAAGAAACAAAGGAAAACAATACAAAGACTAATTGGAAAACAAAGCACAGGTGTGAACACTCAGGACATTCAGGACCTGAAACAACAAGTGTCATTTCAAAACCAAGGTCACATGACAGAATGCAGGAAAACAAACATATAAGACAAGAATAAGCAGTGACAATGCTTGCTTGTTCTAGTCCTCATTCTGGCTACTGCTTCAGCCTCCAGCACAAAGGTCAAATCACAATCTGAATCATTATAAGCTCCATGTAATGAGATTTATTGGGGATGCAGTTGTGTTACTATCCTGATTTCCCCTGTTATTTAAATGTAAATTGAGTTATTACAGCCATAAGCTGATTTCTATTTTAGTTCTGTCAGTGAGTGAAATTCCCTTTTACTCATTGGAGTTCACTTCCACTTCACCATGTGAAATTCGTTTACCCATAGGGACATTTTTCATTCACATTTTCATACGAAAAAAAATGCACATATTTCTACTACTTATAGTGTGCATTCATATTATTGTTCAGTTTTTTTCTTCATTAAAGCCACCAACCTTTAATAACTGGACATTCATTTTTAGGTTAATTCCCCATCAGGAATGTCATCATCTTCAGTAGACCTATTAGCACGCAGGAATTGACAAGGAGGAAGACTATAGGCTACATTCAGACTGTTGCAGCACAATAATTAAAACAGATTCTAAAACACAGTTACTGTCTATAGAATAAATGGGCTCACACATTTAAATGTCATTTGCACGCAGAAGTAATTTTATATAAGTTGTTCAGTTGCTCATATGCTCACGGTACTATATTTTACTTTGAGGGTTACACTAACAAGCTGTTTCTTTTCCAACATTTTTTTCTACAGCTTTATTTTAAAGAATCATTGTGCACCTCCACTGCTAATTTGATCCTTGCTTAAGCTCATTAATTTCTTTCTCAATAAGAGTGTAAAGTTTCTGCCTTCTAGTTTTATCAACTGATCAATAATCTTCTGAAATTCAGGGCTGCTATAGGACCAGCGGACACCTTAAGGTCTGAAAATGCTGACCTCTGCCAAATCTGAGGCACCTTGCTACAAACTTTTCAGATGATGTAGTGGCAAAAGAATTATCACAAGTGGGCATGACCAGTATACAAAGATGAAAGCTAAGGTAATGCTTCAGGTGCAAAGGCTGGAATCAGTGTAATACAACTAAATTCTTTCTGCCCTCCATTCTTCCATGACAGCATATCACTTCTCTTAAAGGCACCAGTATCCATGGTACAGGCCAAATTTAGAGTTGAGAAATAAAGTTTGGTACCAGCTACAATATGAAATACTAGGTTTTGGGTGTTTGTTAACAAATAGCAGTAGGCCTAGTACCCTGCCTGATTAACAATTATTCCAATTGCATATTCAAACACACTTTTACTTTTTCCAGTTAAAATTTGAAGTGCAGATCACTCTAATGGCTAATATTGCACACTATTGCCTACTACTCTGCTACACACTCAAAAGTATGTACTTTTTCTTCACAACAAACAGTACATACTTTTAGGGCATAGTATAAGTAGGTGAATTGGGACGGATGCATTCAAGAACGAATCAACATGAGAGTTATTGAATCGTTCACTCAACAGATTCATTCAACAACACTTATTCATTCAGAAACTAAACAAGTGACTGTCTATGAATTGAATCATTTAATCAACAACAATTCAATCAGGAATGCCCCTGCTGTGTACTTTGACTTCATGTGAACTATTTTTGTTAGTGGAGTAAAAATACACAAAGTAACTGGCAATATTGTCTCTAAAATGTAAGTTCGGTATTATCTTATTGTTTATAGAACTGTTGTTACATAAAAAATATCACATAATAAATGGAGCTGTTGGTCTGAATAGCAAGATAGCAATGCTAAAATTACAGTTAAAGTTATTAAGAACCTTAACAGTTATCATTTATCAGTTGTTTTGGATATTGATATTGCTATTTACCTGTTTCAAAGAAATGTTATTTTGCTTGCTTTTAAGGAAATATATGCTTAAATATAAAAGTGCTTGAATGCTATTTGAGTGGAAAGTACCTAAAATATTCAGTGAAATAGATGTAGGGTAAAAACAACTGTATTTGACTTCCTTTGGTGTGAATTTTATGTAGGAAAAGTTGTGAAAAGTAAGCTCATGAACCTTGTTTGTAACCAAAAACTAAGGTCAACAAAAGGGCACACATGGGTGAAGAGAAAGTGTTAAAACCACGAGCTGAGTTAAGTCTATGCACACACATTAAGCCACTGCTAGCCTACTTACTTCAGGCTTTCAGATTTCCACCTAGCTACATTTACAAACTTAATTACCCATACATATGGCACCAATTCACCGCTGCAAACAACCCAGCTGATAACAAAGATACCATTTACCTCTTTGTGTGAGACACATGGGCCATGTCACGAACACTCCAGACTGCGCCAGGATTCACCGATTTCTAGTTGAACAAATGGGTTTTTTGCTGTAGAGAAGCCATCAACTTTTAGAAGCTAGTGAGAGTAAATGTCAAAAATGGCAAAGAAGTGATGGAGCATTTCAGTGAAGTCAGTGAGCACTTGAGCAGTGTTCATGGAGGTCATAACTCTCCACTGTTTGAGGGTTGCAGTGAATGAGAAATTTGATCTGCCATATGAAGCACTGATAGTAACTTCTATTTTTCTTCTAGTCACTGAAAACTGAAAAGGTCATTTGGAGTGAATGTATTAAAATTAATGTATTAAAATTTAAAATTATTTCATTCAAAAAAGTACATTCGGTCACCATTTACTCACCCTCATGTTCTTCCAAATTTGTATGACTTTCTTTTTTCTGTAGAACATTAAAGAATATTATCTGAATAATGTGGACTCTTTGGTAACGCTTTAGATTACAGCCCTGAAAGTACTGCGTAAGTAAAGCGAATTTACAACGTAACTTTTGGTAATTATAGTGTAACTATAAAGTAAGTGCGTGTAGTTATAAGGGAACAATGTGTAATATTTGGGGAATAAAGGGGTAACTATCACGAAAATTAACAAATTATTTATACTGTAAGTATTTTTTAATTAAGGGGTAATTATCCATGTAGTTACAGGGTAAGTATGAATCTGCAGGCTGTAAATTAAAGTGGTGCTTGTTCCCCTCTTGTTTCATGTAGTTACAGGGTAAGTATGAATCTGCAGGCTGTATATTAAAGTGGTGCTTGTTCCCCTCTTGTTTCATGTAGTTACAGGGTAAGTATGAATCTACGGGCTGTAAATTAAAGTGGTGCTTGTTCCCCTCTTGTTTCATGTAGTTACAGGGTAAGTATGAATCTGCAGGCTGTATATTAAAGTGGTGCTTGTTCCCCTCTTGTTTCATGTAGTTACAGGGTAAGTATGAATCTACGGGCTGTAAATTAAAGTGGTGCTTGTTCCCCTCTTGTTTCATGTAGTTACAGGGTAAGTATGAATCTGCAGGCTGTATATTAAAGTGGTGCTTGTTCCCCTCTTGTTTCATGTAGTTACAGGGTAAGTATGAATCTGCAGGCTGTAAATTAAAGTGGTGCTTGTTCCCCTCTTGTTTCATGTAGTTACAGGGTAAGTATGAATCTACGGGCTGTAAATTAAAGTGGTGCTTGTTCCCCTCTTGTTTCATGTAGTTACAGGGTAAGTACAATAAAAACACGTACACAATCTGATATCACTCGGAAATCTTTATTTGAAAAACAACTTTTTTAAAACAGATTTACAACACTTAATCGTTTCTCTTGCTTGGCTTCTCCTCCTCTTGTTCCTTATCTTATTCGTTCTTGACACAGATGAATCTTAAGAAGGAATCCTATGTCTCTAGCTATTCTGTAGCTATATTATGTATTTAAAGAAAACACAGTGCACGCAGAAATGTCCTCACCGTTTACTCATCTTTTACCCTCATGCCATCCGAGATGTATACGACTTTCTTTCTTCAGATGAACACAGAAAAATAAATAATCTCTGATAATGAAAACTCATTTGGGTTCCTAAAAGTTGAAGCATCAAACAGCACATACAGCAATAACTACAGCAATCCATACGATCCCAATTGATGAATCAATGTCTTCTGAAGTGAAACGTTAAGTGTTTGTAAGAAAAATACCAATATTTAAAAAAAAAAATTAACCGTAAACTATCGCTTCCGACCAGCAGTCATCTGCGTGAATGAGAGGGTTGAGTTCACGCTTGACGTAACTTGAAGCGTGACTGGTCACGCGGATGTCGGATGCCGTCTGTTTTAATTTTCATTTTTTTTAATTAATGCTCACAACAGTAAACAAACAATAACATAATATATGATAATAGCAATGAGAAACAAACAAGACAGAGTCGCCACTCGCGCGAGACCATCATGAAAGCTTGAAGCTTCTTTACTCACGCACGCGCTGGTAACAGTTGGTCAGATGTGAAAAGATTAGTAAATTATGAGATCATCTCTGGATGTACTTTTTCTTTTAATAATTAATAATACAGAATATCAAAAGACATGGGATTGTTCTTAAGATCCTTCAGTGGAAATAACAAAAAAGAAGAAGAGGAACAAGAGGAGGAGAAGCCAATCAAGAGAAAAAAAAAAGGGATAAAACGTGCCTCTTTCTGTCAGGACGTTATTATTTGAAATGAAAAGTTTATTTTAAAAAAATGGATAAAAAGTGCCATGAATCTGTTTTGAATTAAGTTGTTTTTCAATAAATGTTTCCGTAGACATGAATCTATTAACAGCCCGCAGATTCATACTTACCCTGTAACTACATGAAATAAGCACCACTTACCCTGTAACTACATGGATAATTACCCCTTAATTAAAAAAATACTTTCAGTAAATCATTTGTTAATTTTCCTGATAGTTACCCCTTTATTCCCCAAATATTACATATTGTTCCCTTATAATTACACGTACTTACTTTATAGTTACACTATAATTACTGAAAGTTACGCTGTAAATTCACCTTAGTTGCACAGTACTTTCCGGGCTGTAATTTAAAGCGTTACCGTCTCTTTTTACAGTGCAATGCAGTAACTGATGCCTGCTACAGACTGTGTGATTTCGGCAATCCTATAAGACCATTACAGATCACACTGTATGACATGGATCTAATAAACTTGGGTACGACATGTACAGTATGTAGACTGTACGATGATGACACCTATTGAATCATACACTACGACACAAGTTAGTATAGAAGAATAAAATGTCATCAGCATGCGCTAGTGGTAAACAAATAGTGCAAGATGAATCGCACTTTGGCAATTGTGGTTTTTATGTTTGCTAAAAAAAAAAAGGAGGAAGCAAAAGAGGAGAATATGGTAACACTTACTCATTTAAGGTGATGTAGTTACATGTTACTACATGTACTTACCATAGTAATAACGGTAAATTATGCATAATTACAAGTAACTAACCCTAACTCTAAGTACATGTAGTTAATTAATATTACTCAGTACTATGTTGTAAGTACAATATAACTACGTCACCTTAAAATAAAGTGAAACCAAGAATATGAACGCGGTCATTGCTAGGGAAAAGACAGTTGTAAAAGACAATGGAATTCTAAACTGCAATAAATGTGGTTAATTGTGTTCTGATGTTGTTGATTTAGACCTAATAACACAAAATTCATACATTTAATTAATACAGATGTAAATAATGCAAATATGGGGGTTGCTAATTAATCTGGAATTTGATTTTTGTTTAAACACGGGACCCATTTCTTAGTTTGTGTCAATCATACAATAAAACATCCAAACAGACCGTGTATGGAAAGATACAGGATTATAATTATCATATTACAGCTGCAAATAGGTGTCCCAGATCAGCAGAATTACAATAAAAGGAAACTAACAGAAACTATCAATGGCCAACGTAGTTCTGTAAAAGGATAGTTCACCCCAAAATAAATATTCTGTCATCATTTATTCACCGTTTGAATCATTATGATTATTCAAAATTCAGTCATTATATTTGAATGTACAGCTACAGCAAAAAACAAAAACAAAAAACTAAATTCAGATATATTTTCACACACTTCTGTTGTATGATTTCAGAAGATTTGGGATATTTCACAAAAACCATATGAACCACTTGCATGGTGCTTTTTTTTTGCAGAGCTAGAGCTAACATCACTCATTGTCATTCACTTTCATATTAAATAATACATGGCAAGGATTATTTTAAAAATAATTATTTTATTCTTTTTCACAGAAGGAAAAATCATGTGACTTGGAATGACATGAGGGTGATTAAATGGTGACAGATTTTTTGATGATGACATTTAATTTTGGGTGAACTACCCCTTTAAAATGTAGAGAGGGACAAAGAGAGTAATTGAGCTGATAGATTGAAAACTGAGTGAGTGTATAATGTGTATATGAGATTGTATGATGTATATGTGAGATTCTGCAATAAAATAAATTGTATTTCATGTTCAGTAAACTGTAGTGCATAAGTACTTCCTAACAGCTTGAGTAGTGGCATAGTCTCAGTGCCGCCATCTGAAATGTTTATCAGATAGTAATTAAAAATAGCCATTATTAACGTCCCCGTAGTGTGATTATCAAATCACAAAATCTGCAATTCAATTAAATCACCAAGGTACGAAGACACCTGCGCATAATCATGATCATGTGGAACGGATTGCCATATGGGGAAGACCCCTTGGTCTTGAGTCACCACTACAAGGGTCTTATGTACAGCAGGCCAAAAGGTATCACATTGGACGCTGCTGCCATCAGACCCAACAGTCTCTGAAATTGGTTGACAGTGAGTGAATGGCCTAGCTTTAGCTTGTTTACAGCTGCGAGTATCGAAACGATACAAGCCTGCATCGTCATCAAATCCCTACCCATGCCCAGAAAAGTGATCCTCTGTACTGGAGATAGCACACTCTTCTTTGTGTTCAGTCTCAACCCCAATGCTTTCATATGGGCGAGGATCTTGATGCCGAACCACCACCTGCTCTGATGGAGCTAATATCAACCAATCATCGATATAATTTAATATGCGAATGCCCTGGAGTCGCAGTGGAGCCAGAGCTGCATCCATGCATTTCGTGAAAGCGTGGGGTGGTAGAGCTAGGCTGAAGGGAAGATATTGGTATGCTTCACCCCGAAAGCAAACCCCAGGAGTCCCCAGGAGTCCCCAGGATGGACATATGGAAGTATGTGTACTTGAGGTCTTATCTGATTTGAATCGCGATTTGTTTCAATGTCAACATAGTGAACTTGAAATCTTTGACCGACCAATTTAGATCTAATATTGAATGCAACCCCATCCTTCTTTAGAATGATAAAGCATTGGCTGTAGAACCCGGACTCTCTCTCGTGTGGGGGAACATGTTCTATGGCCCTCTTGTCCAAGAGGGTTAATACTTCTTTTTCCATTATCAGAGCGTGCTCTGGGCCAACCACAGTGGGAAGGACCCTGTTGAATCGAGGCGGGCGAGTACCAAATTGGATATTGTAGCCTCTTTCTACAATGTGCAGGACCCACTGAGACAGTGGCAGAAGTTTCCATGCTCTCCAGTCTCTTGAGACTGTGCATGGATAAGTGTGAAAGTGTTCCCCTAGGTGCTTCAGCAGCCAGTGTTTGGGCCGTGCCCATGCTGAGGCAGCATGAGTGGCAGAGTGGCTCATGCTCAACAGATGCCTCCAAGACAGGCTGGGGCGCCGTGTGCAACAGGCATGCAGTTTCAGGCTCCTGGACAGGACCCCGTCTGCATTGGCACATCAACTGCTTAGAGTTGCTGGCTGTGCTATTGGCCCTGAGGAGGTGAAATTGGATAATCTCTGAATGGAACCAATTATGTCTCAAGCTTTTGGTGATATCAGGTAAGTCTCAACAAACTGGCTAGGTGTAGTGCTTGCATTAGCGCCTTTACCCTGTGCACTCTTAGGTCTAGTTCAGTTCCCCAGAAATGGTGAACCCTAGGCCACCCCTCTCCATCATTTTAGCACCTTTCCGGTAGATGAGTTCGGCGGAGGAACTCATTACCAGGCCCATTACTTGTGAGCTGCCTTTTTTCAGGTGAGTGCCTGTAATCTGGCTGGTGCTTCGTGGTGCTCCATTGTTCAGTTTCCCTGTTGGTAAACCCAGTGTCTTCCCCTCAACAGAGCTAGCTCTATGTCCGATCAATGTGGTATAGGTAGCCTCCCCCTTTGGTGGAGCCCACTACAGAGACTTCCCTATGTAGTACTTCCCACTGGTGAGTCCTTAGAATGTATTTTCCACATGGGTACCTCCCCTTTGGGTAGGATGTGGTCTCTGTAGCATTCCTGTCCCTCTGGGAAAGAGAACACTTTCCAACATTAACAACCAGGTGTACGCAGCTGTACGTTTTCTAAGGCTTATTGCCTTAAAATAATCAGATGAGGCCCTACAGCTGGAGTGGCCTCTTGAAGGAGGGTAGCACTCCCTGTGGAGACCTGAGGCCATTTACCCTGGACGTTGGAAGGTTACGAGTGAGCGTTGCTGCACTTGTCGTTGGCACGCTCAGACCTGCCCACACTGCACCGCATTATCTCGTGACACGGCAGTTGTTGTGGGGTTTAGTATAGGGTATAGTATAGTACCCCTAATGTCAGTTTCGACACACATTGAAGTGACCGACAGAAAGGGAACGTCTCAGTTACATATGGTAACCCTTGTTACCTGATGATGTCCCTCATGCCACAACTCTGTACTGACCGCTGAAGACCCTACCTCGGCTCCTCAGAACAAAACTGAAGTGCAGTTGCACGCTGGCCGGCTTATATACCCGTATGTATGGGGCGTGGCCTGGCATGCAAATTCTGCACCAATTTCATCAGGGAATGAGGGCTACCATACGTAACCGAGACGTTTTCATGTTTGAATGTTCAAAAACACATTATTTTTCACATATTTTACATTATTGCAGCACCTCTCTTCCCGGTCTGTTAGCAATGCTCTGTATAGTTCCTGTCTCCATATGAAGCCCTATCTTCAGAAAAGCGCAGTGCACTCTGATTGTTTGGCTGGACCAGTGTGTTGTGATTGGTAAAAAGATTCGAGCATGTTTCAGAAACATCATGCCCCTTACCATAACCGTATGCCAAAAAAACAATATGCCAAAAGATCTTGTTAGCTCCGCCCACTCCCATAAAGCACCACAAAGAACATAATCTCCCTACACTCTCAAAATACTTAAATATTTGAATTTATATGCATATTTTGCAATAAACTTAAAATATATTGTTTTTATAAATATAATCAACATTTTTAAATGTTTTTAAGTCGATTATGCTGTTCGCAGTGCTTCATGGGATTGTAGTTCTTTCTATCACTAAAGCCGTATTTATTTATTGATTTTTTTATTTCTTTGTAAATAAGTGCCTGTATAGTAATTGACTTTCAAAAATAAGTCCACCCTGAGTAATATTCACTGAAGTAAAAATTTGGACAACTAGCCCACATTATTCTAGTGCCTCCTGGTCTTGTTGCAGATGAACAGCCCCCATACCGCTCCCGTCTTTACCCCAGCTATAAATAGTTTTATGGATTATGAACAAAGATTGACAACATATTTTCCCTTAAGGCTTTACTTTTCACTCCTCAAACATGCATAGTAAGATTAAAGTTTGCCTGACTGGCAGTTTGGTGTATGTGGATTAATTAATGTGCTTTATAAGTTGTCAGATGGCCAGGCGGATGTTTTTTTGACAAAGTCAGAGCAAATACCGAAGCATTTCCTGGATGCAGATAAATGAGCTGTGAGTCAGCAGACTATAGAACACACAAGTGTTCTCCCCAATGGTTAGCTTCCATTATTCCTGATTGTGGACGTGCTGTCTGGAATATAAACGGGACTAGATGGGCGAGATGAATAGATAGCAGTTGGATGGAGCTATAACATGACTTTCCAAAAGGGGTTGTGGAAAATACACAGTCCAAGCCAGAGACATCTTGCACCAATTGTAAGAGAGCACCAGTGGCAGTTAGACAAGACATGATGACAAAAAAAAAAAACATCTCTCTTGCTCAAAAACCAGAATGGCCACGTGTCTCCTAAGTTTGGCCCTAGCAATATGAGTGTGGTTCATTGGAGAACCTGTAGTCTATGCTACATTTTAAGCCTGATGTGTCTTTTTGCTTTGAGGAGAAAGTAAACATTTCACATCAAAAGATAAAATTCTAGTGACAGGAATAAAGTATCCAGCATGCTTAAAGCACCAATCCTTTAATGTGCCCTGTTCTTCAGAGGACGAACTCTGAGCCCTACAGAACAAGCACAGTGTTTGCACCCCACTGTTCATGTTGACTGAGGAGTCGTTGATAATATGTCATTAGCTTTGATTTGTTTGACTTTGCTACTATTTTGACTTTGAACAGTCAGGCAATTACTAAAAAGATCATAGATAAAAGAACGTTTGGCTCAGTGCTAACTTTTCAAATGTAATTATATGTGACTTCACTGCTAACAAGGACATCCTCAAAAACTGTGGTCTTTTAAGTGACAAACTAGGTCTGACATCAACTTTTATACATTGTGTTTTTGATCATTCAGTAGAGCTGCTGAAATTCATTTTATTTTATAGTGGTGACATCATGAATGAGTCACTTTGTTGCTATGCTACAAGCTCTCATGGCAACTGAAGAGCAAAGAAAAAAAAATCTGGAATATTTAGGGGATTCAGAAAATGACTGCAAATCACATTTATGCATTTGGCATACATTTTCCACTGTGACAACTAAGGACACTTCTGGCCTTGTGAACTTTACAAAAATAAACTTTCTGAAAACACACATTTCACACTCTCATTGTTTATTTAATTCAGCCATTAACAATTTTCAACAATGTATAAACATACATCACTGAAGAATTTTGTAATTCTTGTCACTTTTTCTGAAAGTCAGGAACATTTCCACTACATCTCAAATGATGTTTTGTTATTTACAGCAAATGTGATGAAAATGGCAGTGATGGAAATGACATTTAAACATTTTTTAAATAAAATGGCAGACTCCTTTGTCTTGCTAAGGCAGTGAAAAAAGTACAGTCATCTTTTGAAAAAAATATACAAATTTATAAATATATAAATAGAAATATCACACAATATTGAATCAAATATTATTTTTATTTTATTTTTGTGTTATGTTTATATCATCATACATGTAAAAATTCATATTCTATTATATGTTTTTATATTTTAAGATTTAAAGTCTAGGTCCAAGACTAGGGTAAAACAATAACATTTACATATTTAAAAGACATTTCAAAATTAGCAAAAATAAATCATGAAGGCATGGTAGAAAGTTCCCAAGACAGTTTTAATGTGACTTTCGTATAACAAAAATAAATATTGAAATAAAATCATAAAAATCACTCTGGGAAATTAATGTGTGTACACACACTGATTATATTTTTGCATCCTAATTGCGTGCTTTTACACCTATGCCACCATTACCTGCAAATCACACCAGCACTATTGTGGATCCCTATATCTCCAATCTGCCCAGACGCATGAATCCTGTCATGTGGGCATTTGATTGATAGTTATTTACGCACACAGACGCAAGCTTGCAGACAATAATGTATCTCTTTGTATCTCTAAGTCTATTTAAGAATTGTGCTGCTGGCTGACTTTTGGGTGTCAGGAGGGGTGATCTTGTTTTGGCAATTACACAGTGCACATACGAACAAATAAACAAATAAACAAGCCCAAAAAACCTGAAGTGATGGCCTAACTCTGAGGTACAATAGCATACAGAGATCTTCACTGTTTTGCTGCATTATCAGCAGGTCACACTCCTGTCATTAAGCCTGTAAGGAGGACAACAACCTGGGCTACTGATTACCACTGCACCCTTTCTGTGCAATCATGTAGAAGTTTGTGCTTGTGTTTCCTGCATGTGTAGGTGGGTGGGTAGGAGTGCATATGGGGTCCGAAAATGTGAGACGACATATAATATCTGGTATTGTTTTTGTTCATTTAAAGAGGCCAAAGTTACAGTGGCCAAGCGACCTCAACTCGCTGCAAATGAAGAAAACAAATGCAAATAGAAAAAACACCAGGAAATTAAGAAAACTTTATCAGTTTGACAACACATGTGCTGCAAATACACACAATGCAACCAAATACAGAAAAAAACGCTGCAAATACTCATAACGCAACCAAATAACGAGACGCGCTGCAAATACTTACAATGCAACCAAATACAGAAACGCGCTGCAGATACTCACAATGCAACCAAATACAGAAACGCGCTGCAGATACTCACAACGCAACCAAAAGAAACGCGCTGCAGATACTCACAATGCAACCAAACACAGAAACGCGCTGCAGATACTCACAATGCAACCAAACACAGAAACGTGCTGCAGATACTCACAACGCAACCAAATACAGAAATGCGCTACAAATACTTACAATGCAACCAAATACAGAAACACGCTGCAAATACTCACAATGCAACCAAATACAGAAACGCGCTGCAGATACTCACAATGCAACCAAATACAGAAACGCGCTGCAGATACTCACAATGCAACCAAATACAGAAACGCGCTGCAAATACTCACAACGCAACCAAATACAGAAACGCGCTGCAAATACTCACAATGCAACCAAATACAGAAACGTGCTGCAAATACTCACAACGCAACCAAATACAGAAACGCGCTGCAAATATTCACAACGCAACCAAATACAGAAACACGCTGCAAATACTCACAACGCAACCAAATACAGAAACGTGCTGCAAATACTCACAATGCAACCAAATACAGAAATGCGCTGCAAATACTCACAATGCAACCAAATACAGAAACGCGCTGCAAATACTCACAATGCAACCAAATACAGAAACACGCTGCAAATACTCATGGTGCTACAAATACTCACGACACAACCAAATACAGAAACACGCTGCAAATACTCACAACGCAACCAAATACAGAAACACACTGCAAATACTCACAACGCAACCAGATACAGAAACACGCTGCAAATACTCACAGTGCTGCAAATATTCACAAAGCAACCAAATACAGAAATACACTGCAAATACTCACAACACAACCAAATACAGAAACGCGCTGCAGATACTCACAACGCAACCAAATACAGAAACGCGCTGCAGATACTCACAATGCAACCAAATACAGAAACGCGCTGCAGATACTCACAATGCAACCAAACACAGAAACGCGCTGCAGATACTCACAATGCAACCAAACACAGAAACGCGCTGCAGATACTCACAACGCAACCAAATACAGAAATGCGCTACAAATACTTACAATGCAACCAAATACAGAAACGCGTGGCAAATACTCACAACGCAACCAAATACAGAAACGCGCTGCAAATATTCACAACGCAACCAAATACAGAAACACGCTGCAAATACTCACAACGCAACCAAATACAGAAATGTGCTGCAAATACTCACAACGCAACCAAATACAGAAATGCGCTGCAAATACTCACAATGCAACCAAATACAGAAACGCGCTGTAAATACTCACAACGCAACCAAATACAGAAACACGCTGCAAATACTCACAATGCAACAAAATACAGAAACGTGCTGCAAATACTCACAACGCAACCAAATACAGAAACGCGCTGCAAATACTCACAATGCAACCAAACACAGAAACACGCTGCAAATACTCATGGTGCTACAAATACTCACAACACAACCAAATACAGAAACACGCTGCAAATACTCACAACGCAACCAAATACAGAAACACACTGCAAATACTCACAACGCAACCAGATACAGAAACACGATGCAAATACTCACAGTGCTGCAAATATTCACAAAGCAACCAAATACAGAAATACACTGCAAATACTCACAACACAACCAAAGACAAAAAATGCGCTGCAAATACTCACAACGCAACCAAATACAAAAACTTGCTGCACATACTCATGACACAAACAAATACAGAAACACGCTGCAAATACTTATGACACAACCAAATACAGACAAGCGCTGCAAATACTCACAACGCAACCAAATACAGAAACATGCTGCAAATACTCACAACACAACCAAATAGAGAAACATAATGCAAATACTTACAACGCAACCAAAGACAAAAAACGCACTGCAAATGCTCACAACGCAATCAAATACAGAAATGTGCTGCAAATACTTACGACACAACCAAATACAGACAGGCTCTGCAAATACTCACAACACAACCAAATACAGAAACAATACAGAAATGGCCTGAAAATACTCAAAACACAACCAAATACAGAAACTCGCTGCAGATACTCACAACACAACCAAGTACAGAAACATGCTGCAGATACTCACAACGCAACCAAATACAGAAACTCGCTGCAAATACTCACAATGCAACCAAATACAGAAACTCGCTGCAGATACTCACAACCACAACCAAATACAGAAACATGCTGCAAATACTCACAGCAACCAAATACAGAAACGCGCTGCAAATACTTACGATGCAACCAAATACACAAACGCACTGCAAATAATCACAACACAACCAACCACAGAAACGCACTGCAAATAATCACAATGCAACCAAATACAGAAACGTGCTGCAAATACTCACAACACAACCAAATACAGGAATGCACAGCAAATACTCACAACACTGCAAATACTCACAATGCAACCAAATACAGAAACGCGCTGCAGATACTCACAATGCAACCAAATACAGAAACGCGCTGCAAATACTCACAACGCAACCAAATACAGAAACGCGCTGCAAATACTCACGGTGCTACAAATACTCACGACACAACCAAATACAGAAACACGCTGCAAATACTCACAACGCAACCAAATACAGAAACGCGCTGCAAATATTCACAACGCAACCAAATACAGAAACTCGCTGCAAATACTCACAATGCAACCAAATACAGAAACGTGCTGCAAATACTCACAATGCAACCAAATACAGAAATGCGCTGCAAATACTCACAATGCAACCAAATACAGAAACATGCTGCAAATACTCACAACGCAACCAAATACAGAAACGCGCTGCAGATACTCACAACGCAACCAAATACAGAAACGTGCTGCAAATGCTCACAACGCAACCAAATACAGAAACACGCTGCAAATACTCACAACGCAACCAAATACAGAAACGTGCTGCAAATACTCACAACGCAACCAAATACAGAAATGCGCTGCAAATACTTACAACGCAACCAAATACAGAAACGCGCTGCAGATACTCACAATGCAACCAAATACAGAAACGCGCTGCAGATACTCACAACGCAACCAAATACAGAAACGCGCTGCAAATACTCACAACGCAACCAAATACAGAAACGCGCTGCAAATACTCACAGTGCTACAAATACTCACGACACAACCAAATACAGAAACACGCTGCAAATACTCACAACGCAACCAAATACAGAAACGTGCTGCAAATACTCACAACGCAACCAAATACAGAAACGCGCTGTAAATACTCACAGCGCAACCAAATACAGAAACGCGCTGCAAATACTCACAGTGCTACAAATACTCACGACACAACCAAATACAGAAACACGCTGCAAATACTCACAACGCAACCAAATACAGAAACGTGCTGCAAATACTCACAACGCAACCAAATACAGAAACGCGCTGTAAATACTCACAGCGCAACCAAATACAGAAACACGCTGCAAATACTCACAATGCAACCAAATACAGAAACGTGCTGCAAATACTCACAACGCAACCAAATACAGAAACGCGCTGCAAATACGCACAATGCAACCAAATACAGAAACGCGCTGCAAATACTCACAATTCAACCAAATACAGAAACACGCTGCAAATACTCATGGTGCTACAAATACTCACGACACAACCAAATACAGAAACACGCTGCAAATACTCACAACGCAACCAAATACAGAAACACACTGCAAATACTCACAACGCAACCAGATACAGAAACACGCTGCAAATACTCACAGTGCTGCAAATATTCACAAAGCAACCAAATACAGAAATACACTGCAAATACTCACAACACAACCAAAGACAAAAAATGCGCTGCAAATACTCACAACGCAACCAAATACAGAAACGCGCTGCAAATACTCACAATGCAACCAAATACAAAAACTTGCTGCACATACTCATGACACAAACAAATACAGAAACATGCTGCAAATACTTATGACACAACCAAATACAGACAAGCGCTGCAAATACTCACAATGCAACAAAATACAGAAACATGCTGCAAATACTCACAACACAACCAAATACAGAAACATAATGCAAATACTTACAACGCAACCAAAGACAAAAAACGCACTGCAAATGCTCACAACGCAACCAAATACAGAAATGTGCTGCAAATACTTACGACACAACCAAATACAGACAGGCTCTGCAAATACTCACAACACAACCAAATACAGAAACAATACAGAAATGCCCTGAAAATACTCAAAACACAACCAAATACAGAAACTTGCTGCAGATACTCACAACACAACCAAGTACAGAAACATGCTGCAAATACTCACAACGCAACCAAATACAGAAACGCGCTGCAAATACTCACAATGCAACCAAATACAGAAACTCGCTGCAGATACTCACAACGCAACCAAATACAGAAATGCGCTGCAAATGCTCAAAACACAACCAAATACAGAAACTCGCTGCAGATACTCACAACGCAACCAAATACAGAAACTCACTGCAGATACTCACAACCACAACCAAATACAGAAACATGCTGCAAATACTCACAGCAACCAAATACAGAAACGCGCTGCAAATACTTACGATGCAACCAAATACACAAACGCACTGCAAATAATCACAACACAACCAACCACAGAAACGCACTGCAAATAATCACAATGCAACCAAATACAGAAACGTGCTGCAAATACTCACAACACAACCAAATACAGGAATGCACAGCAAATACTCACAACACTGCAAATACTCACAATGCAACCAAATACAGAAACGTGCTGCAAATACTCACAACGCACATACAATCAGGATTTTACAATAAACAAAAAAACTCACCTTTCAGGTCATCGACAACACCGTTGACGAGTAGACATTTAACAATAAGCATGTCCCAACCATGTATGGTTTTTGTTGTTTTGTTGTTGTTTTCTCTTGTTGGGGTCCCCTTTTATTACATTTATTACTGTTGTGGTTGTGCTATTTCCAGCATGTTCCTGTATTTGGGTGTGTTGTGAGTATTTGCAGCACAAGTCTTGTCAAACTGATGAAGATGTTTTTCTATTTGCATGTGTTTTTTTCAGTTGCAGCACATTGAGCTCTCTCAGCCACCGTACATAAAACTTTTTAATGTTTTCATTTTCCTTTAGTGTGTATTGTGTGTGCATGTAAAGTTACAAAGCTCATAGTTGCCTACAAAAGTTATTTATTCTGTCTAACAGAGAACACTGTTTCAGACCTGCCTAAAATGCCTCGACCGAAGTCCAGATATTTCTTCTACAAACATCTACGTCACAATTTGAAATATTAGCATAATGCCTGCCCAAAGGCATATGCAAAGAAAGAAGGTGAGGCTTCCCTGTTGAAAAAAACAGCATATGCTTGTTAGGTATGTTTTGAAGCATGGCAGCTGGTTTGAGCTGGTTTATGCTGGTCCTTAGTTGGTCATGGGCTGGTTTAAGCTGGTCCTGAGCTGGTTATAAGCTGGTCCTGAGCTGGAGCTAGTTTCTTAGGACCAGCTTAGGACCTGACCAGCTTAAACCAGCTCATGACCAACTAAGGACCAGTTTAAATGCTTCAAAACATACCTAACCAGCATATGCTGTTTTTTTCAACAGGGTTCAGTGTTCTTGTCATGGTGTTCTGATGTTGGTTCTGCTTGATCATCAGAATCTGACTCAAACTGATACGATAAAACCGACGACATGTTTATGTTTACAATTGCTTTAGATGCCTTAGATGCTGAAACTCACAATTATGGTAAGTGGCGTTACATTTCCGACACACACTTGAGGTGTTTGGCCAATCACAACACATTGGGTCAGCTGACCAATCAGAGCACTCTGGGCTTTTTGGAAGGAGGGGCTTTGTAGAAACCAGAACTCAATCAGAGCATTTCAGAAAGACTGAAAAAAGAGGTGCTGCAATAGTATGTGAAAATAATAATTTTTGAACATTAAAGCATGTTAAACTATTCTAGCACACCCAATAAACAAAATGATGACCTTTTAAAATAGCATCATATGGCCTCTTTAATCCTGGAAATAAAGTTTTAGGATTTTGAAAAATATAAAACAAAGACCATTTATGGTGTAAAATGAAGAAATATTCTGCCTTATTTTTAGTCACTAATCAAATTTGACCATGTTAATAAGTTCTTTGTATGGATGCTCTTTGGATCATCTCAAATCATGCTAGGGAACATCAGGTTTTACACAAAATTATGGAGTGCTGATGTTACTTTTGTAAGTCGCTTTGGATAAAGGTGTCTGCTTTGCATAAATGTTACTGATGGATAATTGTCCAGGCAGGTTCATTTTAAAGCTGTTGATGACAGTGTTGATGACAGTCTGATGTGTTTTTGACCACTGGTTCGGATTTTCCTGTCCTCTGTCGGCATTTTCATTTATCTGCCGTGCCACCCAGCTGGGCACCATTGTCACACAACTTTCCCAAAATGTGCTTGTGTTGTTTGAACTGAATTTGCACCTTATTACTGTCCACTATCTGTCAGAGAGTGACAGGCTCAACCAGAAATGTTTTGGCTTGCAAAAAAACTTGTCATTGTCTTTTGACAAGGAAGTTCTTGTGTAGCCAAACTTTATCTAGGTTTATCTGAAATAGCTGACAAGAGTAAACCAGAAAACGTCTCGGGTTACGACTGTAACCCTTGTTCCCCGAGAAGGGAACGAGACACTGCGTTGTGATGACGACACTTTGGGAATGCCCTCAGCGTAGCACGTCTGAAGCATGAATGAAATCTATTCCAATCCTGATTGGTGCTGCGTCATGACGTAGTAGATGACGGCGTACCCGGAAGGTACAAAGGGACGCCGGCTTGCACAACATATTAGCTTTGCGATGAAGCAAGCGCTCTGCCCGTGATAGGTGTGGCGGCGAGACGCAGTGTCTCGTTCCCTTCTCGGGGAACAAGGGTTACAGTCATAACCCGAGATGTTCCCCTTCGAGGGAACTCGCACTGCGTCGTGATGACGACACTTTGGGAACGATATACCCACTATGCCACACCGCAATCACACCCGCCCTAGTGTGAAGCTGGAACCCAGGCACAATTAGGGCGCGAGCACTCTGGTGCCAGGCGCCGCAGGGAGTTGCAGACTGTAGAATCTTATGAAGGTGTGCGGGGTGGCCCACCCGGCCGCCTCGCAAATCTCCTGAAGCGAGACTCCAGAAAGGAGGGCCACTGAGGAGGCCATGCCCCTGGTGGAATGAGCCCTCACGGCTATAGGTGAAGGCAAATTGCACACCTGATAAGCCGTGGCTATTGCCTGGACAATCCAGTTACTGATTGTCTGTCTTGATGCAGGCAGCCCCTTCTTGGGTGAGCCAAAGCACACCAACAACTGGTCTGACTTCCTCCACTGTGAAGACTTCTCCAAATAAACTTAAAGGGCTCTGACCGGGCAGAGCAGGTGAAGTCTCCCCTCTTCCACCGTCCCGTGAGGTGGAGGGTGGAAGGCCTGAAGAACCACTGACCGTGCCATATTAGATGGCACCTTGGGCACGTAGCCCGGTCTTGGATGTAAGATGGCCTTCACTCCGCCAGGGGCAAACTCCAGGCAAGTCGGCGTAATTGCCAAGGCCTGGAGATCCCCCACTCTCCTCAGAGAGGTAACTGCAAGGAGAAAGGCCACCTTCAGGGTCAGGTTCTTTGCCTCGGCCGACTCCAGCGGCTCGAAGGGGGCCTCAGCCAGCCCTTCAAGTACCACTGCCAGGTCCCAGGTTGGGACTCTGGAACGAGTCGCAGGCCTCATCCTCCGAGCCCCACGGAGGAACCGTACAACCAGATGGTGCTTCCCCAAAGGCCCATCACCCAGAGGCGAGTGGAAAGCCCCAATGGCAGCCACGTACACCTTAAGTGTGGATGGGGTAAGCCCGATGGAGAAACGATCTTGGAGGAACTCCAGCACTGAAGCCACTGGGCAGTTAACTGGGTCGACCTCACGTTCTCTACACCAAGTGGAAAACACATTCCACTTCAGGCTGTACAGCTTCCTGGTGGAAGGAGCCCTGGAGCTGAGTAGGGTCTCGACAACAGCTGCTGACAGGCCAGCCCCTAGGTACTGAGCCCCCTCAGGGGCCAAACCCAGAGGTTTCACAGGTCTGGCCGGGGGCGGAATATTGTGCCCCCGGCCTGGGACAGCAGATCCCTCCTCAGAGGGACCTGCCACGGGAGGCCGTCTAGCAGTGTTATAATGTCCGAGAACCATACCCGGGTCAGCCAGCAGGGTGCTACTAGTAGTAGGCTGATCCCTTCTCGGCCGACCCGCTCCAAGACTCCTAGGAGCAGAGCGATCGGGGGAAATGCATACAGACGCAGCTTCGGCCACGTCTGTGGGCAGTGGGACGTCTCTTGAGACGCAAGCAGGTCCACTTCCACTGGGCCGAATCTCACGCACATGGCCTCCACCACCTCTGGGTGGAGTCGCCACTCCCCGGGCCTCACCCCCTGCCTCAACAGGACGTCTGCTCCCTGGTTTTGGTCCCCAGGGACGTACATCGATCTGAGAGACGACAGTTTCCCCTGGGACAACAGGAGGATCTGGTGTGCCAGTCTGCATAGAGGGCGCGACCTCAGACCCCCCTGACGATTCAGATACGAAACCACAGACGTATTGTCTGTTCGTATCAGGACATGGTGGCCATGGAGGTCCGGGAAAAAGCTCCTCAGAGCTTTGTAGACCGCTAGCATTTCCAGGCAGTTGATGTGCCAGGAGGAATGCCGGGTCTCCCACAGACCTCTCGCAAATCCGTGGCCCAACCAGTGAGGGAGGCATCTGTTGAAACGGTTTTCCGGCAACACGATGCTCCCAGCACTGGTCCTTGGGACAGGAACCAAGGTTTCTTCCATATGACGAGGGAACGAAGGCATCTGCGCGTTACCCAGCGCAGCGCCGGGGCCTTAAGGGACGAAGCGGCCTCGGGCGAAAGATAGCTCGCAAGAGCCTCTTCCACCCACGGCAAAGTCCCATAACCGGCTTCCGCCGCCCCCAGCACGTTAGAGAAGTCGAGTACGAGAGGGTTGGAAAGCCTGGCCGAATATGGCTTTTCCCACGACTTGCTCATTGAAAAACGGAAGACTCCGGCGTGGAGGTTGAGCCCGACGCTTGAAAAAGCCGGCTTGCTTGGTGGCTGGACTACTTTTCCTGTGGCCAATCAATGTTAAGTTTGGCCACAGCGCGGGTCAAAACCTCGACCAGCTCCTCTTGAGCGGGTGAGTGGAGTGGCGATTCGGGCTCCACCGCACCCGCCTCAATGCTCAGCACATCTGATTCCTCAGAGCCAGATAGCTAAAGCATTGGGTTCTCCACCTCGCAGGAAGAAGCCGCTTCGCGGGCTTCCACACGAGGAGGGAGAACATCTGAACCCTCCGATGAGGATTGGGAAGATGCCTCAGCAGTCCCAATCCCCGCGGTCAGGTCCATTTGCGAGCCCCATGATCTTCGGCGCCGCGCTGCCTCGACAGACGCGGGCCTAGAACCACGGGGCTCGCAAGCTTGGCCGGCCTCATCAAACACGGCCAGCCATGAGCGCAATACCCGGAGCGGCAGCCTCTCGCACTCGCCACAAGCAGCCCCCTCGAGGGCTGCTCGAGCGTGCTGCACGCCCAGGCAATGCACACACAGCTGATGTGTGTCCGTGCCCGAAATGAAGTGAGGACACGGAGGCACACATCGTCTGAACTGCTCACTTGCCATAATGCTTGTGCTAACGTAGGACAAACAACACCAAATAGGACTCACAAAACACAGAGCGCTTAGCTGAAGAGCAAAAGCTAATATGTTGTGCAAGCCGGTGTCCCTTTGTACCTTCCGGGTACGCCGTCATCTACTACGTCATGACGCAGCACCAATCAGGATTGGAATAGATTTCATTCATGCTTCAGACGCGCTATGCTCAGGGCGTTCCCAAAGTGTCGTCATCACGACGCAGTGCGAGTTCCCTCGAAGGGGAACTACTCAATCAAACAATAAGAAGGCACAGAGATGATTAGTTGTGTAGACTGAGTAATCCAAATTGATAAATTATTTAAGTAATCATTATTATAATAATTAAAATGGAAATTCTGATCAATTGGAATTAAATAAACCATGGTGGGAAAGAATTATTTCCAAAGAATTCTATAATTTATCTCAAAATCCAGATATGTCAATATTTATTTTAATGACAATTAAATATAATTTTACATAATTATTAAAATAATTATTATTTTATTATTATAAAGTTATATGAAACAGAGGACCGTATATTTTGACAGTATTGAAGTTAGTTAAGAGAAAAATGTCTATTCAAGAATTATAATATTAGAGAAAATAAATAGCCATAATTAGTCAACATGAATATGCTAATTGTTTTGACCATATTGAACTTGGTTTAGATAAATAAATATATATATAGGGAATAAATAGCCATAATTAGTTGAAAATTAATGATGTAATTAAGTTTGTGCATAAACAACTAATTAAATTATTTTGTTATGTGACAGACAGTGAATGGAAATTCAATTCCTCCTCTGGTTATTTCAGTTTATATTCAAATTCAATATTCAGTGGTTTGTGGCCACTTCAATTCAAGTTCACATTTGTGAATTGAAAGAGACCAAAAATTATTGGAACAGGAAACCGGGTCTCATCACATCCACTTGCCGGAGAAAGTGTTAACAGCTGTATATAACTGACGGTCCTGGTAAAGCCTACATTATGGGGACAAAATGTCCCCACAAGGATGGCAATATCCAAAATCCTTGTCCTTGTGGGGACATTTTTTGGTCCCCCTGAGGAAAACAGCTTATGAAAATGTAAAAATACAGAGTTTTTTTCAAAATCATTATGTCTATGGAAAGTCCCCATAAAACATGAAAACACAACATGTGTGTGTCTGTGTATGAGAATTGCAAAAATATATATTTTTTGTATTATTTATTTATTTAGTATTGTGAACTATGAATGGGTGATATCTATGGACTTTTAAGGTAATCAGCTAAGCTAGTTATTTTTATTGTTGCTGTTTTATTCCATTTTAATATCCGAATGTTGTTGAGTAGAAGAAAAAAAAAATTTTAGATATCAAACTGCATGCGATGGACATCAGTTATGCTCATTTTTGCTCGCTCTTTTGAAGGCATCTTGAGTAAAACAGCTCTATATTTAACGAAGCACATACAAAAGACCTTAACCGGAAGAAATGCAACCTGTTTTACAGAATACGGAAGTTTGTTGTGCATAACTCCCATTAAACTCTGAATTGTGCCCAACCATAGCACCATCTAATTAGATTCAAACTTTATTATTTATTTAATCTGACGTTTGCCATATTTGTAAACAGACTGCGGTGATCCTTGAAGGTGTCCATCTAAGACTGAGACTAGCCTTTAACCTCCAGTTTATATGCAGTTGTCACCTCAATATCTGACAGTTACTGCATCTTTACCTAATATGTTCCATGGAAATGAAATACTGCCTTTATTTGTCTATCTCTATGTGTGTTTCTGTACACCAGATTTATTGGCATATTTGAAAATGAAATAAATTGCATATTTGAAAATGAAATAAATTGGACACAATCGCCAAAGTAAGAGTGATGAAAAGCCCTCTAGAAAAATTGTTCAGACATGTTTATTGCTGAGAGAGCTGATGAGGTAAAATACTGAAATCCTGATTGACCTCTGTATAGGAGAGCCTTGGCAGTTGCTGTTATTAACACCAATGTTGCAGTGCAATGAATTACAGCCAGTGTCAAATACAAGATTCTGTGTGGCATGCTGTCATGCTGCCATCTAACAACGGCGGAGAATGTGGCAGGCAGTAACAATTATATATGTATGTGTGTGTGTGTGTGTGTGTGTGTGTGTGTGTGTGTGTGTGTGTGTGTGTGTGTGTGTGTGTGTGTGTGTCCTGGGAAACCCTACATTATGGGGACAAAATGTCCCCACCAAGATGGCAATATCCGAAATCCTTGTCCTTGTGGGGACATTTTTTGGTCCCCATGAGGAAAACAGCTTATGAATCATACTAAAGGATGTAAAATGAATGTAAGTTTTCTGTGATGGATGGGTTTAAGGGTAGGATTAGTGTAAGGGGATAGAATACACAGTACAGTGTAAAAATCATTTTGTCATAAAACATGAAAACACAACATGTGTGTGTCTGTGTAATTGCATTATTTATTTATTTAGTATTGTGAACTATGAATGGGGCAGTCAGAGTCAGTGGCTCTAATCAATAAGAAGACAATGAGGTGTGAGTTTAAAAGCCCTTAGGCCTACCCACAAAACAACACCGAAATTGCAGCTGTCACTGTCCCAGAGTGTAATTGTGTAGAAACCGTGGGGTTTGTGGAAAGTGTTTGGTATCGATACAAGGATATCTGGGTTACATCTGATTCACTGAGGTTTAATTGAATATGGGTCATAGCTCAACTTTGACCATAACCCTACAAGTTTGAAATCATACAGCTGAAACTTGTTCATTTGGCATAAATGATCTTTGCAATGCATGTGCTATAAAATGAACATGGATACAGTACCCTGCTTAGGCTACTTTGAAAGGTGAAATAGATAATTCACTTAAAAATGAAAATTCTGTCTTCATTTGCTCACCCTCATGTCGTTCCTAAATTTCTTTCTTTGGCAGAAGTATCAGTCAAAAGTTGGAAACATTACACCAAGTGCTCACCATGGCTGCATTATTTAATCAAAAATACAGTAAAAACAGTAATATTACAAAATATTATTACAATTAAAAAAAAAAAAAAACTGTAGAACTGTAAATGTAATGTATTCCTGTGATGGTAAAGCTGAATTTTCAGCATCACTACTCCAGACTTCAGTCACATGATCCTTCAGAAATTATTCTAATATATGCTGATTTGCTGCTCAGGTAACATTTCTTCTTATTAATTTGATCAGTGTTGTAATAATATTTCACAATATTATTTACAGTATTTTTGATTAAATAAATGAAGCCTTGGTGAGCATAAGAGTCTTCTTTCAAAAACATAAATAAATTGTAATGTTTCCGAACTTTTGACAGGTATACCCTAACGCTCAAAATAACTAATTGGTTTGAGTAGAGCTAACTCAAATCAAACAAATTAGTTCAATCAAATTAACCTTTATGAGTATTTAGAATTTTTTTTTTCTTTTGAGTTTACAAAGCTGACACATTTTAAGTAACCTGAATTGTTTAGTTGTTTTATGAACTTGTTTTCCTTTAATTCAGACTGAAACTGAAACTGGGCTGGAATTTCTATTTCCCAGCATGCTTTGCCATGGCACACATGGGGCTGGGGGGCTGTTCACCATCATGGTGACGAGTGGAGCATGAGCTTAGTTTGAGAACAGATATATGTTAAATGTTTTATATTGCTGTACTCATTCAGCAAGAGCTATGCTAATGCTATCAAAGAATTGTTACCAATGAGCAAGGTGGCATTTATTGAATTAGCTAGTTAAAGCTAGCCAATTTTCCACTACTAAAAATATTTAAAGGTCCAGTGTGTAGTATTTATGAGGATCTATTGACAGAAATGCAATATAATATACATAACTATGTTTTTAGTGGTGTATAAAGACCTTACATAATGAACCGTTATGTTTTTATTACCTTAGAATGAGCCATTTCTATCTATATACACCGCGGGTCCCCTTACAGTGAAATCGCCATTTTGCGCCGTCATGTTTCTACAGTAGCCCTAAACGTACAAACTGCTCTACAGAGCGCTAGTGTTACAAACAGGCAGACACAGAGAACAGGTGATGGTAAGTTTATTGAGATACCAGTTCGTGAGTGGGGCAGGTGAGTGGATGGTGAGAGAGTCACATGAATAATGAAGATGACTAGATAATACTATACTACTTGGTTTCAGATGGCGTTGGAGATTGGAATGCTGGATCAAAGGAGACGCTGGAGACTGGAGACAAGACGAGGAGACACACTGGAGACTTGAAGACACGATGGAGAACAGGTAAGTATCGAAGGAGAGTCCTTGAGGTAAGTATAAGCGTGCCTATGTGCAAACGAGACCGGACGGTGACTGAATGTGAGCGTGGTGCTTAAATGCTGGCAGTGATTGCAGTGATGATGGGATGCAGGTGCGTGTGATCAGTATTCAGGAGAGGGCGTGCGCTGTGATTGGGATAGGGTGGAGCCTGGCATACTTGTAACAGCTAGTCACTCTCTGCTCTAAACTTTTGAAGAATTTTCTAGCTGTTTTTGTCTGTATAATGAAAGTCAATGGAGTTCAAAACAATAACGGACAAAAAACAGATTCAATGGGCAAAACAACATTAGACTGAATAAACAATGACAGAAATTTATTTTGGGGAGATCTAATCCTTTAACATATTTTTCTTGTAATTTTAAAGCTTGTAAAAATGTAAAGCTAATAAAAGTTCCCTTTCAGTCGGTCACGTTCGACGTACTTCGGAACTGACCGACGAATTGGGGTTCGCTTTGAGAGACCAATCTACCTCGAGTGTTAACTAAACGAGCCAATGAACATTGGCATGCGGTTCACACATTCCACGCTCCTAATGTGGAAGGAAGTAATATGAAAGTGGATGCACCACATCTTTGCTTTTCTGCTTCGGAGCCGAACGATTGCTGTTCCCTTTGCTGGCTGTAATCGTTTCTATGAACAGGTGTTTCTTGACGAGTCTGCTCGTTGGGAGGACGCTCTTTCCAGTGTGGTGCAGGTGAGACAGCACAAGCAGTGGTGGTCGCAGTCACGAGAGAGCGAGTGACAAAAACAGCTGTTTTCACAGCTCTCGAGTACGCACTGTTGAGAATACAGCTGGTTGCGTCTTCAAAGAGTGTGAGTGCTCACAATAGGCTTGCACTTCAGAACTGTTGTGTAGCTGTGATCATCTCCCCTGTGTGCTTCAGCACCAGTAAGAGCGGTTTCCTTCTAAAAGAGCTAACACGGTTTGACCCTGCATCTTTTTCAAGATGTCATTCAAACTGTGTGTTTCTGGATGCGATCACTATCTGTCCCCGGCTGACGGTCACGATCGCTGTCTCTCGTGCTTGGGCATTAGGCACGCTGAGGTGGCTTTCATGGATGGTTCATGTGCCCACTACGGGAACATGACCATCGTGGTGTTAAGGTCCAGACTCGAATACCTCAGACGGGGTGGAGTCCCTTCGCCAATTCCCTGATCTAGTGCGCCTTCTGGGGAAACTCAGAAGGCGCCTACTTCGGTTAATAGCCTTGGTGATGACCTGAGGATCAAAGTGAGGGCTTCCCCGCCGAGTCAGCCTCCTCGGGCCCCTCACTCCTCCACACCACAAGCCGTGGAGTTTCCGAGAGAGCGCGCTGGTTCTTGGTGGGGTAATCTGCATCTCCCCTCCCGAGTGTGTAAGTTCTCGTCCTCTCTGGCGGGCAAGGCTTACACAGCTTGCGGAGAAGCCGCGTCTATCCTGCATGCCATGCCGCTCCTGCAGGTCTACCATGCCAAAGCGCTCAAGGAATTGCACGAGGGTAGTTCCGACCCAGGGGTTATGCAGGAACTGCGAACGGCGATGGACCTTGCTCTCAGGGTGACGAAAGTCACCGCACGCTTCCTGGGTCGGCCAATGTCCACACTAGTGGTCCAGGAGCTGAACCTGGCAGATATGCATGAGTCCGACAAGGTTCGGTTCCTCAAAGCCTCTGTCTGTCAGGCTGGCCTCTTCGGCAACGTCGTTGAAAACTCAGCAGTTTTCAGCGGCACAGAAGCAGACAGAGGCGATCAAGCACATCCTGCCCCGACGACCACATAACTTCCACATTTCACCTTCCTACAGGCAGGATGTAGCTTCCACAGCGTTCCCTTCCCCTAGAGGGGCACGCTTTCCTAGCGTTATCTAATAGTCACACTGTGAACAGCAGTGACTGACCTTCTCTGCTTAGAGCCCTGATTTCCCACTCCAACAGAGGGGGGTGGACCAGGGAGCTCAGGGAGAGCGCTGGAAGGGCTGATGTTGGTAGATCCCCAATTCGTCGGTCAGTTCCGACGTACGTCAAACGTGACCGACTGAAAGGGAACGTCTCAGTTACGTATGTAACCCTCGTTCCCTGAAGGAGGGAATGGAGACGTACGTCCCGTCGCCACAGTTGCTGTACCTCCGCTGAACGGCTGAGTCACTAAGTTCGGCTCCTCAGCAGAAAAGCAAAAATGTGGTGCATCCACTTCCTTATTTATACCCGCACAGCGGGGAGGAGCGTGGAATGTGTGAACCGGAATGTGTTCATTGGCTCGTTTAGTTAACACTCGAAGTAGACTGGTCTCTTAAAGTGATCCCCAATTTGTCGGTCAGTTCCGACGTACGTCTTTGTTCCCTCCTTCAGGGAACGAGGGTTACATACGTAACCGAGACGTTTTATAATGTGACATATTGTTAAAAAAGGACCATTCTGTTTATATATTTATTCAGCTTCTAACAAGGGCATATTTGCCTCTAACTGTGAACATTTTTCAAGAAGCCATCATACTCTCTGGATAATAACATAAATCTATAAGACAAATGTGACTTTTGTTTTAGATGTGAACAGGAAGGTGTGAAAATGAAGCCATTCTATAAAAATGGGGACATTATGTTAGTCTGAGATAAAATGCATGGCAAAAAAATGCTAGAAAAATGGGTAAAAGTGTTTGGTAGCGAACATAGGAGGATCAATAAAAGAGGAATATAGAGAGTGAAGGCAGACTGAAAGAGCTGACTGCAGTGGATTAAAGACAACTAATGTCAAGAGTTCTGTGGAAACTGACCTGTATTGAGTGGTGGGGAAAAACATCTTTAAAAAATACCATCTAAAGCATGTCTGCAGTTTAGTGGGAGGTGTGAGAGTGGCTGATCTAGATGTGTAAAAATATTTTGTTGCCAGAAAGACCAAGATAAAGAATTCTGGGCAGAATCCGAAGCACATGTGGTGCAAAAGCTAACGCTGACCTTGCCTCAGGGGACCATCTCTACATCCTAGGCAAGATGATCATGGCTGGCTTGTAAAAATATTAGTGTTCAGGAGAAAAACAGGAATCAGGAAATGGAGGATTATGGGTGGATTTTAGGAGAATTTAAACAGGCAACAATTGGAGAGTAAAAATGCAATTGTGTTTTTGTATTTTGCATTTTGATGATATTGTTGTCATTCTGCGAATATAAGTGGATTTTATCTTATTTAAGTACAAAGCACATTTCTGATTTAAAGAGAGTTTAACCAATTTTATGTGTGTGGGTCTACCTGTTAAACCATATTTTGGGGACAAATATGTACAAGAAGTGAGGGATGTCCTTGTTTGAGAATGAAAAAAAAAAAATACACTTTTTTTGTGAAAATGCAGAATTTGTTCTGTTAGGGTTAGGTTGTAGATTTTACAACAGAAGTCTATGGAATGCTCCCATTTAGATAGCTAAATAAATGTGTGTGGTGTTATTGTTTATTAGTGAAAATGGATTCTATTTTTAAAGGTAGTTGTTTAATTTATTTGCTTTCCTCATTATATGCCTGTATTATAGAACAACTTCTAAATCACGCACATTCCTTTAGTATTAACACTACAATTACAGAGGGATTTAAATTAATTGAGAGAATTCAAAAATGGATCACGTTTACAACAACCAGCTGCTGATACAGCTTCCCTAGAGCTTGGTTCTGTTTTTTCCCTGTGAACGCTGTTCCTAATGCACTACTCATGATAGCATATGGTGAAGAGCCTCTCTGAGTGTTTGTTCATTTCTTTGTGTGGAAATTAGAAACGTGCCTCTTAAGTGGTTCCTTGCTAGCTTTATACCACCATATCTAAATGCATGTTTTAGTAGATTATTTTATTTTCTTCTCTTTTTTTTATTGCATCCACTCTTTTTACCATATGTCATGCTATCTCTTTTTTTTTTTCTCGTGTCATGTTTTGTGTCCCAGAGAGCCACATCTGGAATTAGTGCTGCTTCTTCCAAGTGACTTCCTCTGTTTCATTTTCTGCTTCTTCTTGTCTATAAATCTGGCAGCACTCTCACCCCTTCTTTCTCCCTAAAATGTTTATACACTTAAGATGCACTTAAATATATATGAATATCATTGCACCATATAACAAAAGATCGAAATACACCAATCAGGCATAACATTATGAAATATAATATTGTGTTGGTCCCCCTTTTGCTGCCAAAACAGCCCTGGACCGTCGAGGCATGGACTCCACTAGACCCCTGAAGGTGTGCTGTGGTATCTGGCACCAAGATGTTAGCAGCAGATCCTTTAAGTCCTGTAAGTTGCGAGGTGGTGCCTCCATGGATCGGACTTGGTTGTTCAGCACATCCCACAGATGCTCGATTGGATTGAGATCTAGGGAATTTGGAGGACAAGTCAACACCTCAAACTCGTTGCTGTGCTCCTCAAACCATTCCTGAATCATTTTTGCTTTGTGGCAGAGCGCATCAAAAATAGGGCTATAAGTAGTCTGCCGTCTCAGTATATGAGGATATGAACACATGAAATTCATCTCAAGAGCTTCTCTGAGAGTCACTTCACAATAATTGATTTCATTTGATAAAACTGTTGTCAGATACACAGAACCCAGCCAGCAATTTTGTGTTTAAAAGACGTCTAATAGCCGTCCAAACACAGCCCTGACGTCTAGACTAAAACAAGGCAAAATGAAATGTCAGTGAAAATTTAATAGACGTCTAACCATAGCCCAAGAATAGACTAGTCATCTAGAACATGTCAAAGATATTTAAACCAAACACCTTGTAATCACTGTTGACTTTGCTTACATGACAGAATATCATACATCTCGCAAGTTATTTTGGCAAAAACGACATGTAACCAAATTCAGGGTTATTTTGGCTAGAAGAGGGTTACTCATAACCGGACTATATCAGGTCTAAAGTTAACCAAGACGGTGAAATGACGGCTATTGCTTGCTGGGAAACTTGAATGTCTTCTCTACAACCCACCAAAATAAAAGTTTGGTTTAACTTATAATTAGGTTTAACTTATAACTTATCTAATTAAACCATTAAACACGGAATCAAGAACATTTTAATTAAGGAAAAAATAAAATGCAATTTGGGGAAAAAAATAATAAACGGTAATAACAGATTTTCATAGGACATATTTCACATAATAAGTTACCACACATTAACTGATATTAATTTTCCACTAAAAACCTTAAAGTTGTTAAAGTGCAATTTGTGACATTTTCTTTAATAGATGTTTTGTGTGTCTTTGAATCACTTACACTATATTGCCAAAAGTTTTGGGACGCCTGCCTTGACATGCACATGAACTTTAATGGCATCCAATTCTTAATCTGTAGGGTTTAATATGGAGTTGGCCCACCATTTGCAGCTATAACAGCTTCAACTCTTCTGGGAAGGTTTACTACAAGGTTTAAGAGTGTGTTTATGGGAATTTTTAACCATTCTTCTAGAAGCGCATTTGTGCGGTCAGGCACTGATGTTGGACAAGAAGGCCTGGCCCGCAGTCTCCGCTCTAATTCATCCCAAAGATGTTCTATCGGGCTGAGGTCAGGACTCTGTGCAGGCCAGTCAAGTTCCTCAACACCAAACTCGCTCATCCATGTCTTTATGGACCTTGCTTTGTGCACTGCTGCACAGTCATGTTGGAACAGGACGGCGCTATCCCCAAACTCCCACAAAGTTGCGAACATGAAATTGTCCAAAATGTTTTGGTATGCTGAAGCGTTAAGAGTTCTTTTCACTGGAACTAAAGAGCCAAGCCCAACTCTTAAAAAACAACCCCACACCATAATCCCCCCTCCACCAAACTTTACACTTGGCACAATGCAGTCAGGCAAGTACCGTTCTCCTGGAAACCGCCAAACCCAGACTCGTCCATCGGATTGCCAGACAGAGAAGCGTGATTCGTCACTCCAGAGAACACATCTCCACTGCTCTAGAGTCCAGTGGCGGCGTGCTTTACACCACTGCATCCGACGCTTTGCATTGCACTTGGTGATTCAAGGCTTGGATACAGCTGCTCGGCCATGGAAACCCATTCCATGAAGCTCTCTACGCACTGTTCTTGAGCTAATCTGAAGGCCACACGAAGTTTGGAGGTCTGTAGCTATTGACTTTGCAGAAAGTTGGAGACTTCTGCGCATTGTGCGCCTCAGCATGTGCTGACCCCGCTCTGTGATTTTACATGGCCTACGACTTTGTGGCTGAGTTGCTGTTGTTCCCAATTGCTTCCACTTTGTTATTGTAACGTATCTACTGGAGGCAAGTTGCAGTTGAGCCCATGTGCAGTTTATTTACAAGTGAACAAAACAAACAAGGACTTGACTTGAACAGACTTGAACAGACTTGAAACATGAACTCACCAACAGTAGTGACAGGAAACAATACTAGACCAAGACGCATGGCAAACATGAGGGCTTAAATACACAAGGACTAATGACTAAACAAGACACACCTGTGAACAATCAAGACAATTTGTTCCTTACCTTATGAAGAGGCACAGACAAAGTATTCAGTCCTATTCCCCGAAATAAAACCCATTTTTGTCCATTGCGCCAGTGTCTTGCAAGATTTTAACAGGGACTTCCTCTTTCTCTCCAACCAGAGATACATGACCTTCTGTAATAAAAGGCGAGTAAGAAGAGAAATCAACATACATTTTTTGCTTTTCAACAATTTCACTCCCTACAGACAGGACCGAGGCCGCAAGAGCAGCAGGCTTAACATGTGAACTCTGTGCAGTACGTTTAGATTTATTTTTAAGGACAGAACAATCTACTTTCCAATGTCCTTTCTCATGACAGTAATTGCAAGTCTTGCTCGGGTCAAATTGTCCCGTGAAAACACTGTTATACTTGGACGAAGACTTCACAGACACAGCAGACTTAACGTCATGAGCATGCCAATCAACAAATGTGGTTTTGTGCGTCAGTACAAAATCATCGACCAACACAGCCGCTTCCTCTGGTGTTTTAACATTATGCTCACTAATATACGTAGCTATACGACTCGGGACTGAATTTTTAATTGTTCCAACACCATCAAGTGAATCAAATCCTCCAACGATTAGTGTTTTCTCAGATTGCGCACAAATTCTAAGTGCGTTTGCAACTCTTCTTTTTTCTGCAGTCGAAAACGCTGTCTGTATGCTTTGGGTACCCGTTCATATGTTTTTAAAACTGCAGATTTAACTTTATGATAATCTTTACAATCATCGATCGACAGTGAAGAAAAAGCTACTTGTGCTTTCCCAGTTAACACACACTGTAACAGTGCGACACGGTTATCATTTGACCAGTCCCTTAATTCTGCCATGCGTTCAAATAGAGTAAAGAAAGTATTAGGATCTTCCTCATTGAATTTCGGAACAAGTTTTAGATTTGAAACGAATGAAAAAGACATTCTGACCAGAACTAGATAGCTTACTTTCTTTCATAAGGTTGAGCTTCTGGAACTCTAAATCCAATTTTGCCTTTTCCAACTCCATCTTACCTTGTTCAGAACGCTGTTTTAATTTCTCATGCTCCATCTCCAAAAGCAGCAGCTTTTTTTGCTGTTCAAAAGACAAAGATTGTAAATTAGATGCACCTGGTACAGGTTTTTCCATCTTGGCTTCTAAAAAACCTTTTCCAATCAACTCAGGCCCTTTCCACATGAACACGGGTATTTTCAAAATCGTATCTTTTTCTATGCGGTTTGGCAGTTCGTCCACACGCAAACGCAGTATCCGGATACTGAAACCAAACTTTTCTGAAAACTCCTGCCAAGGTGAACATTTTTAGAAACTCCGGTTGTAGTGGTGTCGTGTGGACAGTGAAACTGGAGATTTTGGCTTGTTGCATTAGAACCGGAACCGGCAATAACATTTTTTCCAGGCTTCTGATTGGCCAACATGGCTTTACGGTTAGGGTTATTATAACCGCATATAATTATATATAGGGTTAACCACCTGTTGGTTTGGCATGCTCTTGACAGTGCTTCATAGCGTGTTTTGCGTTTTCATGTGGAAGCGATTTTTTTTTTTTTTTTTAAACGGAGGAGGGAAAAACATTTTCTTTGAGACTTTTATCTTTAATCACAATTTCATAATGTTCAGCGATGCTTAATAATTGCTCTTTAGTACACCTATCCAAAAATTCATGAGAAGGCGAACTAACAAACACATCAATATCAGCCATGAAAATTCACCAGAAAACAATTCAGTCCACACAGTGCAATCAAATAACGAGAGTTTTCCCTCTACGTACCTTTCCAATAACTCTACCTAACTCAACCCTAGTCTTCGTGCTATTACCGGTGGGGGGTATTTATGCACTGTAGCCCGCTGGGTGAAAAACACAACTGGTCAGACCAGCGACATCTTCAACACCACGGATGTGCTCCCAGGTAATTACTACTACCCACTTTCACCGCAACACTACAAAAATATAACAAATCTCAAAAGAAACATGCCGCCATACCTATCAGAGAAAAACAATATTGCACATATGTAGGCCACTTACCAACTGGTGACTTCACACGGTGAACAAATTGACAAATTTATTTCCAAAATAACCAATTATCAAACTCAAAGCGCCCCAAAACATTTTTTTTAACTCATTAAGTAAACAAAGCAAGGACGAGCCCCCAATTTGTTATGACCCCTGGCTCAAGGGAAGCAACAAAAACAAGGGACACACGCAAACCAAATATTAAACTCAAAGGTAGTGTTTATTTACTACTAAATTAAGGTAACATTAAATAATAGAATGAAAACAATTAAAGGAAATAACAGTGTTTCTGTGTCCATCAGTAATATCAGTGTGTAAGGCAAAGTGCATGGTTGAAAGTGTAATACAATGTTGAAGCATAAATGCAGAAAGCAATCAAACAAAACACAAGCAAAGTCCAAAACCAAACAAAGTCCAAAGTTCCCAAAGCCAAAGTCCCTAAGTCCCTCCTTGGCTCAGCTGAAGATCTCTTTTTAAAGGAGCGCCAGAAGCACTGGTCACAGGTGTATCCGATTGACTGCTAATTTGTGGGAAAAGGTACCAAGCCGCAATACCCAAGACCAACAGCAGAGGTCGTCACAATGAACCAATGACGGAACTGATGACCAATGACGGTCTTGGGGGAGGGATGGTGGGCCAGGCCCGTGCAGGGGGACAGGACATGGACCCTGGCAAGGCAGAGACGGGCCTGGGAGCATGGGCGGACCTGGGCTGTAGAGCAGTTCAGGAAGCCATGGAGGTGCAGGCAGTTCAGGGGACCATGGCGGTGCAGGCAGTTCAAGGGACCGTGGCGGTGCAGGCAGTTCAGGGGGCCAGAGAGGCACGGCCTCCGTGACCTTAGCCAGGTACCTACTGCCCTCCTGCTGCCCTGTCTGTGTGTGACTGCAGCTCAGACGCAGTTGCACACAGTGCCGAGCAGAGCAGACTTTTACAATAATTTACAATTGAAGCGACCGTTTTCCAACTGAATTAAATGGTTTTCTATAAAAAAAAAAAGCAAAACGACAGTGAATGATGTAATGTAAACGTAGCGGTATCGCGAGACAGCTTTTCACTTGACGAGAAATCTCACGAGATCTCGCCACACCCCTAATAATTTGACTTAAACTAGTGGTTCTCAAACCTGTCCTGGAGTACCACCAGCCCTGCACATTTTGTATGTCTCCTTATATCTGACACACCCATTTCAGGGCTGCATCTGAAAACCTAGGCAGCAGACTTGTTGCGCACGAAGGCACCTCACGAAACTGATTTCGGGCAGACTTCTGAGGCAGCATAACAGTTTAATGATCTACAGCAAAATAGCGTGAGCTTTGGTGGCAACTAAGCAAATATTTAATTACTACAATAGTAATTTCTCGCTAGACATGACATCAGAAGTGGAAAACGTTAGTCAAAAATGTACATTTACACACAAACTGACCAGCAGCTTTCAGACACCATCTTTCTTTTTCTAGCTCAACTGTCACCAAATGGAACGCATAGGATTGTGGGATATTAAAGGCAGCGAAGGATACATCTATGCTGCCTTCAAAAAGCGATCAGATGAAGGTCTCTCAGGAGGCAGGAAGTGAAGCTAACATTGGATTCGGACGTGCCTTGATGCCTTCCTACCTTGAAATGTGTCCACCGAAGGCAGCATTTTCCAGTTTTCGGACACAGCCCAAGTCTTGCAGTCTCTACTAATGAGCTCATGAGTTGAATCAGGTGTGATAGATGAGGGAGACATACAAAATGTACAGGGCTTGTGGTACTCCAGGACAGGTTTGAGAACCACTGATTTAAACCATATATTATGTTAGCTGCTCCCAACCATCTGGTGAGTTCTGCACTTTTTGCCGCTTGGCAAGTGTTCATTCATTGAGCGTGTGACCCACAAGAAAAATCACATTTGGCTTGTGTTTTCTTTAGGGACCTGAAAGTTTGATGAAGGCTGGATAGCAAACCTGATGTATGGTTGGATCATAAAATCATTACATTACAACATGGCAAACATGGTTTTGCCTCAGGTGTGTCGACCCTGTTCTTGGTAGAGCCCTCTGTTTCTGATGAAATGTCATGAGCATTAGTGAAATTACAAGCATGTGCGTACGTGCGTATGTTCATGTTTACGAAGACACTGATTTCGAGTGATTAATAATTATTGGACGGCAAACATTAGCGTTCCTCGATGCATTTCACTGGGTGGCTGTTCGGGTGAGTCACTGCCCTGTTTTGTCAACGTGTCTACAACAAATACCCATGTGTTCATGCATATGACTGTATTTTCCTGGTGTGTAGAGTCTGTGTGTTTGCACACTCTCTCTGGGGACTTGGTCCCTCTATAAATATCACTGAAGGGAAGACTTCCCTTCCCCTGGTCAGACCTTGCACTAATGTGCTGTGATGCTGATCAAATATGTGCATATTTCTTCATATGTGTTTTCTTGTGTGTTCCTCGGCGTGAATATGCATGAGGATCTTTTTTTTTAATATTTATGTTTTTGTGTACGCATTTGAATTATTAAGTATTTGTTAGTGCATTTATGTTTTCATGCTTGTTTGTGTGTATGCTCTGAACTCCCTGAACATTAAGTTTCCCCCTGTGATGATCTTGGTATGTTACCAATGGCCATCAATCAAAGCTCACAACCAGGAATACTGGCTTCTGATTGGCTTATCAGATAGTGTGAGAGAAAGAAAGTGTTTGTATGTTTTAGTTTTCCATGTGTAATTGAATCATGTAACATGCTTTTGTATTTGAGCACTGTTGCTTTTTCTTCCGATTGTGTATGTGTTGATTATTCCAGCAGTGGGAACGTTTCTCAGGGCTTTTGTTTAATGTTATGCACGACTGCACTCTAGGGCTAATATTTTGCTCTGGCAGACAGACATCTGTCATGTTTCGGTTTGGTTTTTGGCCCTTTTTAGGCTCTAGTCTTGCCAATAGCTGTTTATGTGTTTGTTTGTTTGTGTTTATCTTATGTGTTTTTGTGATGTTTGCAGTGAATTAAGCCCATTACTTGATGAGATTTGTAGTGTTTCTGTGTTACAGAACTTTAGCTGAATATAAAATAAAAACTTGAGCATACCATTAATTAAATGTGTAATACTGTTTTTAGCAGAGTTAACACATTTATTCATTTTGACCATAATTTTTTCATTCTGTTTTGTGTGATTACTAAAAATTGACCAGAACTTTCAGAGCCGATTGGGATATTTTCAGTCTGAGACACCAGGGGTTTTATCTTCATGATGTGTACAACTGCCTCTAACACTATAAGACTCTTGTAAAGTACAATGTAAAGTATTTATACATTTTATTATTATTTATAATTTACATCATCAAATGAAGTATAATCATCAGAGAAGGGAAGAGATGTTGCTGCAAGGGGGAGGGGAAGTTATTTTGATTACAAGGGCAAATGAATGTAAAAAAAAATAATAATAATAAACAATGATGTGCACAGATAAATTATTTATAATAAACACTGCAATATTCCATAAAAAATAAGAATTGTCAATTTTGATTTCATGGTTACTTAAAGGGGTCATGAACTGCATTGTTTTATAATGTTTCCTGGTGTGCACTTTTAATGTTAGTATGATTTTTACATTAAAAATTATCATAATTTAGATATAAAAGGCATTTTTCCTACCCTGATTTTAGCCTCTGATTTAAACGCTCTTTTTAAAGTGGCGTGTCTGCTGTAAGACTTCAGTGTAAACGCCCACTGCTGTGATTGGCTAACATCTTTGCACATGAAATAGCTATAAAAGTATTACATGTGAAACTCTCTCGAAAACTTTTAGCACATTTTTACTATTACAGCTCTCAAGGTTAACTAATCATGAAAAGTGTTGATTATAGCATTATATTTAGATCTATAGCATTATATTTAGATTGTGGCATGAAAGGTCATGGCCATGTCACAGACATTTTGAGCGCATGAATGCAGCGATCTCGTCATTGCAACTCGATTTCTGCACACTAACGAATGCTTTCATCATAACTAACAGTGCAAACACGATGTAAAGAGATTCGTTGTTTATAACAGGAGTTTTGGTGAGAGTCCAGAACTCAGTCACTAATAAACTCACGCTGTTTGATTGACAGCTCCAGCGATTGCAAAGGGAGCATTTTTTGATCTCTTTCTGTACATAATTTAATCATAGATTATTTTCATCCTACTAAAAGAAACAATGTGAAGTTGACTGTTTAGTCACTGGCTTGATTTACTGACACATATAGACAAAGAACATATCAGAAATCACTGGTCACAGATCAGGCATTAGAATTAACACGGTTACTTACATGTTGTCGCATTACTGTCGGATTTATATCGTAAATGTCTGTTTGCAAAGCCTGCGCCGAAATTGCGACTGATTTACCAAAGGATCCACAGTGAAATGTACCAAATGCTAATAAATAATGCTCAACTAAGACATTCACATTGTTGAAAATAAAATACCACATTCCTAGCATTAGGATCCTTCTTCTGCAGAGGCGGTCTTTCACCTATCTATAGATAGGCACATTACACAATGAGTCGTTATCTGGGCTTGGTTACAATAAAAGCTGTTTTTGGACTAACAAGGAAGTTTTCAGTTCTGAAACTTACAGGATATTCTTATAGTATGACGATCTCTTATATATTAAAACCTCAAGGAAAATTTGATTTCTCAGTTCATGACCCCTTAAAAAAAGAAATGTGATAACTAGCTGAAAAAAATCAAATGAATCATAATTCACTATTTTAATAAATAAGTGATTAATTATGTATATTATAATAATAATAATAAAAATGTTTAAATGATAAAAACATTTTACTTTATTCAGTATTTAGTTATCATGACCACTGGCCTGCCTCTCAGATTATACATCATAAGATATCGTGTCACAGACAGGTCTTGTTTAGGACCATTTATCACGGGCGTCACATACAGAACTTCAAAACCCCAAACCTCCCTTTAATCTTTAGATATCAGAGTAAATTAATATAAATGGACACATGGAGGCCACCAGCTGCACCATGTTGCCACAAAAAGCTATTTAAACGTGTTAAACATTCACGTCACATGATGCATCTTAATATTAGATGTTTTCATCTCATGTCTGTTTTGATCTAAATGAGACAACAAAGACTTAACATAAATCTTCCATAAAATATTATGTAGGGCAGTATGAGTAGATAGTGGTTCTTCAAGCTGGGTTTGTTTGGAAAAGGGATTCTGAGACTCCAGGGGTTTTATCTTCATGATGTGTACAACTGACTCTAACACTATGTGACCCTCGTAAAGCTGTCCCGATTATTTTGATGGGCCATATGTGTCCTTGGGTCCTTCATGCTATAGCAATGAAAACAGTCACTGCCATATAAACGTCACACTGAGATTTGAAGCACATGTGTGTGTTTGTGTGTGTGATTCTTCAATTTATTGCAGAGGATTACGGTTTTCCCATTCTGTATCCTGGCATAAGCGTGTATGTGCAAAGAAGGGAAAAAAGAATGGAATGGAGCTTGTGTTTGTACAGTCTGTGTATCTGTTTCACCTGGCTAAGCATTGTGGGTCTGTACTAACCAGATAATACCTCGGTCAACATGCTGCGCTGGCTTTGAGAGGCAGGAGAGCACTGTTAAAGGAGCTTATTATTCAAAGAAGCAACTACATGTCTAGATGTTGAAAACTAGCATTGAAGTTTTTAATTAGGTGTTTTTCTTTATGGCTTTTCACAGACCATTAAAGGAAAATTTGGAGTATCATTCTTTACTGTTGCGGAGATATGAAGAAAATCCTCATGGTTTTGTTTCCTAACTGAGACTAATAAGCTGAAACTTTTTTGCATGAATGCAACACATTTTAATAAAGTGTATGCAAGTAGGTCTTGACTTACGTCATACAATTTTACTTCTTAAAGGGATAGTTCACCCAAAAATAAAAATTCTGTCATCATTTACTCGTCCTTAACCTGCATGAAATTCTTTCTTTTGAACATAAAGGAGGATATTTTGAAGAATGCTGGAAACCAAACAGCTGCTGGTCCCTATTGAAAAAAAAAAAGAAGTCAGTGGGAACCAGAAACTGTTTGATTACCAACATTCTTCAAAATATCTTCTTTTGTGTTCAGCACATGAAAGACATTAATACAGGTTTGGAACAACTTGAGGGTGAGTAGCCTAAATGACAGAATTTTCATTTTTGGGTGAATTATCCCTAAAAGTAATTTTTTTATACAAGTACGAAAAAAAAAAAAACTAAACAAAACCAAAATGCAGCTTTTTAAACACTGCTTCAAGCTGTTTTTAATAACTATGTAAGTATTTAGAGGCCTCATTTAAACTGTGTGTGTGTGACGCTTAATCCAATGAAGACGAATATGATGAGAATATACTACAAGATTTAATAGATAACTCCAAAATAACAGCCAACATACGAAACAGTGTGCTTGAACACAGACAATACCGAACAATGAACAAAACACATGCAGGAACTAAATACACAGAGATGATTCACTCAAAGACAAAACAGCTGTGATGAGTGTTAGTGTCCATGGTGACTGATGAGTGGCGGGAATTTAGAACAAAAGGAACATGTGATGAATGAAAACCAAAACAAACTGAACTGAACTGAACATGACTGTGACATAACGCCCCCTCCCGGTAGGCGCGTCCACACGCTGTAAAGAGAAGGCGAGGAGGATAAGGAGATGGCGAAGGGAAGGTGCAACCAGGCAGGAGGCGGCTTTGGAGGTGGACGGACGACCGGGAGAAGGTTCAACAGAAAAGTCCAAGGAGGTGAGGAAGGTGGAAGGATCCATGGAATGGCCTTGAACAGGGGCATGCGGATGGAGACCCAGGCCCTAGCCCGGAATGTGCTCCATGGCAGTGTCGTAGGAGGGAGGAGCCATGGTGTAGGGATGTGCGAGGTGGAAGTGGGGATCCGGAGGGCAGAGGTGGAGCTGGAGCGATCGAGGGCGGAGGTGGAGCCTGAGGGAAGCGGAGCTTGCCGAAGGGGTGGAGGGCCGGAGAGTAGTGGACCCGCAAGTCCGCAGCGGAGGCATGCCGATGTCTGACCCAGGTGGAGCCGACGTTCCGAGGGAGTCCAGCGAGGCCGAATGGTCGATGGTCCACGTTGGAGCCAAGCAGAGGTGAAGCAGAGCCCTTAGAGGCTGGAGGCAGAGCTACGGGCTTCAGACATCCAGGCGGCGATGGCTCCCAGCGGGTCCGAGGGGTAGCCGCGCCACTGAGAGGAGGCTGAGGTGAAGCTGAGGGACTGATGGGAGGTAGCGATGACTGGATGATAAGAGGCGAATGACAGAGAACTAAATACACAGAGATGATTAACTCAAAGACAAAACAGCTGTGATGAGTGTTAGTGTCCATGGTGATTGATGAGTGGCGGGAATTTAGAACAAAGGAACACGTGATGAATGAAAACCAAAACAAACTGAACATGACTGTGACAGTGTGTGTGTGTGTGTGTGTGTGTGTGTGTGTGTGTGTGTGTGTGTGTGCGTCTAACCGTGAATAAACAGATTATTGTACCGATACTAGTTAAATTTATGTATTCAATAATGTATTAAATAGTGTTCTTAGTCCCAGAAATACACTGGGACTCTTATTTTGAAATGTCTATGCGGGAGATAAAATATGCACTCTCACAACAATATATAAGCACCATAAATTAAACATTGTTATAATTCATCAACAGTAGATCATAATTAAGCAATCTATTGGCATTGATTGCAAACATCTCAAAAACGTGAGCTTGTAGAACATGCTACAGAACCACATTTTTTACTTTGAAACATGCAGCACTTGTATCCATTCATCACATTAGGCTGTAGGCCTATTGCGATTCCTGTTTTTCCATCCCGAAATTTAAGACCTCTTAAAATGATCATTAAAGGTGCAATATGTAATATTTTTGCAGTAAAATATCCAAAAACCACTAGGCCAGCGTTATATATTTTGTTTCCAACTATTTGTAAATCGTGAGAAAATTGCGGAACCAGGACGTGACGTGTGAGGGAGTCGCCTGTCAATGGCGTCATATCCGTGTTACCCTCGATTTCCGCTTTTACTGCTGTAGAAACCATGGCAACAGATGTGGACAACTGCATAACGTCTAGCGGCACGCTGTTGTAGTTTCGTTCAAACATGGACCATGGCAAGCAGACTTTGGAACAAAATGAGAAATCAAAAGAGGATCAGTATCGACGTGGCGTTTTCGAGATTGCGAGAGCTTTGCAACAAACTTCGACTTGACAGAGATGCCGTTCTTGCATGTGCTTTATTAGACAGGTGAGCAAATGTACATAAAACGAATCAATGTTATGTAGCTCAACACAATGAAATATTAGAATATCATCGGCATGATGTTCTAATGTTAATGTAGCTTACTGCTAGTCTCATACAGCCAACAAACTAACACACAGAATAACATTATAACTTTCAACACACTCAAATGCAGTTTAGATAGTGTAGACCAAGTGAAACAGCATTGCGTTTCCTCACAATTTTAATTCGTCAAATAAACTGACCTGTATGAGTAGTAATTCAGCACTTGCGGGTAGTTTGGTAGAATGAAATGTGCTCATTTCTTTAAATCCCCCGGGACTCGCGTGGCGCTGATATCTGTCTCTTATTAGTATTCGCGCCCTGCTTCATACCACAGTCAAGTTAAAAAACATGAATGCATTCACTCATTCATAAACGTTATTTCCCCATAAGCATTAGTAGATCCATCGGTGACAAGTTCCATGATTCCATGCTCATTTACTGCATCATCAATCTACACCTTTGTTGTTGTTTTGAAGAGGTTAGCGACCCCTAGCGGCGAAAAAAATACATTGTGTGGCTTTAAGACGTTTGTTATAACATTTAAGATATTTAAGACTTTTTATGACCTTAATGCCTGGTTTCACAGACAAGGCTTAAAACCGTGTTCTTTTGTGCTCGTTCTGAATTATCGTAAATATGAATTTCCTTGTTAAAAATTGGACATGAACACACTCTCAAGTCGTATTTACCACTGGGAAGCTCAGGGATAATTTTGATAGCCAAGTTCCCGAGATAGGCAGGCCATAAACTTTAAACATGGTGAAGTGGAGAACGAATGCTGCTGTGATTGGTATTCTTTATTAGTTTTTTTTCCACAACAGCTACATTGCCTTGTCGTTAAAGTAGTGCATATTTACATATGGCAGCGGCTATTTGCACTAAGTGAAAAGTGTAAATAGCAACTAGATTCTATTTACACTAAGTGAAAACAACATATTTTCTTAGCGATAATTGCTATTTACACTAAGTGCAAATAGCGACAGATGCTATTTACACTAAGTGCAAATAGCGATAGCTGCTATTTACTCTGTGAAAATAACATATTTTCTTAGCCATAGATGATATTTACACTAAGTGCAAATAGCTGTAGATGCTATTTACTAAGTGAAATAGCATAAGTAAAAAAATTGTGATATATTCTATTTACACCATGTAAAAGTAGCAGTTCTTTGCAATATGTGTAAATAGTAATTACATGCAATTTATACTTTATTTTGACAGATACATACTATTTGCACCTCAGTATTGCTGTGCATTAACAGGATGCAATAATAACATAGAGTGTAAATTATTATATTTATTAAAATTATTAAATGGATGCCGCCTAAATTGGACAATAAAAGCCCTCCCTACACCTATCCCTAACCCTACCCAATAAATGCTTTTATTATTATTATTAATCATTTCGTTAGGCACTTTATTTCCATTTTTAGAACATTTTCTTAATTTTTATTGAAAGTAAATGCCTTTCCGATGTGATATGTGATGGGAAAAGGGAGAAGAGCGAGCTCAGCAAAAAGCGGATTCGAACCCGTGTCGATCGCGTCAAAACCTAGATTCTTGGGCCCTATATTCTACTGACTACACCACTGAAGACATTGAAATATTTGTGTTTTTTTTATTTATTTATCTTGTTTGGCCCAACCAGGCATTGTTAGGCGAAGCTAGTGCGAATAGCACTTGCCAACAAGGCATGCTATTTGCACTTGGTGTAAATAGACACTCCGTTTACGGTATATGAATAATAATTTGAAGCTTATTGTATGTATTATACACAGCGCATAGCCTGTATTGGACCGAAATTCCAGCAAGCTGACTATAGATAGCATTCTGAATGTTTATATGGTTGTCAATAAATATAGGACACTAAATATAATTTTGGTTTTAATATGATTTTCCCAATTAATAGGCAAGAATAAACCTGGTGTCCTCCATGGTTCTTGTTCTTTCCGACAACAATGCACTTGAAAGTGACAAGCTCGTAACAACTTCAGAAGTGGGAATTAGGAAATTTTCGATAGCATGTGAAGGCAGTATTAATCCAGCCAAGAGGTCACGCCATGACGTATCGATCTTCTACTGGTCACGCGTCTTCACGTGATGCTACACTTTTCGAATTCGCAGCTTAAAGTTCACCAAACTTGAACTTTAGAAGGCAGTGAAATGCGAAACTTAACAATTTTTGCATGCGTATAAATAGAAGTCAATGGAACGAAAAGTGTAGCGTGACCGCCCCTTTAAATAGTCCAGACTAAAATGCATGTTTCAGCTGTTTTAACTGAAAGCAACTTGCGCTGACATATCTTAAAATATGTCAAAGTCATTGTTTTGTCTCAAGATGCACATCAGTATTGTACGTTTATAATATATACGTTTATAAAAGCTACTTCAATGTCCTAATCGATCTAAGGCCTAATTCTGGTTTAATCTAAGCCCTGTCTGTGAAATTTCAGACCAAAATTTCATCAATTTTTTTAGACTTTTTAAGCAACTTTTTTTTTATTCACACACATACTCCTAAATACATTTTACAGTTCGCACACATCTATTTTTAGTCGCAAATGTCAATGAAACCCGTTGAGCCCGTTGTCAGAGGATGCATGAAGTTGGATTGTATTTTATTGTGTCATTTTATTAACTTGACCTGTACTGTACAGCCTTTTTGGTTTCTAAAGAGATGCTTTTTTATGGACAGACCGTTTATCCTATTTTTGTAGTGCAGACAGATAGTGAGAGGAGGCGGTAAAGTACATCACAGGTCACAATTCATTTTTAATCAGTCGAGCGAGCAAGAGAGTGGGCATCTTTGAAACCGTGCATAAAGTGTTTATTTCCCATTAGCTTTCTAAAAAAGATTAACATGAACATGTATGATTGAGCTCATATACAGTATTCATTTATATAGAATAAGCATGATTAGATATGGTTTAAATTAATCACTTTACTCTGTATAATTGAGATGATATAACCGAAAACCAATGAGTAAATCCAACTAATATATTTGAATGCAGCTAAATCATTTTCATGCAACCACTTACCTTAGAACATTTAGTGAAATCAAAAGCACAAACAGTGTGTACGTTCTGTTCAGGTTGGGTGGCAAAACTCAGAAAGGTGTTACAAAATGCTGAGAAATATGTTCAGTATTTTTAATTCATATATTACAGCCATCAGTTTTCCCCCGTCTGCTTTTATTCTGCTCAGGTATAAGCAACATCAATCACATTTGCATTACAAATGTAATATCTGGGGAAAGAACTGATTTGATTAATGGCTTCACGGCAGAAGGATTTATAGTGGTACCCTGTCAAACCAGTTCTTTTTTGGACAGTTTTTGATGATTTTACGTATCTAATTTCGTTTGTTTATGAGGGACATGAATAACAAAAATTGTCCACAGTTGCCCAGGCTCGAAATGTCATGGCACAAGCATTCGTCAAAAACAAGCTCCATGTTCCCAACTGATATGACCACATTTTTATTTCCTTCACCCTCCATTCTGAAGAGTCAGAGATTCTGAATAAAAGGACATTTGTTTTATTTCTTTGTCTTTTTTCTTTAAGACTCTTAAGAGGTTAACACTTTATGGAGAAAAAAAATATTGGGACACCTGACCATTACACCAACAGGGACTGTAATGACATTGCTTTCTAAATACATAAATTAATAGAGCAGTAGAGCACTTGTGAGGTCAGGCACTGATTTTAGACAAAGAGGCCTGGCTCGCAATCTTAATGTTCTGAAGCATTAAGATTTCCCTTCACTGGAAGTAAGGGGCATAGCTCAACCCTTTATAAACAACCCCATATCATTATGGTTCCTCTACCAAACTTTACAGTTGGCACAATACAGTCAGGCAGGTAATGTTCTCCTGGCATCCGCCAAACCCAGAGTAGCCCATCAGATAGCCAAACAGAGAAGCGTGATTCCACCAGTCCAGTGGCGGCGTGCTTTACTCCATCCATCCGACGCTTGGCGTTTTACTTGGCATTTTAAGAGGCTTGCATGCAGTTGCTTGGCCATGGAAACCCATTCCATGAAGCTTTTGCTGATATTAATGCCATTGCAAAGTCTATCACAGTACCACGCTTGAATTCACTGAGCTCTTTTTTCACAAATGTTTGTAAATGCAGACTGCATGGCTAGGTGCATGATTTTATACATCTGTGGCAATGGGTCTGATTGCAACAACTGAATTCATTAATTAAGAGGTGTGTCCCAATACTTTTGTCCATATAGTTTTTTTCTGTCTTTATGGCCTGGTTTCACAGACAGGGGTTAGATTAAAGGCCAAAGTATACTTCACTTTTTAAGCGTATGCGAGGGTCAGCGTACAGTGCGCGTGACACAAATTTCGTAATCAGAAAAGTACACGCATACTGTACGCTCACCGCTGGTTCTTGTAACCGTGCATACTTTGTACGCCCAGGTCGCACATACGCATTTACATTTTTTTGCAGTATTTACATGGGTTCTAACTCATGGCGATAGATTGTTCAAAACTGCGCATGTGTCGAATGCCTGTGTACGCGTACGAAGTATACTTTGCAAGACTTCGCGTTAGACTGTGCGCATACGCTCACGTACACGTAAAAAAAAATGAAGTATACTTTCAGCTTAAGCCAGGAGTAGGCTTTAGTTAAATTATGACATTTACATGTAAATAGCTTTTTTTAAACATTAAAAAATAAACATTACTGGAGTGCATCTTGTGACAAAACAATGGCACTGACATATTTTTAGATAGGTCAATGCAAGTTCCTTAAATATAAGGCAGCTCAAACATGCATTTTAGTCTGGGACTAGGCTTAAAGGGTTAGCTCACCCAAAAATGATTATCCCATAATGTACTCACCCTCAAGCCATCCTAGGTGTATATGACTTTCTTACCATTTCTTACCCAAAAAAGCGCATCCATCCATCATAAAAGTGATCAATATGGCTCCAGGGTGTTAATTAAGGCCTTTTGAAGCAAAGCGATGCGTTTTTTGTAAGAAACTAATTTTACTTTATAAACTGTAATTACTAGCTTCCGGTAACAGCCATACACAAGTCTAGTTCTGGCAGATGAGTGACCTTTGACCCGGCGCATTACGTATTGATGAACGCGGAAGTGCAGAGGATAGAGAAAAACAAAACACCAGTCACGAATTAGAAGTCTAAAACGAGAATTTTTAAAGAGAAATGTTGGAGGAGCTTGAGTTTGTTGCCCAGCCCTATTTGTTTGAACCGCGAGAGGCGTCTACTCTCACCTAAGCTTACGCTACGCCTACGTCCTGCGCCGTTACCGGAAGCTAGTGATTACAGTTTATAAAGTTATAAATATGGATATTTTTCTTACAAAAACAAATTGCTTCGCTTCAGAAGGCCTTTACCCCCTGGAGCCATATGGATCACTTTTATGATGGATGGATTCACTTTTTTGGGTTTCAAAAAAAATGGTACCATTCACTCCCATTGTAAAGCTTGGAAGAGGATATTTTTTAATGTAACTCTAATATTGGGTTTGGCTGAAAGAAAAAAGTCATACACACCTAGGATGGATTGAGGGTGAGTAAATTATGGGATAATTTTCATTTTTGGGTGAACTATCCCTTTAAGCTTTGTCTGTGAAACCGGGCATGTAAGCCTTAAATCAGTAGTACGGTAGACAAGTGGTGGTTATTGGTAACACTTTACAATAAGGTCTCTTTATTAACATTAGTTAATCTATTAACTAACATTAACTAGCAATGAGCAATAGATTTGTTGCAGTATTTATTAATCGTTGTTAATATTAGTTAATAAAAATACAACTGTTCATTGTTTGTTCATGTCAGTTCACAGTGCTAATGTTATCTAATACAACTTTTGATTTTAATAATGTATTAGTAAATGCTGAAGTATTGTTTATGTTATTCATGTTAACTAATGTAGTTAACTAATGTTAACTAATGAAACCTTATTGTAAAGTGTTACCTGGTTGTTACATCCGTCTTTGTATCCGCAATTTTTTTTTTTTTTGGTTCTCTAGTTTGTTTGAGGTTTCCTGTATTTACTTAATGAAGCTGCAACTAGATTTTTAACCTCTGTGACTCCCAATGTGACTGGTATACTCTAGCTGAAACAGCATAAAATTAGCCAAAATATTACATAAACATCAGAGGGGAACAAGATCACATATTTAGCTACATTATGATCGCACTCTTGAACCTGTCTGGGCCATATGGAAAGGCAAATGTAAACCCTTAATCTCTGAGAGTGATTACATTCGCAGGAAATGTTATTTTAAATTATGAGAGTGGGCCATAATGTGAGTTGAGAGAGAGGAGAGGTTGTGAGAGTTATGCAGTGTGAAATAACTTTTTATTAAAAAGATAAAAATTTTACGTTGTGGAAGACACCATGTCTGATGTAACCATTATCAGCCGGAGATGATGGCAAGAGCAGATGGCCAATCCAAAATGAGAACTTTAGATAACACACCATTATATAAGTACTTCAGAGGATGAAGTGCTTCTCTATATTCATCTGTTTTAGTCACAGGACCTTTTACTCACTGCTGCCATATGTATGACATTAGTGGGGGGGGACACAATGTCGGAGGACTGACAAACATCTAAGAAATAGAAAACAATTTTGATTGTTGGTTTTGATCCATGCCATCCCACGAAAAAAAAGATGATGCCAAATCTGACATTAGCATATCTGACATTCATAATACGTCTTGGCTCTTGATGAGAGATGAAAAATAAACTTTAATGTAATGTATGTAAATCACATTATGCAGTACTGTTATTGTTAACTAAAATGAAAACTGTAATTAAAATAAAGCTGAAAAATATAACTTAAACATAAATTAGAAATGTTTACTTGGCAACTAACTGCAATAAAGTTAAGTTGAACAAAGTACTAAAACTGAAATAAATTAAAGTTAAATATAACTATTATTAAACAACTAATAAAATGACAAAAGCACATAAAAAACAAATTCAAATAAAAATTGAAAAATAAAAATTAATAAATACTATAAATGTATATAAACAATACTAAAATAACACTGCTTTGTCAACATTTTGATGGCTATTTTAACATCCCACACCTCAGCACATATATTGATAACTTTCAGTTATAAATATGATGGCGTGGTCATACTGTCATGTCTTAAGAGTCCAAGGAAGATGAGGGAAGGCGAGGAAGATCAAACTAAGTGTATTTAATAAACAAAAGTAAATCAGATAAATGATATGAACACAAACAAAACAGTGTGTAGGCATAAACACAAGCTCTAACACAAACAATACACAAGTACAAAGTACATGAGCCAATTAGTATATCCAAATTTATAGAATTCATAAAATAATAGGCGATAAGTATCTGGATGACCAACTACTTCTGGCAAAATTTCGAAATGCGCATCTTTACTATCCCATGAGTCCATGAGAGAGGAGTTGTAAATGACAGTGAAGCAACGCAACTGACGCTGTCGGTCGCATGACAGTGACAACATAGCGAATGTAATACTTCTGAATTTAATTCACATTCATACTATATAGAAAATACTTTTTTAACAGTCACGAAGCACCCTTCAAACCGAATGTAGTACATATATAGTACGCGATTTTGGACGCAGCGTCAGTCTTTTACTCTCACTGTCTCTTAGCTCAAGATTATTGAAAGGAGCCATCTGAAGAAAAGCACTGCCCTCAGGTGTTACTTCCTCTTCCTCCTCCTCTCTTTTCATTTTGTGACTCCCACAGTAAAGATCTCCTCTCTACATTGCATTTCCAAAAATCTAAAAAAGCTCCAAGCACTTCATCACCCACCAGCTTAGAGACATTTATCATCTGCACAAAATACTGTCAGTAAAGTTAATGGAAGTGCAAGTATAATCCGTTTCAAACTTTCAGCTAGTGTCTTCACTCGCATGGGGTTCAATCAGATTTCAACCCCCTCAAAACCCGCTAAAACGTTTAACTCTGGGTTTCCTTGCAGGTTTTGTCAAGGTTGCTGTAAATTTGTAAGGAGCACCAACATGATGTCTGAGGAGGCTGCAGTGTTTCGGAAGTAACTTTATCTGTTGTTTGTGCAGTGTTCTGTTTCAGTGATACGCTCAGAGGTGGTCACCCCCTGTACAGAGACAGTGACGTGTAGTCTAGACCAGAACGTTTTTATTAATAGGTTTGATGGATGTAAAATGATAAATTAATCACAGAGTATGTTTACTTAACCTTTTTCTTGAGTTAGCAACACATGCTTCTTTAGACCTCTTGATTCATGTCAAAGGTTGATGGGAGGTTTTATTATTCTTTCAGAAATTACTCAAATAAACACTTTTGAAGTTAATTAGATAAGTAATGCTTTTACACAAGCTTAAGTAATAGTTTTATTAATAATTAAATATATGAATTGATTTAATTTAAAATAAATGCATTTAGTTTACTAATTAGTTTATCATGCTTCTTTTGGAGCATTAATATTGTCCTGTCACATCTAATTTACTGTTTTGTTTTTCAATCAATGTCAGACTTAATGAATATGCTGATCTTCTGCACTATACATTTTATAAATGTAATCCATCTCTTGTAGTTGCATCTTTAAAATGGGTTTGAATTTACATTTATTTTACTCAGCTCATGGGTTTGGAACCACTTGACACTTTCATTAAATTCAGCATTAAATTGTTTGTGTAAATGCAAAAACTTTGTAAATACAATTATTATAAAGAGATCATCCGGTTCTAAAATTGCTCTTTTCGCTCTCTTTTGGGAAATATACTGCTCTAGAAGCATTTTTTCTTTCCTATAAATCAGCCGGTTTGCTGACTCGGAACAATATGGATCAACCACAAATGGATTAACTTTAAAAAAAAAAAGACAGCAAAAGTCATTCAAGATCTCATTTCTTTCTTTGTGTCTTTAAATTGTAGTTTAATTAATGCATTCCCAGAAGATCGCTTGCATCAGTACAAAAACAGAAAGTGAACTTCGACTCAGTCCTTGGCACAGTAAAGTGCTCTGTTTTCCATATTGACCTCCTTGGTTAAGAAAGTTTCAATAGGTCCTTGTACCTGCTTGAAAATTTACTGACTAAAGGTTCTTGTTGCATAATTCCATATGTTGACCGCAATTACCTGCTTCAAACTAGCCAAAAAACAACATAAAAGGCTGGATGAGTAAGTGTTTTTAACCCTCTTGAAGTGAAAACAGTGGCTCACCCTCTCTGATCTGTAGACGAAAATCAAAAGAAAAAGGGTTGTACATGTGACGTGGACATGTCTGCTATTGCTCACGTCCATGTCGTGATGATGAAACCTGATGATGAAATGCCTAATAACACTGCCTCTGTTTATCCTTAAACTCTCTCGTCCTGCAGCCCTTGATGTATAGAGAAGAAAAATGAAAGTGATTAGTCCAAACTCCACTGCAGATGTCATGTAGTTTCATGTGTTTCATCCACTAGACTTTATTTTGGTCTTGTTTGTGGTTCTATTCTAAGTCTAGATTGAGTGGCCAGTGATTAGGTTGTCGTGCCTGGGATCGTGTACCCTGCACATGGACATGTGCTTTTACGTGCTGACATGCAAGCATTAGGTCTCTGTGATTTGTCTAGTAAAAACTGTTTGCCTAATAATTGCGGTCTGAAATAGCTCATAATCATCCTCCAAATATGTGTCTGTATGAGACATTTTGGTTTTTGATTTAGTCAGAATGCATGAGAAAGCATGTTAACTGCAAACAACCAATTGCTTTAGTTTTTTTACTGTCTCTCTCATCACCCCAATGAACAACACTAATAATAATACAATGGCTCTCCCAAGCCAACTTAATAATAATTTGTTACATTTATATAGCACTTTTCTGGGTAATCAAAGCGCTTTACATATAGGAGGAGGGAATCTCCTCAACCACCACCAATGTGCAGCATCCACCTGGATGATGCGACAGGCAGCCATATTGCGCCAGAACGCCCACCACACACCAGCTTATGGTGGAGAGGAGACAGAGTGATGAAGCCAATCAGTATATGGGAATGGTTTGGAGGCCATGATGGACAGAGGCCAATGGGCAAATTTGGCCAGGATGCCAGGGTTACACCCCTGCTCTTTTTCCAAAGGACATCCTGGGATTTTTAATGACCACAGAGGGTCAGGACCTCGGTTTAGCGTCTCATCTGAAAGACGATGCTCTTTGACAGTATAGTGTCCCCATCACTATACTGGGGTGTTAGGACCCACACAGACTGAGGGTGAGCACCCCCTGCTGGCCTTACTAACACCTCTTCCAGCAGCAATCTGGTTTTTCCAGGAGGTCTCCAATCCAGGTACTGACCAGGGTCAACCCTGCTTAGCTTCAGTGGGAAACCAGTCTTGGGCTACAGGGTGATATGGCTGCTAGACACTGTCATGACTGATACAAACCGTCAGCATAAAAGTGTCTTCTGAGTGTCGCCTGAGACTCTGTAAATGGCAAAAAAGCTACTTGAATTTAAGATCAATAGAAAATCATTTTACATATTAAGGATTGCAAAATCTTGTCTTTGAAGGGCAACATTCAGAGAAAGTTACTGTAGCAACGCAGCTAAGAGCTAATAGTACTTTAAAGAATGAATGAATGATTAATATCAATTGGCTTGATTTTTTTTTACAGTTCTGAAAGACAACAGCTATTCAGCTACACTTACCTGCAGGACAAACAGGATTGTTTTGTCCATACAACATACAGTACTAGATAATACTGAGTATCGAGTGTCGGATATGCACATTTTCTTTATGCATAAAATATACAGTAGGCCTATGTATCAGAGAAATACAAGCTCAACTTGTATTTGCAGCTGCCTTTTTTTAATATGACTTATTGGATCAAGCATGGCTTGTTTATTTCAAACCTTGATTTCTACTATAAAGAAGTCTGGTGTGTGTTAATGTTTTTACTCGCGTCTGACCAGGGCCGCCAGGGCCGTCCTGGCCAGGCTCTGACCTCAAACGGACTGAACAGAAGAAATGAACCAGAGAAGATTTCCATGTCAAAAAGGCGGAGCCTCAGAGCCACACCCATTGGTCCATGGCAATTACATAATAGGTTATATAATTGCCAATGGTAGTTCGAAGGTGTTTACCAGTCACAGCAAACTTTTCTGGGCTGCGTTCTCAAAAGCATTTTGAGCAAAGTTGATCGTAGAGACCATTGGTGGCAATGGTTTTAAGATCTACTTAGGCTTACGATGCTTTTGTGAAACGCAGCCCTGGAAAGTCTGGTTTAGCAAGCTGTTTTGAACTCCCGAAACAAACATTTTTGCCTGATTTTGTTTGAAATTATGCCACACCAGTTCATTCTTCAATTTCACAGAGCTATGGTAAATGACAAAAATAGTAGTCAGCATTCAGTGTATAGCCTACTGCACTGTGTTCAGCATGTAGTAAGTTAGTATTCAATTCCAAACATAGCTAGAAACAAGCCTCACACTGCTTTGTTTTGGACTATTTCAAAAGGTGGCAACTTTTTTAGGTCAAGGGTCATTTACTGCAATGGCACTATAAGTAATATATGTCTGTCTATGACGCAAGCCCACAGCTCAAGGTCTGATGGAGGTGTCTTCATATTCCATTCCCTCAGAGTGTGTAATCATGTAATATGAACAAAACAGACACAATTCCAAACAACCAGGAGGGCATCAGGAGACAAGGTAAAGATTCTCCATAATTTCATAACTGCTATATACCAACAATGATCCATGAAAACAGCACAGTTACACAACAGTCCATTTTCTACTATCCTGTCGACTTACAATTTCCTATAATTTATCTTATCATATTTCATCTTATCCTTTTTCTTAATCATCGTGGTGTACGCAACTCCACTAAATGGCTTAAAGCCAGCGTTCGTAATATTTTAAGTTTCAATAACAACATCATTCATATATCTTTTGTATGACTTCAATGCTTGTGAGAATATGCTGCATTAAACTCCCAATGGGGTTTTCATATACACAGCAGGATATTTATACATTGAGGCTGCCATGTTTTATGGCCATAAGAGTAATTAACTTAATATAACTCACTGTTCATATTTCATATGAAGCTGCATTTGATCTACTCTTTTGCAACATCAAAATGACTTGATTGAACTAAAGCTTGTTTATGTTTTTGAAGTTCAATAGTACAATACAGTAACCAGAGAAACTAAGTGGTTAAAATTATATTAGCATTAGCATCATCAACGATTTCATGTCAACAGCCTGCACTTTGGACCGCTTCCAGGTTTTTGCTCTCAGTGGCCACCTACATGCTTCACATTTCCTGAGTGACTGAATTGAAATGCGTGAGTGAGCTGAATCTTCTAGGTAAATTAGTGTTCTGGCTGCATCCAAATATACATACTTCCCTACTATATAGTAGATAGAAAATGGTATAATAAAAAAAGTAGTTATGCATTTTTATGTATACACTGTCATATATGCATTTTTATGTATATACTTTTATGTATACTTATGTATTTTATGTATATACTGTATATACAGTTAGCTTGCAGGCAGACAGACGAAGACAGATGAATAACGTTCAAAACGTAGTTTAATCAGACATGTAAACGCAGAGCACAACATAACGTAATGGGGATCGGACAGAGAATGAGTGTGAGGGACAAACTCAAATAGCAATAATAATAATAATAATAATGAAACTAACAGAACATAATGGTGACACATACATGTTTTTTACATTGTACTTATATTTAAATAATGCCTGCATGTAACTGTCAGCGGACAGAAGGAGACAACACAGGTAATGTAATTCACAAAGGTTTATTAATGCAGGTGGCAGAGAGCGAGACAGTTTGAATGAACTTAGCTTGATGGTAATAGTCTCTTTGTCTTTGCAGATGCTAGCGACTGGCAGACGGATGATCAGTACTGTAGAGTAGGATCAATGAAGGCTGATGATGATGAGGATCATGCGTGAAGCAAAACAGGTAAGGAGTCGGATAAGTTGAGCGGTTGTGATCAAAAAGACCAGACAACGGTGAGGGAAGTGTGACTGCTTATAACCAGTGTGCTGATGAGCTGGTGCAGGTGCGTGCAATTAGTATTCTGGTAAGGCTGAACGAGTGGGTGGAGCTGACGGGTCTGGTGTGGACGATGGTGTAGCCTCCGTGACAGGAACTACAGGGGTTAAGGTTAGGTTTAGGTGTTGGTTCAGGGTTAGTACCTAGTTATTATCCAGTTATTGCAATTACTGTAATAAGTACATAGTATGTAAGTACATGGGGAACAGGACATGAACACAATAAGTACATTGTACCTATTATTAATTTTGTTGTAAGTACATAGTAGTTAAAAAATATACTATATACTTAATATAAAGTGTGACTGAAGTACCTACTCAGAGAATATGCAATTTTTTTCCCCCAAACCAGTTCAGCAAAAATTCATACCCCACAGCCGATTTCAGTGGTCTATTCAATCACACAGTCACCTGTCAACATTACTTCAGGCTTCATGGATTCATTCTGAGTTATCATGGATGGATCCAATCATGACTAGTAATGCTATATATCGGGATGTGCTAACAGCACAATACTGAGGTTAACGGGTTTAGGTTAGGGTTAGGGGTTAGTATTTGTTTCAGTGTTGTGTAATCAGCACTGTGACGGACATGACCAATTAAATATTTAGAACAGGCAGGGGGACAGGGTTTGCAAATAACTGGTTTGGGTAAGGGAATTCGTGCTGCGTCAAGTATTGACACTTTGGGAACGCTTCTGCGTGATTGCGTCTGAAGCATGTGTGTGAAATCAGTCCAACGTCAAAACAGAACATCACAGGCTGGGGTGACGTCATGACCAGCAAGCATAAAAGCATCCGGAATGACCGGCTTTAGCTTCTGTGCCTCAGCAAGCGCTCTGTGTGATATTGTCTGTCTTATTTATTGTTGTCCGTCTTGATATAGTGCAGAAGCGTCTCGGTTACGACTGTAAATTTGGTTCCCTGAAAAGGGAACAAAATGATGCGTCGAGAATGATGCTGTGGGAACGCCTTTGTGTGATTGCTTCCTGAAGCACGTGTGAAATCAGTCCAATGGTGCGATGGGACGTCATATGCGGTGACGTCATGTCCACGAAGCTATAAAGCCAAGACCAAACAATGTCAGCTTCTGATAGGCCGAAGCAAGTCAATCAAGGGAACTTTCAAGGGAACTCGGGCTGTGATGAAAAATGGTGCTGTGGGAATGTTTATACCCATGCCGCCATACTGACCAGTGTCTGTCTTGTGTGGAATCAGACGAGCACAACTAAGACAGAAACACCTGGGACCCAGGGTTGAAGCCCAAATCTAGGTTGTAAAACGTAAAACGTGTGCGGAGAGGACCAGCCTGCCATATTACACACCTCTTGTAGGGATACCCCTATAATAAGGCTTACAAAGCTGCCATACTCATGATCCGACGCACCACGGAGGAAACACCAACGGGTTTCTCCCAGAAGACACCACCCAAAGATGCATGGTAAGCAGCTAAGGCTGCCACGTAAATCTTTACAGTGGAGCGGGATAATCCTGTGGAGAATTGATCCTGCAGGAATTCCAGCACTGTACCAACCAGGCAGTTAACTGGATCCAGCTGATGATTTCCACCAGTTTCCTTGTGCACAACCTTGTGTAATAACCTTAGTTGAGAGACCTAAGTCTATGAGTTGGGCCCCCTCAGAGGCCAAACCCACACTTCAATAACTCTGCTCTCCAGAATTCCCAGGAGTAGAATGATCAGGGAAACTGTGTACAGACGCATCTTCTGCCATGTCTGCACCTCCATATGAGCTCTACCACCTCAGGGTGGAGTCTCCATTCCCGGGCCTCAGCCCCTGCCTTGACAAGATGTCTGCTCCCTGAATTTGGAGCCCTGGGATGTAGTGCCTGAGCCATCATCACCAGGCAGTTAAGTGCCAAGAGAGATGATGACCCCTCCAGAGACCCTGAGCTGAGCAACTATCCATGACCGTTCCCCAGCCTGTGAGGAAAGCATCCGTCGTAAGAGTTATGCGACGACAAGGAGCTCCCAGCACAGGACCCTGGGACAAGAACCAATGTTTATTCCACATAACCAAAGTACGAAGCACCTGCACGTAACCTTGATCATGTGGAACAGGTTGCCCCTTAGGGAAACCCCTTGGTCTTGAGCCACCACTGCAAAGGTCTCATGTACAGCAGGCCAAAAGGTATTCCGTTGGATGCAGCTGCCATCAGAACTAACAGTCTCAAAACTGTTTGACAGTGAGTGACTGGCCTAGCTTTATCTTGGTAATGGCTGTCAGGATCAAACTGATACGAGCAGGAGACAGATGTGCCTGCTTTGCCGTCAAATCCCACACTACGCCTAAAAAGTGGTCCTCTGTAATGGAGAAAACACACTTTTTGCATTCAGCCTTAACCCCCCATGTGGGCGAGGATGACATCTCGATGCCGAACCGACTTCCTGAGTTGAGTAAGGATGGAATATGGAAGTATACATCCTATAGATCTATCATGACAAATCAGTCCTCAGATCTGATTGTGCCACGATTCTCCTCAGCACGCAGATCTAGAATTGGACGCAACCCCCCATCCTTCTTCAGAATGATAAAATACCGGCTGTAAACCCGGACTCTCTGTAGGGGGGAGAAACACGTTCTATGGCCCACCTTCCCCAGCAAAGCTTTTACCTTGTGTAAAAAGAATGATCTTTGGTGTTACTCGAGTGACCAATTCAGTGCCCTGAAGTGGCGAACCGGCAGGGAACAGCCAAACTAATTGCTCCTCAGAGGGGGCGAGCATGCCAGTGCTGCTAAGTTTCCGGATGGACACTGTGCCCAGAAGCACACAACGAGGCGGTGTTGGCAGAACGGCCCCCTGAGGGCACTGAAGGGGAAAGGGCACCGTATAATGAGCAACCGAACTGACCCCTCTGAAACCCTACTTGGAGGGGGCGAGTCTCTCAGTGCTGGAACATTTCCAGGTGGACACTGAGACTAGAACTAGCTGGAGACCCGAAGTACACAAGGTGGCGTGGATTGGCAGGACGGTACCCTGAAGGCACTAAAGAGAGATGGGCACTGTATAATTAGGTGTTTTCCATTTCCCCCCTACATCAATCAGACAAGTAAACACGGTCTGGATGAAAGGCTGAATAGTATATCAATACATACATCTAACTTCTCAAAAATCAGATGAGCATTTATAATTTAATTCCTCAAAATTAAATGCAGCTAAATAGCAACCAGACAAGTAAAGAACGGTCTGGATGGAAAGCTGAATGTATTGATACAGAAATCGAGCTTCTCAAAATCAGATGAGCAAACGTGAGATCCGAGCCAATAGATTCTTTATTGCTTTATCTATATATGCTTATGACAAACAAACAATAAATAGACAGAGACAATTCCACACAGAGTGCTTGCTGAAGGCACAGAATCTGACATTGTTTGGTTTGTGTGCACTTTAAAGCTTCCATGACGTCACCCGCCTATGACGTCCCGTCACGCCATTGGACTGATTTCGTATGTGCTTCAGGGCGCAATCATGCAGAGGCATTCCCACAGCGTCATTCTCGACGCAGCGTCTCATTCCCTTGAAAGAGAACATATAGACATCATTATGGGGAGCATACAGGCATTTAAATTGCACACACGATTGTGTGTTGTTTGTTTGGGAGCGGAGCACGCTTAGTCAGCCTTGAGGGAGCTGGCTGTTAGCATTGCAAGAGACTACTGAGACTACTCACATGCTCCGCTCCCACCTGTCACTCTTTGGGTTTTCGCAGATGGATCTTACGGAGGGGTTAGAGATGGGCTCTGCCTTCACCCGAGGGATCCAGTGCTCTCTCGCTGGGATCAGAAGCCTGTGCTATGGCTTCTTCTGCCCGGGGAGAGAGCCCGGTGCTTCATCTGTCTTGCTCTGAGAGGTTGGATGTGCTATGTTAGGAAGCATTTTCAATATTAACATTATTCCATGTGACAATATAAGGTCTAGAGTACGAAGTGACCAAGGACATGTGTTGCCGGATTTATTTGTTGAATAAGACCAAAGGAATCCAAGACATTACAAAATTCAGTAACGAAGGATCGACCAGGGCAGCAGACATGTACATTAAAATCACCCAATAATAACATTTTAAAAACCATAGCAACCCCACCACCCTTGCCAGCAGACCTTGGGGTACTAATAAAGCTATGGTTTGGCAGATAGAGTTCCTCAAAGACTATTGACTCACCAGCACTGGCCCAAGTCTCCGTCAGGAATAAAATATCCAAGTCACGTCTGTTAGAAAAGTCATTTAAAATAATGCTGAGCTTCAAGGCAGGGGATATTGAAGACTCGCCACTTCTATCCCCTGAGTATGAGGCGATGCCTAAGGTGGAACAGATGCTTACAAGCTATCCGTCCCCTAGCACGGCATTGTCCCTGAAGGCCCCGGTGTTGCCCACCAAGCCACTTAGAACATTGTCGGCTTTGGTGGGTAAAGCATAGACAGCAGCAGGTCAGGCTGGTGCGTGTCTGCACACTATGTCCATTCTGCAGGCATTCCAGGCCGACCTGCTTAGAGACCTCGATAAAGGCAAAGCGGTGGGGCCCGATGCTGTTAAAGAGCTGCATCGAGCCATGGATTTGTCTCTCCGGCCACTAAGGAGATGGCCAGAGCAATCAGCCGGTCTATGACAGCCCTGGTGGCCGCAGAGAGGGATCTCTGAATTTGTCTGATATAAAGGAGAAGGACAAAGCCTTTCTGCTTGATGCTCCACTCTCACGTCCTGGCCTCTTCGGCAGTGCTATAAACACGTCGTCAAGATGTTTCAAGAGGCTAAACAGCAGGCGGCAGCATTCAAGAGATACCTCCCTCACCGGACTCAGGTCTCTGGGGCTGCTGGGTGTGAACAGCCCAAACCATCAAGTTCCTCATACTGAGCGCAACAAAAAAATGTGTCGCTTCTTGTGCCCTTCCTCAAAAATCATGGGGGTCGGGGCAGAACTCTGAGCTGAAGCCTCCCAAGCAGAATATGGATCTGAGGACTGTTCTTTTTGCAAAAAAGGTTTTGGCTAAAAAAAAGTCCTGACGCCAATGGTGTCAGTCTTCTGAGGGCAGCCCCCTCCGGGGTTGAGATGTGCACACCTCAGTTTATGGTGCCCATTCCTCCTTGGTGCCCTTAGGAGAACCCTGCAGTGGTGGCTCAAGAACAAGGGTTTTTTCCAGAGGGGCAACCCACTCCGCATGATCAAGGTTACTTGCAGGTGTCTATACCCTAATGCGTGCACTAAATTTTGTGCTGGGTAATTGAAATGAATGGGGAAAAGTCACGTGAGAGGAGGCAATGCCTCCATCGCACTATGATTGGATATGATGGGTTATAATTGGATATGATTGGTTCATGCAATAAATCCCGCCTCTTGTTTTCGTGCGCGTTCACAGATCGGCCTGAAGATAATAATGCTGTTAATGGGAAGACTAATTAAAGTAAGTAAAAAACACAGCCATTTAGATATGACCGCTTTATGTCACGTCAAAATCAAACTTGAAATGACCTGAAAACATGATGACTGTGGGGGTTTTAGTGAGCAAACAGCTTGGGGAAATTAAAGGTACATCGTTGTGTCTGTGTACAATGTAGCCTACATGTACATGCTTGATGATGACTACTGAAAATAGGTTGACTATTAAACAGAAAAGCTAAACATTAGTTCACAAATTAATATATATTGTTTAAATTGTTAAATTGCAATTAGTTATTATTTTGGAATAAATATATATAGGCAGGGGCTGAGGCACAGGGAATGGAAACTTCACCCAGAGGTGGTGGAGCTCATTTGGAGAGTTTTCGGCCAAGCGAAAGTGGAACTGTTTGCATCTCAGGATATGACACACTGTCCACTTTGGTTTTGTGTGTAATTTATAAGCATTATAAAAGCTTATAAATTACAAAATTCACCTTTAACGTTTATTTAAATTTTGTACTAAGGGATGGAAATGAATTTTAGTATTGTTTAATGTAAAAGGAAAATTATATTTATGTTCTAAAGGACTTAACTGAATCAAAGTTACAATAAACATCCCTGAGAAGGGAACGAGACGCTGCATCAAGTATTGATGCTTTGGGAACTTGTGCTGTGTCAAGTATTGATGGTTTGGGAACGATAATACCCAAACTGCCATGCTTACGAGTGCCTGTCTATGTGAATACTGCGAGCACAACTAATACATAAACACCTATGAACCCTGGGCAGAACCCAAGTCCAAATTGTAAAACCTCACAGAACATTTTCTGGAACATTCTTGATAGGCTTGAAGGGAGCTGTAGATAATCCCTCTAACGAGACGCTGCATCAAGTATTGATGCAGCGTCTCGTTCCCTTCTCAGGGATGTTTATTGTAACTTTGATTCAGTTCTTTAGAACATAAATATAATTTTCCTTTTACATTAAACAATACTAAAATTAATTTCCATCCCTTAGTACAAGGTCAGCCTACTACAAGTAGCGCCATTCTGGCCAGCCCAAATGTGGTTCTCAGACCTTGTGTCCCTACTCGACGGCTCTCCCCTGGAGATTCCGGTCAGGAGGGACATTCTGTCTCAGGCAGGGGGCACAATCCTTCACTCCCTCCCCGAGACTTATGGAAGCTGTGGGTTTGGCCTCTGAGGGGGCCCAACTCCAAGACTCAGGTCTCTCAACTGAGGTTGTTGAGACCATACTTCACTCCAGACCTCCCTCCACAAGAAAACTGTACGCATTTAACTGGAGAGTTTTCACTTCATGGTGTGGAATGCGACAGTGGGATCCAGTTAACTGCCCAGTTGGTTCAGTGCTGGAGTTCCTGCAGAATTGTTTTTCACTGAAGGTGTACGTAGCGGCCATAACTGCCTTCCATGTCCTTTTGGGTGGTGTATCCCTGCAAGTCGTACCAGAGTTCCAGGAGTTCCCAAACCACGAGTTCCCAAAGCATCAATACTTGATGCAGCATCTCATTCCCTTCTCAGGGATGTTTATTGTAACTTTGATTCAGTTAAGTCCTTTAGAACATAAATATAATTTTACTTTTACATTAAACAATACTAAAATTCATTTCCATCCCTTAGTACAAAATTTAAATAAACATTAAAGGTGAATTTTGTAATTTATAAGCTTTTATAATGCTTATAAATTACACACTTCCCCTTTAACATTTACTAGCAGTGCAGGTTTGTAGCAATTAAATCCCAAAACTGTAACTAAGGATTACTGATTTGGTTTATTAGCTGTAATTTACCAGCTGCATTTTGCATATTACAGTAGCTTTATACTTGTTTACTATGGAGCCCTGTATCGACCTTTTCATTAACCTCTTATAAACTGAGACTTTAAACAAGCTTGGGCACGTTAGGGAAGAAAATAAGGAACATTAATCAGGAGGAGACAGGAAACAGGGGAAAAAATGGTGGCATATTTGTGCATAACATTGAGAATCATATTAAACAGCAGAGAGGATGCCAGTTTATCTAACATTATTTGCAGCTAAGTTTCACATCAAAGTTCTCCCCTTTTGATTAACCTCATATTTCATCAACTTCAACCTGTTGGGAATGCAGTCTAAACATTTCCACTGGCTGTTGAATTATGAGCATCTCTTATTGCCTTTCTGCTCATGAATATCCAATGAAATAAAATGGAGGGGGAAAAACCTAAATTAAGAAACTTGATGGTCTTCCGAGCCAGTCTCTCCCTGCATGGGGTGGCAAGAGGGGATTTCTCTTGTGCTTTGCTGTTTGTCTGTGATTACTGTCTTGCAGGTGGTCAGCCATCCAGTGAGCAGAAATGGCTGGGAGGCTAATTGTTTTCCTCTGCCCCCTGATGACCAGGCAGTGTGTTTCCTTCTGCATTTGCATTTCTTTTTGTTTAAGCCCTAAATCCTCTTCATTCCAGAGAAACCAGCACTGCCTCATAACTGCATTGTGTTAAAAACATTTTCTGAATCTGTTTGGTCAGATGAGATATTTCATAGAAGGCTAAAAGAAGAAATTGAAGAGAACCATAGTCTTGGAGTCTCACTGGCTGAATCCGAAATCGCCCCCTATACCCTCAGACAGGACATTATTTGAGGGGACAGCCATTTGTAGTGGTGTCTGAAACCATAGTGGACGTTATGGAGTGCACTCATTCTATCCCATATTGCACCGCAATAACGAGCATACAGCCGATGTACAACGGTTGTCTGAATTCGCTCACTCATTTTTATTCACTCCTTCAACTGAACTGTATTACTGGACTAACGTAGGGAATAGTGATTTAAGGGGGTGGTTTTGGATTTAGCCACTGTCACGCATCTGCCAGGCACTTACCCCAGACAATCACAGCACACACCCTCACTGGATTTCTGATCATACACACCTGCACCTCATCACACTCATCATCAGGACTGCCACAAAGACACAGACCTCGTCTCAGTTTATTGTCCGGTCTCATTAACACGAAGTGGACTACTTACCTGTTCTCCAGCGTTTATGTCCAGTAACTATCTCCTGTAGAAAGTTTATGTTTTCATTTCACAATCATACTATATGTACAGTATATTGCAAAACATTTACTTAAACATAAAGAGAAGTATGTTTGTTTGGTTTAAATGTTCCGATTCTGGTGTTCATATTTTTACTAAAGAGATTTGTATTATTTTTTTGGTTTCCCTTCAGGGCATCTTTGAGATAAACACTTTGAATCAGTTTAAGACTCTCAGTCAAAGAAAACAAACTCTGTTTGGAGGAGGAGGCTATTAAAGTAGCTGAAAGTCTGTTGAGTAAGAACTGTGATTTGTCCTACAACTAATTTCCAGCAGATAAATAGTCAAACATCAGTCATGACCTATATCAAAGCTGTGGGTGAAGTGAACATGTTTTACAACATGGTTTCACAGAAAATGAACAAAGACTTGCGCTCTTGTGTGGTTATGTTTATAAAGGATAAGAAACTTTTTAATTACATAGTCAGAAGCATACATAAAGAAGACAAATTGCTTTGAACTAATATTTATATTTGTTTTTTTCAAGTCTGTTTCTTAGTATATATACAGCTCTGGAAAAAATTAAGAGACCACTTAACATTGATTTCTCAATGTTAAGTGGTCTCTTAATTTTTTCCAGAGCTGTATAAATACCAAAGTATGACATGCTTTGAAATATTTGAGTTAACTCAGTGTTGTAAATATCACTGTCAAGTCTCCTCATATTGATATTTTGCACTGCTGGAGGAGGTTAGGTTGGTAAACTCAAAGGTAGATGTATTAAAAGCTTTGTGTCAAACGTGAATCATTTTGTGTCAAGCATGAGTAATTTTAACTTCATAACCTCAAACAGCTTCATAATGACTTCAATATTATCAGTCTTGCTTTGAAACGGTAGCTTGTCAAGCTTAGTAACTCATCTAAAGTTGTTCAGATACAGTTATTAAAGCTATTCAAGCTATTTATTTTCTTTAAAAAAAAAAAAAAAAAATTCGTATGAAATTGTTTTTTAATTATGCAACACATAATGGAGCATCTGAGAGCTCAATTAGAGTGAAAGCACAAAACAGAATTTGATAAATGCACATCTGATTAAAAAACAGATAACTTTACATTAAACACCACAAATTAAACAAAAAAACCTAATTTAAAAATTGAGCTGAGAAGCAGCATTTGAATAAACGTTTTGTTAAATTATTGTGATACTTAATATATTACTTTATTTATTGCTACAATAAAAATAAAAAAAATCACTATAATGAAATGGACATCCCAGCGCTTCATACAAGAGAGAGAGATTTGGATTTTTTAAGAGGACTCTTTTGATTATTACCTCAGTTTTCTAAGGTGTAAAGATGTGTGTGCAATAAAAATACAATGCAAATACAATCCGTATGTTGAAATCGTATTTAATTGCTACTTACAGTAGTGCCTCAAACACAACACTGATTCTAATCAAGCATAGCGTTAGTTCTGGCAGGTCACGTTAGTCAAGCTCGCATCAGCTGACACTCAGCTGATTCACTCCTACCTATAGGAATACGACGCCTATCACAGCATATCTATAAATAGATATGCTGTGATATTTGTCTTTCTTTTCCAGTATCAGAGTCTTACTTTTCCAATACAGAGAAAAAAAAAAAAAAAAAAGCCATTCAGTTTTCGTGGTCAGTTTGTGATTTTTGGGGCTGTCAGCATATGGTTTTGTTTTGGGGGGTTATCGCTGCTAGGCTGCATGGATGGGCAAGGAGTTCTTGCCCAGAACAGAACCATACCGCCAATCCAAACTGTATGCTAGTTGTCAATCATCTTTGACAAAAGTGATCCTGACAGAAATCAAGCGTAGCGTTAGTTATGGCAGGTCACGTTAGTCAAGCTCGCATCAGCTGACACTCAGCTGATTCACTCCTACCTATAAGAATACGACGCCTATCACAGCATATCTATATATAGGGTCCATTCAGTATTATCAGCAGCTTTATCGCATTGCTCAGGAGCTAATTACCCTCCTCCATTCCCAGCTCCTGCTGTCGTCCAGTCAGGATTTGGCTTCTGATATTCCTCTTCAAGAGACTATTACTTTTGTTACTGTAGTTACTCCCCAGCATTGAATATGTAATGGATTCTATACCAAACCAGCAGTCTATGTCAGAGTCAGCAGTCCACCTCTCAGGTCAAGAGCTGACAAAGGGGAATGTAAGAGAACAGGTGAAGATCAGCACATTGGATTCTCAATCAAACGCAGGGGACGAGCTACTTGATCAATCACCGTATTCTGTTATGTTGTGCACAACCGAGAGCAGCAGATGAGAGAATTAGGTTTGAGTATCATAGTGTTTGTTTTGTGTGTCAGCAGTCAACATGACTCACAATCCTTCTCAATCTCTCATGTTTAACCCCTGTGAGCTGTGCATCTTCATTTCTGCCTTCCTCAAAGGACCTTGTTGAGACCCAGAGCACACACTCCATCCATCTGTCCATCTGTTTTCTCTGCCAGCTTTTTCATCGTTCCACTTTCACCACTAATACATTGTCTATACCAGTGGTTTTCAACCTTTTTTAATCCAAGGCCCCCCTCCTCTCTGAATCAATACTGCAAGCATACAAATTAAAAATAAAAACTTTGTTGGTGAGCTCCGTTATACAACACTCATAATACGTTCAGTTGACAACTACGCAAATATACTGAACTGTGTTCATACAGAAATACGATGTTACAGCGATCAGTGAGCCGAGAGCGCACATACACGGTTTGTTGACGGACTTGCGCACGGACTTGTCTTTACCTTCATTACAATCGTCATCCATCAAAACTTTATTAGCGACACTGGTTTTATTTATCCAGCGGAGAGATGTAGTTTGCGTATCCTATGTTCATGAAGTGGTTGGGTGTTTTGAGCTACCATTCAGTCTATATTTCACACAGCGCGATGAGAAACGGCTTTGGCTGCTCCGAAACAATCACAGAATACGTACGAGAGAGGTGGTGCTTTGTCATTTTTTTATTTAACATATTAATAATAAAATTAATGAATTATATAAATATATTTAAATTAATTTTAAGGTATCTTGTGGCCCCCGTGGAGGATCACTGAGACCCCCTAATGGGCCGTGGCCCCCCTGGTTGAGAACCACTGGTCTATAAATTAATTTTCTCTCTCTCTCCCTCTGTCTTTGCTGGAAAGATTCAAAGGCTTTATAACTTTAGAATCATGGTAGCTGGTTTTCTAGCTGGTGGAAGCTTGCACCATTTAGTTATTCCTGGTTATTAGCTGGTTCAAGCTGATGGACCAACCAACTCTAGGATCAAAGCACACTAGCTGAAGGTGATCAAGCTCATGCTTGGAACATGCTGGTTTCTAGTTTAAGCAAGTCATTAGTTGGTCCAAGTCGCATGGTTATTAGTTGCTACTAGCTGATTGACCATATTGGACCAGCAGCAAATAAGATACTAACTATAGTCAAGCTGTTTTGATCATTTGTTTTTCTCAAAAACTGGTTTCTAGCTGGTTAAGCTGGTCATTAGTTGGTCCAAGCTGGTCATTAGTTGGTGCAAGCTTGTCCACGATCTTCCTGATTCCAGATTTTCAAGCTGTTTTTTGAACATGGTAGCTAGTTTATAGCTAATTAGGCTGGCCTGTAGCTGGTCCAAGCTGACAGACTAAGCTACTGTACTAGGTCACTACTGTACTAGCTTAAAGTGGTCAGGCTGATTTTAGGAACATAATAGATGGTTTCAGGCTGGTTGTTAGCCTTAGGCTTATAGCTGCTGTAAGCAGGTCAACCTTCTTGGACCAGCACCAAACCAGCTGGTCAATGTTTTTTTTTTTTTTTTTGGTACTTGGTACTTGGTACTTGGTACAGTAGCTAGTTTATAACTGGTTAAACTTGCCAGTAGTTGGTGCAAGCTGGTAGACTATACTGGATCAGTAGCAAACCAGCAGTTGGAAATAGCAAATCAGTCCAATCAGGATTTGTTGGTACCATGAAGCTGATCATCAACTTTCTCTGTCAACTTTTGGTTTTGATCCTGAGTTTAGGAGTTTAGATGTGACATCAGTAGAGAACAGCCAATCACATGCTGAGGAACAGTGAAACTGTTTTATGAGATTGAAAAATATTACGAATTTAAACAAAGTTACACAGCAAGAAGAAAAGAGCTGTCTATGAAAGAGGACAACTAAAAGAAAAAATCTTGCTATATCAGTGCAAGTAAAAGTTGTGAAGTTTTTATTACATTTTTATAGCTTGATCTACTGATTCTAAAGCTTGTTTATATTACCTTTATAGGCTATATTTATATTAATTTAACCTAAGTGCTTAATAATTGATCAACTAAAGCTGTACATGTGTAATGGATTAAGGGTATAATTACATAAATGATGTCTAAATCATACTAAATTAGTATTATAAATAGGCTTTGCTAAAAGCCAGACGATATTGTTTTTAAAAATAATTTGCTATGTAGTGACCTTTAATTTGGAGTAGAAACTCTGGGAGTGGCTTTATTTAGTCAGAGATGTGTCACTTTGCTCACAGCTGATGAACGGTGAACACTGCTAAAATCCAAACCACTTTCATGGTCCCTAAAACCCATGGTTAGTGCAAACTAAACTGAAACATACCTGGCTAGCCACCTAAACCAGCTTCATGGTATAGGCCCCAGGTCAAGTTGTTGTTTTTAACATGGTAGCTAGTTTTTAGCTAATTAAGCTGGTAATTAGTTGGTGTATGCTGGTAGATCATCTTGACCAGTTTTTGGAACATTGTGGTTTGTTAAGCGGTTTGTAATGACCAGTTTGGACCATCTAATGACCTGCTAAGACCAGGAAGAAACCAGCTACCACATTCCAAAACTGGGCTGGGTTTTCCAGCAGGGAAGTGAAGTCCTCTGGGCCATTAGTTTAATTGATTTTTGTTCTTTTAGGGCGATCTGTTCGGAGTTCAATGAAGTGAAAAATATTATCATCATCTCCCCCATGTAACGTTAGTCAGCTGCTTCTCTGTTAACGTGTGAATGTGGAAGTAGGACAAACAAACTTTACTGAATGTTCTCTGTTTTAACATGGTAGCTAGTTTTTAGCTTATTAAGCTGGCAATTAGTTGGTGTAAACTGGTAGATCATCTTGAATGAAAGAAACCAGCTACCACATTCAAAAACACAGCTACTAGCAAAAGATGGATTGTCCAACTGGGATTACATTAATCCTCACCTAATCACAGCCCCTTTAACGAAACACTCAATTACTCTGTGCCATGTGCTTGTTTTTAGTGCACTGTGTGAATTCATTGTTGTTGATGCATCAATCTTATTATCAGTCCTCCGGTGCTGATGTCCTCATTCACTTTCTCAAACACTGTTCATCACTGTTACCCCATTCCTGCACTGTTTATCTCGTTCAATGCATGTACTCTCTGCTTTTCGTTTAGTTTAACTTTGAGATAAAGAGGTCTTTGCGGTTGAAGCTTGCAGCTGAGAAGCGACGCTTTAATGGGCTACACCACGTGTTGACGTTTCTTGAAGGTTATCAAGTCTTATAGTGCATATCTGCATTGCTGTTTCCTTTAAGATGAAGCTCACTTTCTAAAGTTTGACTCATTCTGGCTGGGTGCTTATAAACTTAGTTTCTAAACGGTTCTACCGATCAGAGAAAAAAAAATGTAGGCACCAAAGTTTTGCTTCTAAAAAGCTACAGTAAAACTATACAGGGTTCCACATACTTGAGTAAAAGTCCAAAACAATGAATAAAATACAGCTCTGGAAAAAATTAAGAGACCACTTAACATTGAGAAATCAATGTTAGGAATCTCTTAGTTTTTTCCAGAGCTGTATGTTGAGGTGTTGGATTTCACCCGTATTCCTTCACTTTTTTTATTTAATCCTAGCTGGTAGCAAGAAACTGTGAAGTGAGGGTCAAAACATCTCTGTTATGAACCTTGAGGCCTCTACAGAAACATCTCTGCACTGCAGTTTCATCACTACACCTTACCATATGTGGTTCCTAAACCACTGTTTGAAGTACTGTATGTGATGTACCCAGAAGCTTTATATTGAAGCTTTAAACCTATCTGTTTCTCTCTTTTTATTGACTGCCCTAGATATGGGTTATTATAACCCTACAATGTGGGGCTTGTACATGAATATGCATCTGATGATTTATCATTGACCTAGATTTGAAAGTAGGTCCACAAATTGAAATACATTACCAATATGTAGTTAAGTGTATGTGTCCGTCTCAACCTAGGTCATAGGCGAGGACCTATGAAATTGATGGTATAATTATTAAATTTTTTTTTACCATAATAATGTCAATAATTCTCTTTAAATATAGGATAATTTTAACGTTTTTATGGCAAGACAAGGTTAGTTGAGTTTGTAAAATTTCATGTAGTGCAAATCCTCAAATAAATAAATAAATGTATGAATCAATAATTCATGATATTTGTTTAAAAATACTTTTATTTTGAAAAATATACTTATATGAAGTTATCTGAAACTTGTAATCAAAGTGTAAGGAAAATGTGTTTTTGATAGGTACACCACAACATGTTATCAAATGGCATAACAGTTCTTCAAAACCCTATACCAACAGGAATACAAAGAGCACATTTAATATGAACTTGACACACATGTTTTTAACTTAATAAAATACTTTTATTTTATTTTATTTTATTTTTTTATTTTATTGGTCATTGACCCAGCTGTATATTGGAACATGATTGCTAGTTTTTTTAGCTGGTCCATACTGTAAACCCTAAAGCTCAAAATAATTAAAAATAATTAAAGGTGCACTATGTAACTTTTCCGTCCGCTAGAGGTCGCCTATTCAAAACAAAGGCGTAGCTTGATGACGCCAAGTTTGAGCGCAGAATCTTGGGACATGTGGTCTTCACCTCACAGCCGGTTGAAAAGAATCGGGATAGGACTCGGGCAGAAATCATGTTCATGGATGCGATTATTAACGTTACTGTAGTATGAAGCAGAGCAGGGCCGAGTGTTGTGGGAGCTGAGCAAGGCTGCTGGACCGATTGTTAATAAGATGAACGCAACACACGCCTCGTGAGCAGCGGGACTTTTATTATGCCACAGTCGCCGCCGCCATTTCCGCTTTTCCGGTCATGAGTATGAGGTAACGCAGCTCTGTTTATCATATTAGATACATTTGAGTGTGTTGAAAATGATGTTATGACGTTACTCTGTGCGTTCGCTCGGCGGCTGCTATGACACTTGTTGCACGCTGCAGTAAGAGTAAAGCATTTCTGCAAAATAAAACCAGAAACCGAGGGTAACGCGGATATGACGCCATTGACTGGCGACTCCCTCACCCCTGCTCAGACATCCCGGTTCCTTGGTTAAAATAGCAATTTACAAATAGTTGGAAACATTTTGGATATTGTAAGTACTCAACTGAACAAAATATATAACACCGGCCTAGTGGTTTTTGGATATTTTACTGCAAAAATCCTACATAGTGCACCTTTAATTGGTTTGGTTAAATTAAACAAATTAGTTCAATCAAATTTTTATGATTATTTAGAACTTACTTTTTCTCCACAAAGTCCACAAAGTTGAGTGACACATTTTAAGTAATCTGAATTGTTTTATTGTTTTGAGTTTTGTGAACTTGTTTCTTTCAATTTAGACTAACTTAAATTTAACTGAAACTGTGCTGGATTTTTTTTTCTGAAATTTTTTTTTTATTCGAAAGGGAGAGTAAATGCTAAAATTAAGTGTTATATAATGTTTTTGTGGATGATTAATGTTAAGTGGGAGATTTAGTAGTGTTTGATTTTGCTGTGCTAATTTAGAAGAGTTTCTGTTATATTGGGTCTTTTGGGGTTTACCATCATGGTGATGAGTGAAGCATGAGCTTGGTTTGAGAACAGGTAAATGTTCTATTGCCATACTCATTCAGCAGTTGTTATGCTATGTTAATGCTATCAAAGCATTGTGTTACCAATTAGCAAGTTAGCATTTACTGAATTAGCTGGTAAAAGCTAGCCAAGTTCCACTACTAAAAATATTTAAGTTGAGATTACATGATAACTTTAAGTTAAATGTATGAATTAACTTGCTCAAATATTTCAAGTTAGGAGTAATTAAAATGTATAGGTACAAAATAAAAATCTGCCAGTTCTGCTTACTTAAACTTTGAATTTCTTAAACATTTTGATGTAACTGATTACTGATTTTTTTTTTTCCTTTCTTTTTTCTTTTTTTTTTTTTTTTGCCAATTTATTCAGGTTTACAGTGCAAGTTGGTTCAGGTGGTTGACTAGACTATGTTGGTCAAGGACTTTGCTGGAAAAACAGGTCATTGCAGTTTAAGGGTGGTCTACCAGTCCACATCTGCTGATAGTTCCTCTCAGCTGTTCTCCTAATCCGGCTTCAAGCAGCTAACGACCATCTAGAAATTAGAACATATTTGACAGCTACCACTTTTAGCTGGGTTTTCCAGCAGGGAAGTAAAGTCGTCTGGGCCAATCGTTTAATTGATTTTTGTTCTTTTAGGTGCTTTGGTGAGACAGTATACAGGAAAAAGATGATGGGGCGACTGTTTGGAGTTCAATGAAGTGAAAGATATTATCATCTCCCCCATGTAACACCGCTGAAATGGTAGTCAGCTGCTTCTCTGATAACTTGTGAATATGTAAGTAGGACAAACAAACTTGAGTGGATGAAAGTGTTTTCTGTTAAGAGAGTAAATCATGCTTCTCCATCGTGACTATTATCCTTTATCAGTGTCTCTCGCTTTCAACCTTATCTCTATTTTTGAACATAAAGCCCTATTAACACACTAGATATTTACCCTGAAACAGGACCTGTAGCACACACATCTGTCATGTAGCCCTCAGGTAGATTCCTTTTTTTTTTTTTGCCTCTACGGCAAGCGCTTTTAGTTCCACAATCCCAATTTCACCCTTTTTTAAAATCCAAAATGTGTCAGTGCGTAATTCATAATGCAATGATGCATGCCTCAAGAGGCAACCCTTGTATAAACACTTTAGAAAGCTTACTACAGATATAAAATACTTTAAGATAATATACTTAAGTGCAAACTGAATGTAATGTTAATGCAATTAAATGAAAATGTATTATAGTTTAAATTTATATTAAATGTTTTTTTAACCCACATAATTAGAATTTAAGTACATTTTTATATGTATATATTTATATCTTCTATTGTCTATGGTTAAAGTGTACTGACAAGCATGTGTGGTTATATTCTATTGTCATTTCTATTGAAAATTGAATGTCATGTATTTAAATATACAGCTCTGGAAAAAATTAAGAGACCACTTAACATTGATTTCTCAATGTTAAGTGGTCTCTTAATTTTTTCCAGAGCTGTATCTGTAATAATTACACATTTGTAATGAATGATGAAGTTGCATTTTAGTAGTTTTTATTGGAGCAGTCTGAAATGAGTCTTGTTGAGCAGGTTAGATCTTATAAAACTGTTCATATCTAGCAAGATAGCTAACTTAATAATAACATATGGCACATGATAATGTTTAATGGCACAGACATTTGAATGTTATGTGCATAGTGTATAGTACGTCATTTAGGACACAACTGTGTGCTGAAGTTTGCTATCGTCAAGAACACAAAAACACATGTAAAGTATGTACAACAGACCGAGTTGGCCAAGCATTGGCTTCTGTGTACAGTATGCTTCTGGCCTTATAATAGGAAGTGAGAGAGTGTAAATGTGGGAAAGTGTGGGTGGATGTTGAATGTTGGACACAAAGGCTTCTTGAGTCTTCCCATCTTCAACTGAAACTAATAGGCTAGCGCTAATATTCCTTTCAATGTTTCAATAGCAAAAGTCATATGAAGCTTTGTGTTTTTGTATAATTAACTCTGATGAGTTTGTGAAATGCAAGTGCCACAAAGGGTTGGCATTGATATTGTTAGTCTTTACAAAGAGAGGTTTTCACATTTTTGTTTTCTTACTGAATAAATGGGAATGTGTCATAATGGGGATAATGGACTTTGATGAAAGGATTAAGCACCTTTTCAATAAGCACCTATATCCCACACGTTCATTAGCGCATTGTGTGAAATAACTTTCTGAAAGCACCAGAATAAAGGTGCCTGTTTAAAGCATTTGGTGGAACAAACATAATCCAAGTGCATGGTTGATGTGTCGCTGTTGATGAACGAGTAGGAAAAGAATGGAGAGTGGCCTGCAACAATAAGCTTATGTAATTTCACCTTTGAGGGTGTGATTTAAAACTGTATTACACAACGGATTCCTTTTACTCAGAAAGAACATTGCCGTCCTCTTTTCCCTTCATAGGACTAGCTATAAGAAAAGAGCTAGGCTAAATGAAAGACTGTTGTACTGTTACTTATTGAGAACAGTGTAATAATATCTGGCATTAGCAGATATAATAGCTGTAATACTCCAAATGAATGCTCTGAATCAAAGTTTCATCATCTGGTGCAGCGTTTTAATTGTTTTTATGATGAGTGTTGAGTAAAATTGATTTATCACAGTACATGCTTTAGCAGTTCAATGTAATTGGACACAAATAAGCAAAAAAGAAAAATCCTATAATTAAAACATTTCCCAGAGGCTCTTTCAGAACAAGTCAGTTTGACACATTTAATTAAACACTTATTTGGATTAACTGACAAATACAGTATTCTGAGCATTCATTCATTTGTTTCTAAACAAGATGAGGTGTTTTATTTGAGTGTCATTTATAGAACATCCGATCTCGTATGCATACAGAATATTATGATAAAAAAGCTCAGTCATAAAGCGTCTTTGAATGCTGTTTTAAACTAGTCATCATTGTAATGGAGATCTGTCCTCCAATGAAAAAACAACTTTCTGACCATTCTCAATGATTCAGAAATTGATGTACTTTTTATTGGAACATTGTATCACTTTTATTGATCAGATAATAGAGTGAGAGTATAGGGACAAGAGCGGGGAATGGGAAATGAGGTGAGGCAGACTTAAACTTACATGACTAACACATTAGGCATAGTTTAAAAACTTTCTTTATACACCTGGCTCAGAAATGTATGCCATTTGCTGAGATTATGGAAAGTTTTTCCAACCATTCTCTAAAGATCTAGAGCAGTGGTTCTCAACCAGGATGCAGGGGTCCACTAGGGGGCCTCAGCAAACTTTTAGGAGGGCCACAGAGTGACAAAAGGCCCTTTCTATACAGGGACGATAACTGTAATGTTACAGTTAAAACTATGATGTTTAATCAAATTCTAAGAGAATAGGGAAGTCCACCGTACAGCTGTAACAATAACTACATACAAAGGATATCTGTCACAATTATGTTTTGTTTAGTCGTTTCTGTCATGTCTGTATGAGCTCTCGTTGGTTACATTGGTTTCTGATTACTTAATCTTCATCCAGCTGTTCCTGTTTAGTTCTGTCACAGAGTCAGCCACACGTCACAGCCCCAATCATCACATAATCACCAGGACCCGCCCACTCGTTCACAATCACCAGATTACTGACTCGCTTCACCTGCACCTCCTCATCTACACACCTTTATATTCACCATTCACCATCCACTCTGTCTGGTCTCGTCACAGTCAACACTGCTCTGTCAGACTCACCACGCTACGCACCTGTGATCGTCTCCTGTCTTCCAGATCGCCTGTCTTCGTGTTTACTTGTCACCTGCACAGAAAACCTACTTGAGTCTTCACCAGCTAAGTTACCACCATCATTCAGCAAGTCACCATCCGCTTCCCATCGCCTGGTTCCCGCTGTTCCACCACTCTGCTTTAATAAACACTGTTTACATTTAACTACCTGTCTGTCTCCTTCTGTGTTGACAAGTTTCCTCATTTACTATGTGTATTTATACTCCCTGTTCTGTTCAGTCTTTGGTTGGTTATTGTTTCGTGTATGTGGAGTTCTTCTTGTGAGTCACCAGAAAAGTCTATTTTGATGTGTTTATCTTCATTCCTTGAACTAAGCATTACAATATCGTTGGAATCACTTTAAGAATTTTATTCTATTTCACTAAGACATTTTATTACAGCTGATTAACAATAAAAACATTGACAGCCAATCAGAATCCACACGACTTTAGCGACAGATGACATCTCAATTGCATTATCCCAAGATTTGCATAAAAATAAGTGATGGGAACATAGATTTTGTTTTGTTATATTCCGTGCTCTTCCTTATGAACAAACCTAATCTTTTAACCCTTAAATGCATTCATTTAAGGCCTCACTCGTATGAATTTGTACGATTTGTCTATACTGTAGTGACGGGTAGGTTTAGGGGCAGGGTTTGACCAGGGTTTGGCAGGATTGACCAACTCGTCAAATACGTACTACTTAGCAAAAATCGTACGTATTCCTACGAATTAGCCACCTCGTAAAATATGTATGAATTGCTGTGAGATTGGGTTGGTAATACACTCGAGCTCTCTCTCACAATAATCTTCTACATAATACAGTAAGTGTCAATGAACAATATCAATGATAACAAACATATGTTTACTTTGCTAAGAGTGGTTGGTAAGGGTGCTGTGCAGTGATACAACACAGAACCGTTGGTTGGAATATAACACAGCTATTGACCAATCAGAATCAAGGACTGGAACTAACCGTTTTATAATACATATTATACTATGGGGCTGTTGAATGCTTGAATCTGATGGTTGGCGAACATTCTAAGGTGTGTAATTATTTTCAGGGAACGCACAGCCATAGTAGTTCTACCCGAAAGACTCAGGTGGTGAGAAAAACACTTGAATAAGATTTACAGTTTGTATACAATGAGTATCAAATAGATATAGTTATATATATATAGTACGCCAATAGTTCTTTGGCGTAGGCCCCGTCCATAGTCCGAATCCGGAGGGTAGCGGGTGCTTGCAGTTCCTGCCTGAAGATGAAGGCAGGGGCGGAGCCTACCCCAAAAGAACTGATAAATCAAAAGATACCCACCTGTTGGTAGATTCTTTGTATGAAGTACCTAAAATATTTGCAAAGAAAATAGATTATATCATTAGAATATGGACATTGAACATGCAATAGATATGGATATTGACATAGATGTTAAATCAATAAACAGAAGGAATTGTTAGGCTACTGCCTCAAGTATGTGAAGGAAGCCGCAAAGGCCGTGAAGAACTGCCATGATAGGCAGGGGTATGAGAAAGCCGCGTGGCTGTATGGACTGCCACGTTAGGCCGTGTATACTGCCTCGACAGGCCGGGGTACGAAAAGCCACGTTGGCTGAGAATGAGGCTCCGATAAGCCAGTGTGCGGGGAAGGCTGCATAGGTCGCTCCATTGGGGAGTATGAAAAGTGCAGAATGATTAGGGGTGCAGGGACGTGCTTTGAGATATTTTCTTTTACATAGAGACGAAGGCCATGCAGACAAAGCCACGGTAGGCCACATGGAGACAAAGGCCACATAGAGATGAAGGCTACGATAGGCCACCTGGACAGAGACCACGTTAGTAGTAATGAATGAGAAAAACATACCACCACCAGTATTTGCATGAAAATTACTACTAGAAAGTTGCTGAACGTTTGAGTTATTTTGAGTCAGATCTTGCTTGTAACTAGAATGCTGAGGATGACAATGTACACAGCACCTTGATAGAGGATGCCGACTCCACACATTCAGTTGCGTTCGTAGCAGCACCAATCCATAAGAATGTCCTATGCATAGATGAGTTGGAGAACCGCAGTTCTTTGCATCTGCAGTTAGCAGGATTCTAAACCATTGGGCGTGACTCCCGCTCACATCTTGATAGAACTCTGCCGATAGAACTCCGTCTAACCGTCAGAACCTGCCGAGAGAACCCCCAAAAGAAAATGAACCAGAACAGCATGACAGATAAGTAAAAGAAATAATCAAAATGCATAGAATGAAGACAATTGAGAAACCTCAGCCAATGCCCTTGCAGAAGAATAAAAATGTTTTACAGTGGGGAGAACAAGTATTTGATACACTGCCGATTTTGCAGGTTTGCCCACTTACAAAGCATGTAGAAGTCTGTAATTTTTATCATAGGTACACTTCAACTGTGAGAGACAGAATCTAAAACAAAATCCAGAAAATCACATTGTATGATTTTTAAGTAATTAATTTGCATTTTATTGCATTACATAAGTATTTGATACATTAGAAAAGCAGAACTTAATATTTGGTACAGAAACCTTTGTTTGCAATTACAGAGATCATACGTTTCCTGTAGTTCTTGACCAGGTTTGCACACACTGCAGCAGGGATTTTGGCCCACTCCTCCATACAGACCTTCTCCAGATCCTTCAGGTTTCGGGGCTGTCGCTGGGCAATACGGACTTTCAGCTCCCTCCAAATATTTTCTATTGGGTTCAGGTCTGGAGACTGGCTAGGCCACTCCAGGACCTTGAGATGCTTCTTACAGAGCCACTCCTTAGTTGCCCTGGCTGTGTGTTTCGGGTCGTTGTCATGCTGGAAGACCCAGCCACGACCCATCTTCAATGCTCTTACTGAGGGAAGGAGGTTGTTGGCCAAGATCTCGCGATACATGGCCCCATTCATCCTCCCCTCAATACGGTGCAGTCGTCCTGTCCCCTTTGCAGAAAAGCATTCCCAAAGAATGATGTTTCCACCTCCATGCTTCACGGTTGGGATGGTGTTCTTGGGGTTGTACTCATCCTTCTTCCTCCAAACACAGCAAGTGGAGTTTAGACCAAAAAGCTCTATTTTTGTCTCATCAGACCACATGACCTTCTCCCATTCCTCCTCTGGATCATCCAGATGGTCACTGGCAAACTTCAGATGGGCCTGGACATGCGCTGGCTTGAGCAGGGGGACCTTGCGTGCGCTGCAGGATTTTAATCCATGACGGTGTAGTGTGTTACTAATGGTTTTCTTTGAGACTGTGGTCCCAGCTCTCTTCAGGTCATTGACCAGGTCCTGCCGTGTAGTTCTGGGCTTATCCCTCACCTTCCTCATGATCATTGATGCCCCACGAGGTGAGATCTTGCATGGTGCCCCAGACCGAGGGAGATTGACCGTCATCTTGAACTTCTTCCATTTTCTAATAATTGCGCCAACAGTTGTTGCCTTCTCACCAAGCTGCTTGCCTATTGTCCTGTAGCCCATCCCAGCCTTGTGCAGGTCTACAATTTTATCCCTGATGTCCTTACACAGCTCTCTGGTCTTGGCCATTGTGGAGAGGTTGGAGTCTGTTTGATTGAGTGTGTGGATAGGTGTCTTTTATACAGGTAACAAGTTCAAACAGGTGCAGTTAATACAGGTAATGAGTGGAGAACAGGAGGGCTTCATACAATGTGATTTTCTGGATTTTTGTTTTAGATTCCGTCTCTCACAGTTGAAGAGTACCTATGATAAAAATTACAGACCTATACATGCTTTGTAAGTAGGAAAACCTGCAAAATCAGCAGTGTATCAAATACTTGTTCTCCCCACTGTATATGATAATGCTTTACTAGCTAACCATAGATAGCTATTGAACCCTGCAAAGCTACCAACCTTTGAAAAAAAAATAATCAATGCGAGTGTCATCATTTGATACCTTAAACTAGGTTCATACTGCGCGATTTTGGCCACGATTTGGCAGTCTGAGACAAATAATCGCAATCCTAAAAGATTCCTTTGACCCTAGGCTAAAATCTGATGTCTTTGATAGTTAGTTTGACATGCTCACCACAGCCGATTAATGACCGTTGTGATACAATTTTAACCTGAAATAAATTCACTGAATGTGAATGGGTTGATGTAAAAGTTCTTTTGTGTGCATCAGGATTATTTATTATTTTTTTTATTTATTTATTTTTTTTGGAATGAACATTGTCGTGTTCATGTTCATACAGTCTGAAAAGCAACAACAACGATGACTATTATAAAGTAGCACAGTGTGTGCCAGCTTTAGTGAAGAGAAAAAGCTCACTGCGATAGGGCCCTTGTCATTTGCGGTGTGGCCCGGAAATCAATAAGCACGTGCAGACTGTGTATCAAATAGCCAATGCTATATTCAGTACCAGCTGATAGGCAGCTGTTTTAAAACACTCCCCTGCATATTTGTGTTAGCTGCTGAAGACTGTTGAGGGTTGGCATTTACAACGCGTTTTGCAGCGTTGAGCATAGCCAATCACAGACATCTCTGTTGAGCGCTTGAACGCAATGCCCAATTCGAGGAGTTTACGTAACAGAATACACACAATCAAGATCAAGTGGTTCAGCGGTTGTTCACTGGCTAAATTCTGCCTGCTAGTGAATACATTCAACCAACAAAGAGTAGAACATGCAATAGATTCATGGTGCAGTGTAGTCAGATTAGACTAACAGTTTTCGCTAGAGTGTAGGAGTTTAGCTGAACTGAAGCATTTGACAGTTTCCATGCGTTTATAAAGGGAGCGCACTCTGCTCGCTTACTGTATTCATAAAAGATTTGAATTATGTTCCCATGCTGCGATTTCAGTTGCTATACGGGATGCAATCTTTATGTAAACCGGGTCGGATTGAGTACGGAATTAAATTAGTGATGCTGTTGAATAACAAGTCGAACCTTGTTGTGTATACAAACTTTTGATATACCCGAAATAGGGTGTTGTGAGCTTTAGCGAGAATACACGTTTCTGTTTTATTCATAATCGTAACCAGGGGCGCCCTAACTCAGAAAGTCCAAGTGAGACGAAACACTATATTCTATAGTTCCGAAAATAGACAAAGGCATCCAGATATCACAGTAGCTGATAAACGCAGATAGAGACACATTTACTAGAGTGAAACAAAGACGAAAGCACACAATTACTACTATATATGGTCTGTTTGTGCTGCGCCAGACGTATTTTTTATTTTTTTTTGGAAATAAAACGTATTTATAGCGCAATATGCGACGACAGGTAAAACACGGTACTCGCTGTAAATTAAGAAAACGAGATCTAAAACAAAAAGACTAACTGTGTTGAGCTATATAGCAATCAGTTTTCGGGTCAATGAACATATCCAAACAGCTGCTCACCTAATAAAACACATAATATATTCAAGCGTCTTTGATGTTTTCATGGTTTCTACAAAATAAACTGGAAATCGAGGGTAACGCGGTATGATGTCATTGATAGGGGACGCAGGGATGTGTCCGTATCTTGTTTGAAATCGCTTATTTCTCTGGATTTAAACATTTAGGATAATGTAATTACACAAGTCACCAAAATATATAACATTGTTCTAGTGGTTTTGAATATTTTAAATCCAAAAACGTACTTGTTGTGCCTTTAATGCGAAGAGATCAATGCACTGATGTTGGTGCATATTAGCATATTTAATTCAAATTTAGCGATCTCAACACTGAACCAATTCGCGATTCCTTCAGATTAACTTCAGTTAATTGTGAAGCCCCAATTAATGACGTAGTGGTATGGGTGCATGTTGCTTTAAAACCCATGTTTGAGGTTTTCTTGCATTCGTGGGAAGAATGATAGAGACTAAAATGCTGTGCCATTCTGTTCTGCTTTGAGTTTATCTAAAACAAAATACAATCATTAACAGTAACCTTTGTCAAGCGAATCACTTACGAGGCATTCTGGTTAGATTACCACACAAACAAGCAACGACAAACGAGCAATCATGTCGCACAATCAAGTGTCATACAAATGCATTTGACTGTTCTGTACAGACCTGCTTGCTACATAAAATTGACATTGCTGTATGTGAAAAGAGCAGAGTAAAATGCTACACCCAATCAACATCAGAAGTGCATAAACATATACGTATCACTGAGATGAATGCTGATGTAGTGATGACGCCAGAATGGTGATGAAGATGGCAGCCGTGTCTTTGATAACAGGCCCAGAGAGTCCTAATGAAAGTGATTGCTGAAACAAAATAGAAACGAAAGAAGAAATCCGTGAGGAGAGGACTGCATGCTTTCTGAAATCTGAAACGTGAGATTTTGCTCTCATTAGTGACAAAGGAAGTAGAAATTCGCGTCTGTTGCCGCGACGCAACAATGATAGGCTCGGAATGATAGGCTGACATGGACTTAAAACACCACTGTAGCATTTAACATTATTAACGTTTTAACTTTATGTAGGACCATCAATCGACCGCTAAGGAACGTCAGGATCGTCAACTGTGAACGCCGGCGTCAGTATCTGCGAACGTAGTAATGGGTGGGAACAGAACTTATATACTACAGAAGATGAATAATGTTTGGCTAGATAGATAATTAGTGAATGACGTGACATTGGAGTCTTCCAGGTAGAACTACGCTAGAGCTCCCATATTCAGGCAGGTCTTGACCGCATTACAGTTCCATATCACTATGCCAAATGATTTCAGTTATTTCAGAGGTCTTTACAGCATAGCTACAACAGCAAAAGACACAACGACACTGACCAAGCAAACAAAATTACGTTTTATTATGTGTGGAAAGCACATACTCTCTGCTCTCCCACTCCCCTTATGAAAATGAACCATGGTTTTACTACAAAAACCCCCCAAAAAACCATGGTTATTATAGTTAAACCATGGTAACCACAAATTAACCATGGCTTTGCTACTCTAACCATAGTTTAACCATGTATTTGTGGTAAAACTGTGATTATATAAATGGTAATCAATTAGCCAAAAAACCATGGTTACTACACTTTTACTATAATAAAACCATGGTTAATTTTCATAAGGGACAAACTCCCACACATACAGTGCGGACAGAACAGAAACGTGTTGTGTTTAGCAAAATAGTTTAGCAGCTTAAAAGCTACATGACATTTCTCACTAGCGAGATAATAAAGGCGCTGTTCTTACAGTTTTGTATTACAAACCCGATTCCAAAAAAGTTGGGACATTGTACAAATTGTGAATAAAAAAGGAATGCAATAATTTACAAATCTCATAAACTTATATTTTATTCACAATAGAATATAGATAACATATCAAATGTTGAAAGTGAGACATTTTGAAATGTCATGCCAAATATTGGCTCATTTTGGATTTCATGAGAGCAATACATTCCAAAAAAGTTGGGACAGGTAGCAATAAGAGGCCGGAAAAGTTAAATGTACATATAAGGAACAGCTGGAGGACCAATTTGCAACTTATTAGGTCAATTGGCAACATGATTGGGTATAAAAAGAGCCTCTCAGAGTGGCAGTGTCTCTCAGAAGTCAAGATGGGCAGAGGATCACCAATTCCCCCAATGCTGCGGCAAAAAATAGTGGAGCAATATCAGAAAGGACTTTCTCAGAGAAAATTGCAAAGAGTTTGAAGTTATCATCATCTACAGTGCATAATATCATCCAAAGATTCAGAGAATCTGGAACAATCTCTGTGCGTAAGGGTCAAGGCCGGAAAACCGTACTGGATGCCCGTGATCTTCGGGCCCTTAGACGGCACTGCATCACATACAGGAATGCTACTGTAATGGAAATCACAACATGGGCTCAGGAATACTTCCAGAAAACATTGTCGGTGAACACAATCCACCGTGCCATTCGCCGTTGCCGGCTAAAACTCTATAGGTCAAAAAAGAAGCAATATCTAAACATGATCCAGAAGAGCAGGCGTTTTCTCTGGGCCAAGGCTCATTTAAAATGGACTGTGGCAAAGTGGAAAACTGTTCTGTGGTCAGACGAATCAAAATTTGAAGTTCTTTTTGGAAAACTGGGACACCATGTCATCCGGACTAAAGAGGACAAGGACAACCCAAGTTGTTATCAGCGCTCAGTTCAGAAGCCTGCATCTCTGATGGTATGGGGTTGCATGAGTGCGTGTGGCATGGGCAGCTTACACATCTGGAAAGGCACCATCAATGCTGAAAGGTATATCCAAGTTCTAGAACAACATATGCTCCCATCCAGACGTCGTCTCTTTCAGGGAAGACCTTGCATTTTCCAACATGACAATGCCAGACCACATACTGCATCAATTACAGCATCATGGCTGCGTAGAAGAAGGATCCGGGTACTGAAATGGCCAGCCTGCAGTCCAGATCTTTCACCCATAGAAAACATTTGGCGCATCATAAAGAGGAAGATGCGACAAAGAAGACCTAAGACAGTTGAACAACTAGAAACCTGTATTAGACAAGAATGAGACAACATTCCTATTCCTAAACTTGAGCAACTTGTCTCCTCAGTCCCCAGACGTTTGCAGACTGTTATAAAAAGAAGAGGGGATGCCACACAGTGGTAAACATGGCCTTGTCCCAACTTTTTTGAGATGTGTTGATGCCATGAAATTTAAAATCAACTTCTTTTTCCCTTAAAATGATACATTTTCTCAGTTTAAACATTTGATATGTCATCTATGTTGTATTCTGAATAAAATATTGAAATTTAAAACTTCCACATCATTGCATTCTGTTTTTATTCACAATTCGTACAGTGTCCCAACTTTTTTGGAATCGGGTTTGTAGACGCTGCTGCCGAACACTGTTGAAAGAGACGCACAGACTCTATCTCTCTCTCTCTCTCTCTCTCTCTCTGATAACTCTAATAACTGCATTAGTCTGCTATCAGTGGCTGAAGCCTCCGTTACTAGCTCTAAAATGACGTTTTGGAATTAGCACAGAGGCTTGGGTTTAGATACGTAAGAAATTAGTCCTGCACACAAAAGCATTATTACTAAATTATTACTAAATACTAAATTATGCATTATTTTTCTAATAATTCAACGGCCCGTCGTCAATTATTCCTTACTTGGACACATCCATTTAACACAGATGGATCTCTAAATGCCACAATAGTATAAAACTTTCCTGATATGTTAACAATTTCAAAAGAATGAAATAAAGCACATTGCGAACTTGGAAGTGTTCAGTTTGAGCAGATGCTTTTTACCGTCATCACTCTCATGCTCTACCTGATAAAATGGAAAGACATTTGATGTCTAGCTCGACCCTGAAAGCTTCAGCCAAAATGACGATACATTTTATGTATGCTGAGAAGGGCTATGTAAAAATGTGGTTGTTTAGATTGATATTTGTTTTGCTAATGGGCCCTGGTGAATAGGTGAACATGATAAAACTGTGTTCTGCATATCCTGTGCTTTGCAATGCACATCAACCTCTTTTGTCTGTTGATGTGTGTAAAGTTTTGAAAGCAATTCATGCTGAATGTGCTGTAGGTTTTGCACACATTCGCTTCCTCCTGCCACAAATGCAACATACAGTGGGGAGAACAAGTATTTGATACACTGCCGATTTTGCAGGTTTTCCTACTTACAAAGCATGTAGAGGTCTGTAATTTTTATCATAGGTACCCTTCAACTGTGAGAGACGGAATCTAAAACAAAAATCCAGAAAATCACATTGTATGATTTTTAAATAATTAATTTGCATTTTATTGCATGACATAAGTATTTGATCACCTACCAACCAGTAAGAATTCCGGCTCTCACAGACCTGTTAGTTTTTCTTTAAGAAGCCCTCCTGTTCTCCACTCATTACCTGTATTAACTGCACCTGTTTGAACTCGTTACCTGTATAAAAGACACCTGTCCACACACTCAATCAAACAGACTCCAGCCTCTCCACAATGGCCAAGACCAGAGAGCTGTGTAAGGACATCAGGGATAAAACTGTAGACCTGCACAAGGCTGGGATGGGCTACAGGACAATAGGCAAGCAGCTTGCCTATTTGGCAAGGACAATAGGCAAGGCAAGACAATAGGCAAGACAATAGGCAAGTGCATAAACATATACATATCACTGAGATGAATGGTCAATGACCTGAAGAGAGCTGGGACCACAGTCTCAAAGAAAACCATTAGTAACACACTACGCCGTCATGGATTAAAATCCTGCAGTGCACGCAAGGTCCCCCTGCTCAAGCCAGCGCATGTCCAGGCACGTCTGAAGTTTTCCAATGACCATCTGGATGATCCAGAGTAATGGGAGAAGGTCATGTGGTCTGATGAGACAAAAATAGAGCTTTTTGGTCTAAACTCCACTCGCCGTGTTTGGAAGAAGAAGAAGGATGAGTACAACCCCAAGAACACTATCCCAACCGTGAAGCATGGAGGTGGAAACATCATTCTTTGGGGATGCATTTCTGCAAAGGGGACAGGACGACTGCACCGTATTGAGGGGAGGATGGATGGGGCCATGTATCGTGAGATCTTGGCCAACAACCTCCTTCCCTCAGTAAGAGCATTGAAGATGGGTCGTGTCTGGGTCTTCCAGCATGACAACGACCCGAAACACACAGCCAGGGCAACTAAGGAGTGGCTCCGTAAGGAGCATCTCAAGGTCCTGGAGTGGCCTAGCCAGTCTCCAGACCTGAACCCAATAGAAAAGCTTTGGAGGGAGCTGAAAGTCCGTATTGCCCAGCGACAGCCCCGAAACCTGAAGGATCTGGAGAAGGTCTGTATGGAGGAGTGGGCCAAAATCCCTGCTGCAGTGTGTGCAAACCTGGTCAAGAACTACAGGAAACGTATGATCTCTGTAATTGCAAACAAAGGTTTCTGTACCAAATATTAAGTTCTGCTTTTCTGATGTATCAAATACTTATGTCATGCAATAAAATGCAAATTAATTATTTAAAAATCATACAATGTGATTTTCTGGATTTTTGTTTTAGATTCCGTCACTCACAGTTGAAGAGTACCTATGATAAAAATTACAGACTTCTACATGCTTTGTAAGTGGACAAACCTGCAAAATCGGCAGTGTATCAAATACTTGTTCTCCCCACTGTACATACACATAAAATGTAAAAACTTAAATATCTTGGAAACAGTAGCCAATCAGAAGTTGTTTTAATTGTCATATTTGAATTCAGCACATTAAAATACATAATAGATAGCACATTTTATCTCTGAATCTGACAGATTCTACACAATTGCAGACCAATGTTATTAGCTTTTATCAACTCACGAACACCTTGCAGTTCCCTCACAACCCCGGGTTGGGAAACTCTGTTGTAAACAATGAGGGGCCTTGGACTCAAAAAGGTTGAGAACCACTGTGTTAGATGGATTAACGATCATATGGTTTCAGTCCTTTATTTAGTAAATGTAAATGTAAATCTCTACAGTGAGCTTGGGTGACACAGCAGATGTAATAGAATCAGATTCCATTTTCAATTTGTATCTGTATGGAAACATTCAGCTACTGTGAAGGGCTCTTACAGCACAACACGCACTCAACGAGGGTCCTGATGTATGGCTGTAATAGACTGGTGGGCAGTTCGCTTTATGATGCTGTGTCCTCTCCTCTTCTCATTCTGTGCTTTTGTGTGGGCTTTCACCAGCCTCAGAGTGAGTGGATGTTAATTTTTTTAGAGTGTGTTTGAAGGAAACTGTCTTTTTGTGGAGAACTTGTTTACGGTTTGCAGTTTCTTGTACAAGAACTGTACTGAATCTATTCTGCCTTATAGTTTAATCAAGTTAACTAGTTTGTGTGTGTGTGGCCTGGTAAACCCTATGTTATGGGAACAAAATGTCCCCACAAGGATGGCAATATCCAAAATCCTTGTGATGTTTTTTGAAAATGTAAAAATTTAGAAAGATTTCTGTGATGGGTATAGGATTAGGGGATAGAATATACCATTTGTACAATATAAAAATCATTGTCTATGTAAAGTCCCCATAAAACATGAAAACACAATGTGTGTGTGTGTGTCCTGGTAAACCCTACATTATAGGGACAAAATGTCCCCACAAAGATGGCAATAACTTAACATATTTCCTATTTGTTGAGGTGTGTATTTGCTTCAGATTAGCCTTTTGTGTGTTATTGTTATTTGTGTGTGTGTGTGTGTGTGTGTGTGTGTGTGTGTGTGTGTTTTAATGGATGAAAGCGATCTGCTTTTTGGGACTCTGTCCCAGCGTGTGTGCAGCGCTGATAATGAAAGCGTACGTTACCTTGCCAACACTAAATGATGGAACGCTAATTGTCACAGCATGCTATGGCATACTCTAGACTACACTCAGACTGACAAAATTACTCTGCTATCTGTGTGTTAGGGTATCTTTTCTAAAAAAAAAAATTTAAATTTACAGAAATGGATGGAAATGACCATGCTGGATGTTACATTTTGGAAGAAAATGCCAGACTCCTTTGTCTTGCTAAGTCTAATTTCACTGATAGCATTTTATGCATCCTAATTTTAAATATTTGTAACATTCTGTGCACAATATGACAAAATTACAATTTGATTGGAAATGAAGCACAAAATATTCTGTCCATAAGTGATATTTGATTTTTCTTTGTTTTCTTAATCACATTCTCCACGTTTTATATTTCATCTCAAGCTTTCCATGTTAATTGCAGTTCATTAATATTGGAAGCCCTAATATCCGATATTGAATTTACCAAAGAAAATATACATGAATTGTCTTGTTAAATGCGTATTTTCACTGTAAATTATAAGATACTTTATTTAGAACTTTCTAGATAAATTATTCATACTTTTTGTGGGTATTTCAAAAGATTACATGTATTGTCCTGTTACATCTATTATTTTTTCACTGTTTCATTGATAGCATTTTATATATCCTAAATGTAAATAATATTTTTTAACACTTTTTGCATAGTATGACAAAATGACAACTGGATTAGAAATTATACATAGAATTTTCTGTTCATAAGGGATTATTACATTGATTTTTCTTTGTTTTCTCCACACGTTACATATTTAATCACAAGCTTTGCATGCATTGGCAGCCCTAATATCCAATACAATTTACTGAATCTACAAATTAAAATGTACATGAATTGTCTTGTTAATAAATACTTTCTGCATAAATTATAAGCTACTTTATTCATAACTTTGTAGATAAATTATTCATACTTTTTATGTAGGCCTATTTAAAAATTACATGTATTGTCCTGTCACATTATTATTTTTCATTGATAGCATTTTATATATTCCAAGTGTGACAAAATGACAACTCGACTGGAAAAAAAAGTACATTTAAAAAGCTAAAAAGCAGAAACTTTAAAAGAAATGGTGGCTTATAGGTCATTTTGGAAATTAAAGATTTTCATTTATTATGATTGAAGGTCTGAATTAGGGACAAAGATGAAACAGTAAAGTCTGCATAACTGTTCGCAAAACTATTTATAATAAGGTTGTAAAAATAAATGATGAAACTATATTGGATGTTGTACAAAAAATGAATCATAGCAACAAAGAAAAATGTTGTGAAAAATGGATGGCCTGACCCCTTTGTCCCCCCCAGTCTTTTCAGAAACATTTGTTCATTTAATGGCTGTTTACTGTTTATGCAATCATGCAAAGATTTTGCATTTGTTCTTTTGGCAGAGTTTAGACTTTATTGCTTCTTTCTGCAGTTTTGTGTAATAGTGTCTCACACTCCTGATCCTGATGCAGCTGATTTATTATATCATAAAAATGTACAGCAACATTATACATTTATACTGTCTGCAAAGTAAATAATTTATGGGCCCTGGAAAAAGGTGTAGTAGCTTTACACCTGTAGGATGACTTTTGAACTTTCCACCTTGCCATCTTTCCTAATTGATAGTGAGGACCAGACTTTTGGTAGATAGTGAGCACGAGCATTTCAGGCTAACAATTTTTATTTACCTCAATGCTGTTAGTATCATGTGTGGTGTTTTCACCCTTTAACAGAACACACTCCATGTAGTGTACAACTAACACATGGGGCCCTATCATACACCCGGCATGACGCAAGTGTTTTTTGCTAGTTTCAGTACGACGCAGTTATCATTTTCACGTCCAGCGCCACGTTGTTTAAATAGCAAATGCTCTCGCGCTCATCTGTTCGCCCATGGGCGTGCTGGTCTGAAAACGAAAATGTGTTCAGGCACATTGTTGGCGCGTTGCTATTTTGAGGCAAATGAAAATCAGTTTTTTTTTGTGTTATTTAAAGGGCGTGTTAGTAATATGCGCCTATAGGCGGGTGCACAACATGCGCACACTCTGCTTATTACACACACAGGGACACGCAGCAGCACACAAACATTTTTAAACATTAAAAATAAAAGGATTCCTCTCTGGAGAAGTGTTCAGTCTTTCCGCTCGCAAATTTCACCATGTAAATAGCGAATCCGCCATGGTGCAAGCGTAACTGGCTTTTAAAGGGAATGGGAGATGAGACTCTGATTGGTTTATTGCACGTTACACCCAAAACACACCCATGACTCATTAAGAGGCTAGGTACAACCCTTTTGGACCATGCGCCTGGCATGCCGACCACTTTTTCCGTCGTTAAACTAGCAAAAGTGAATTCGGACATGCCCTAAGTGCACCTGCGCCATGCGCTTTCAGATCATGCGCTCAGATCGTTAAAATAGGGCCCTAAAACTTTATTCTTCTTTCCTGCATTACTCAACATCATTTCTCACTAGAACCCCTAGTGGTGCAGTTCCACATTACATGTATTATAGTAAGCAGTTACTATGAATTGAACATCAAGTATTGTATACTTCTCAACACAACAAATTTAATCAAATATATTATTGGTTTGCATTATGTATAGGCCTATGACTTTGCTGGGTTTTATTTTCACTCTTTTTTTAAGGTTAGTTAAACAATTTATGTTAATTTTAGACATACAACAGAAGTTCAATGTAACAGAAACTCCAACATAACTGAACATTAAGTATTAACATTAAACAAACATTAAAAAAATATATTTTAACATTTACTCTCCCAGTTCATTCCTACGCAAAGCATGCTGGGAACTAAGAATCACATTTTTAGTTTATGCAGCCAAATCCAGTTTATCCAGCCTTTGTGATTTCATTTATGTCCATTTGTGTCAGTATCATTAACCTTACTGGCATCACATGCCAAATCGCCATCTGGAGATGGGACGCTTTCTCCCACACACACTGACACACAGATTGCCATATCGTGAGTGCTTGATGTCAAAAGTAATTATTATTTTTGTTGATTATTGTTTTATTCAGGTTCAGTTTACAGAAGTATTTTTTGAATCATTGATTGTCATATTGGTGTATTGTCTGATAATAACCCTGGATTTAATCAGACCTCTTTCTTTCACAGACACAAACCAATTGTCTCCACCGCATTTGGCGTCTCCATTGAGAACATTGTTTTTCATTATAGTAATTACGCTTCTGAGAACACGCTCAACTCCAGGGAGCCCCTGGAAGTTAGCAGCTAGCCACAGCTCATGTAAAATTAAAAAGGTAGTCAAATGGGAGTGTAGTGGATGCCAAAGGTGAATGGCTTCCTTGCATTTGGAGGGGTTTTTTTTCATTCCACTTCACTCACACTTTTTATACTTTTAGTGATACTTTCAAATACCTTTAAAAAGTGGTAAGTACATACTCAAATGGAGTGTCTGAAATGTCAGTATACACATTCTGCGTCCTAAACCACAAACTGTTCTTGACAGTGCAATTAAAAATAGAGGATTCATCAATATCAATGTCACTGATTTATTGAATTTCTGACCTTTTCATAGTCAGTTTACAAAACAGGAGGTGGTTGAGCAGCAATGGCTTGTGTAGAGTTTATGAGTGTGTATTGACACATACCAGTGCCCCCAACACTTACACGCTCTCTAACTGATTTCAGAGTTCTCCCTCGGTAGATTAAGATTGACAGGCGCAGCAGCAGCGATCAACACTTCAGGCTCAGTCTACCAGGAGCGAGGAAGGGGGTTGATGTGCTTGACAATCAGTGTGGAGTCAAATGAAATCAGAACAGGATAAGCCAAATAAAGTAACTGAAGAGTAAGGTAAGTTAACAAAAAAATAATGCATTATACATACACTACCGATCAACAGTTTTGGATCAGTATGATTTTTTTTAAGTCTCTGTCAAATTTATAGTTACAGATATTCCTATTTCAAAGAAATGCTGTTTTATTTTACTTTATATTCATCAGCATGAATATAAGAATTCATAGAATGATTTCTGGAGGATCATGTGACACTTAAGACTGGAGTTATGGTTGCTGAAAATTAAGCTTTGCAATCATAGGAATAAATTACACTTTAAAATATATTAAAATAGAAAACAGTTATTTCACAATATTACTGTTTTTACTGTGCCACTCTGACTCTACATTCTTTTTTTCTCTTAGCAATAAGCCATTTAATATAGAAATACAATATGATGGTAAAATTTGTTGCAACTGCTCTTTCATGCTGACTTTAAAGACTGAACGTGACTTTACTTTTGTCCCATTTGAGTTTGATTTATTTATAAATAAACTAGCTATTAGGGAGCCGTCTGCAGTTCTTGATAAACAGGAGGTGTTTAGTTGTTTTGTAAATGTGTTAATTGTGGTAAGAGTGTTACATTTTTCATTAATCTAAAAAAAGTGCAATTTTCAATGCCCTAATATCCAATACATTTTATTGAATCTACCAAAAATAATGTACATGAATTGTCTTGTTAAATGTATATTTTCTCCATTAATTATAAATTACTTTATTCATACCTTTGTAGATAAATTATTCTTACTTTTTAACTTCCAAAAAATATGGTATTTTACGCGTTTTCCTGTGTGGCGAGCAGGGCGGGGCCAAGAGCCGGAGTGAGGCCAGTGGCTTGGGTGTTAATGAGCATTAGCTGCGGGCCACACCGGTCTCGAGTCCCACGGAAGAGCTCCGGAAGGATAAAAGGAGGAGTGACATTAGTGGAAGATGAGAGAGGACCAGGCCTGTACTTTATGTTGGTGCTGGTGTTTTAGTTTATGTGGCAGTCATCCGTGAGGGGCCTATGGCTTGACTTTGGTTTTGTTATTTGTTTATTTTGTGATTAAATCCTCATGAAAATGAATCCTTAGATGCGTACAATCACACCGGTGTGATTAGAACGTTCAGTGCATCACGTGATCAACTGTTAAATTCAAATGTGCTTTCTCTCTTTGGCTGGTGCTGAGCCAGAGACAGACACGCTCAGCGCTTGTCACATACAACAACTATTCAGTGTTTTCAACCACATAATGTTTATTTTAGGTTTCAGACAAGTACTAGTAAAACAATACATTTATAGTTTGTAAAATACACAATGATGTCTATGGAAGCGGCAATAACAATCCTTTCAATTATAAATTGATGACGTGTTAGATATGTCAGATAAACATTTGTTACGTACTGTTCCGAGACTTGGGTTGAAGATCCGAATGCAGCTTTATTGAGTGTAATCCATAATTAAATCCATAAAACAGGCATAAAGTCAAAACCACAGAGCAAACCATCCAGATAACAAAAGTCCAAGGCACAGGCAAATCCAGGGAGACAGGCAGAAGATCAAGACCATGACACGGGAAACATGAAGTAGCGCTCAGAAATGCAGTATAACACAAACAAGACTTTGCAATAAGTGAATGAACACACATGGTTTAAATAGGCAAACATAAATGAGATTATGACAAATAGGTGCAGTAATCAGAACATGATGAGAACATTGTGTAGGTAACTATAAAGTTTACTCTAGTCTTCTCCCACTTCACCGGCAACTTACTTACTATTTCGGGAGAAGTGGATGAATGTACGTATTGTAAATCCAACAGATACGATTCTCTGAATTGCGGTGTAAACTAACATGGCGGCGCCAATCGTGCGTTATAGATCAACTAACATGATTATTATTTAAACGACAAAACACATTCACTTACGTTCAAAATCGAGAGATATTTGAGAATTGGAATATCAGGTAGTTGATGACATAGCTAACAAGTTTGTGAATATTTTGAATAAAAAAAAGGAAAAACTATATAGAAGCGATACACCGCTATTGTGGCTGCAGTGTGTCACGTGACAAGCATGACAAGCAATCACGTGACATTGCCATGGAAATAATAAGGTGATACATTCTAAAATAACGGTTGCCTTAAAAAACTCACACTGTCATTTTAGTCTGTTTTGGTTTCATTTTCAAACTTTTAGTTTGCTTCTCTCTGTTCCCGCTCACCATTTGCTGTCATGGTTATTCGTTATGTTATTAATTAGTGCACACCTCTTTTTATTTGAGTTTGTTATCTTATTTATTTAATACCTTCAGTTCTTTGTGTTCATTGTTTGGTGTTGGTTGTGTTTTAGTACACACTGTTACATGGTTATTAAAGCTTCGCTGTTATTTGAACTGCCGTTCTATTACAGCCCCAGAACTTGGGGAGAGGCCATCCTTAGATGCCATCTCTCAAGGCCACTGCAGAATCAGAGCCCATGGCCACCACGGAGAATGAGCCTGAGCCTGAGCCCAACGCATATCTGGAGCCAGACTTAATGCCCGCCATGGACCCTTTGCCAGAGCCAATGCCCGCAACGAAGCCAGAGCCTGCAGCCGCGTCTGTACAGGAGTCAAAGACCGGCTCCACCTTGGTCAGAAGTCGCTCTGCATGCACCACATACTTCTGGGCCATTAGCTGTGCTTTGTCCCTCCACCCCTTTAGCGCCACCTTCCCTCCGGCTTCGCCTTAATACTTGGTCACACCAGCTTCGTCTGGTCTCTCCATCTCCTCGGCTGCGCCTGGGTCTCTAGATCTCCGGGCTCCACTGTTGGCTGTCGGGCCACTAACTTCATCCTGGCTCCTCCCACCATCTGCGCCGCCCTGGTGGTCTCTTCGACTCCCAGTCCTGACACTCCCTCCTAAAAGACTTCTTTACTGCCTTTGCATATACTGGACCGGTTTTCATTTGAATTCGTTATCTTCTGTATTTAATACCTTCAGTTCTCTGTGTTCATTGTCTGGCTATTCAGCTAGAGTATTTTAAACTTACGTGTGAAAGGGTTAACCATGGTTTTATTATAGTAAAAGTGTAATAAACCATGGTTAACTTGTGGTTACCATAATTTAACTATATTAACCATGTTTTTTTAGCTGTATTTGTAATAAAACCATGGTTAAAAGGGAAGTTTTACGTTGAACACTCGCCAGTTCCCGCCTCCTTCTTCCCTGAACTCAAACTTTGTTACATCCTGTTAAACATATTATTGTTCACTGTTTGTGGAAAGGTAACTTAGGTAACTCTACATTTACTGTAGAGTAAATGTTCTACATCTACTGTAGAGTTTTTACATCTTTTTCCATTGAAATTACATTAAAAAAAAAAAATTAACTGATTTGAGGAAGAAATCAGCCAATATGTTAATATGGACCAATAGCATATTTAAGTTTTATGTCCCCAACCCTAAAGTGTTTTATCATTTATTTTATATTATAGTTATATTTAGATCCATGAACATTAGCAGTCGGTGGAATGAGCAGTCTTCTCTCATTTCAACATTATGAATGAATGGACATGACCTTTTCCATTAGGGTCCTTATCAATGATTTCCAATCCAGAACACATGAACAGATGAATTAACAGAGGCTGCAATTAACTGGCCATTCGCAAAAGCCATCATTAGACAGCCAAACTAATTTTAACCCCAAAAGTAAACACCAAAAGACCGGCAATACGTTGAAATAATTTACCTAAACTTTGTATTGTTGAAAACACAAAATGTTCTTTGACTCATCTCTTTCCCCCTTTATCTAGTGATTTTTCCATCACTGCCTGCAGAATAAATATTGTTGAAATAAAGAGTAAAGGCTGGATATTTTATTCTTGTTTCTCTGCTTTTGTGTACAGGTACACCCAAACATCATCGCCCCCAAGAGTAACCATTGTGTTTTACGTTATATTGTCTAAGAGGGTGTTTTTATTGTTCTAATGCGTTTGCTGTTCCAGTAGTGCTAACGGAACGGTTTTTTTAGGGTTGAAGGAGGGGTGCTAGTGTTACTCCGCTGAAGGCAAAGGTGATAAAACAGTGATTGAGATTCTGCAATAAAACCATCGCTGCAGAAACTGCGAGATTCAATTTCACTGCTTTTATAAACCTATACATCTCCACAGAGGGGCCGAGTGTGGAAAATGAGTGAAATAGAAAAACAGAATGATCAGCAGACAAACATCAGCTTGGACTTGGACCATTTTCACACACAGCCATTAAAACACTTGAAGCTGAAGAGAATGTAAATTTGCCATTTTACACAATCACTTAATAATGGGCTTTTAGTTTAATTTTTCAGGACATCTAAGTGTTAAAGAAAAGGCACACCTAAATGGACATATGCTTGCAAATGTACACATGAATTATCTCTAACTCCCACAATACTAGAGAAACAAAGTTAATTTTAGAGCTGAGTGGTAATGCATATTTATAAAATTAATAAATATGCATGTAAGGAAATTAAAGGAGTCATGAAGAGTCAGAGAGAAAAGAGCTCAATGTATTTGAGCTTTCAGATATCAGGACGTTCCCCCCAGTGTTAAAAAAAGAAGAAAAAAAAAAGGAAAAGCATTTATTGAAAGTATGCTGCAATATATACAGCTCTGGAAAAAAATTAAGAGACCACTTAACAATGAGAAATCAATGTTAAGTGGTCTCTTAATTTTTTCCAGAGCTGTATATATACCCTATATATATATATATATATATATATATATATATATATATATATATATTATGGGGGGCCAAACAGGAAATAATTCAATGTAAATCCAAATATATAGTTAAAACTCTGAATATATACGTAGTTGTAAATCCTGAATATATAAATGTAACCCTGAATATATAGTTAAAACTCTGAATATATAAATGTAACTCTGAATATATATAAATGTAAATCTGAATATATAGTTATAACTCTGAATATATAAATGTAATCCTGAATATATAAATGTAAATCTGAATATATAGTTATATCTCTGAATATATAAATGTAAATCCTGAATATATAGTTATAACTCTGAATATATAAATATAACTCTGAATATATAAATATAACTCTGAATATATAAATGTAAATCCTGAATATATAGTTATAACTCTGAATATATAAATGTAACTCTGAATATATAAATGTAAATCCTGAATATATAGTTATGACTCTGAATATATAAATGTAAATCCTGAATATGTAAATGTAAATCCCAAATATATAGTTATAACATATATAAATGTAAATTCTGAATATATAGTTGTAAATCCTGAATATATAGTTGTATATATATACAGCTCTGGAAAAAATTAAGAGACCACTTAACATTGATTTCTCAATGTTAAGTGGTCTCTTAATTTTTTCCAGAGCTGTATATACAGTGGGGAGAACAAGTATTTGATACACTGCCGATTTTGCAGGTTTGCCCACTTACAAAGCATGTAGAAGTCTGTAATTTTTATCATAGGTACTCTTCAACTGTGAGAGACGGAATCTAAAACAAAAATCCAGAAAATCACATTGTATGATTTGCATGTATACGTTTCCTGTAGTTCTTGACCAGGTTTGCACACACTGCAGCAGGGATTTTGGCCCACTTCTCCATAAAGACCTTCTCCAGATCCTTCAGGTTTGCTGGGCAATACGAACTTTCAGCTCCCTCCAAAGATTTTCTATTGGGTTCAGGTCTGGAGACTGGCTAGGCCACTCCAGGACCTTGAGATGCTTCTTACGGAGCCACTCCTTTGTTGCCCTGGCTGTGTGTTTCGGGTCATTGTCATGCTGGAAGACCCAGCTTCAATGCTCTTACTGAGGGAAGGAGGTTGTTGGCCAAGATCTCGCGATACATGGCCCCATTCATCCTCCCCTCAATACGGTGCAGTCGTCCTGTCCCCTTTGCAGAAAAGCATTCCCAAAGAATGATGTTTCCACCCCCATGCTTCACGGTTGGGATGGTGTTCTTGGGGTTGTACTCATCCTTCTTCCTCCAAAAACAGTGAGTGGAGTTTAGACCAAAAAGCTCTATTTTTGTCTCATCAGACCACATGACCTTCTCCCATTCCTCCTCTGGATCATCCAGATGGTCATTGGCAAACTTCAGACGGGCCTGGACATGCACTGGCTTGAGCATGGGTCCTTGCGTGCGCTGCAGGATTTTAATCCATGACGGCGTAGTGTGTTACTAATGGTTTTCTTTGAGACTGTGGTCCCAGCTCTCTTCAGGTCATTGACCAGGTCCTGCCGTGTAGTTCTGGGCTGATCCCTCACCTTCCTCATGATCATTGATGCCCCACGAGGTGAGATCTTGCATGGTGCCCCAGACTGAGGGAGATTGACCATCATCTTGAACTTATTCCATTTTCTAATAATTGCGCCAACAGTTGTTGCCTTCTCACCAAGCTGCTTGCCTATTGTCCTGTAGCCCATCCCAGCCTTGTGCAGGTCTACAATTTTATCCCTGATGTCCTTACACAGCTCTCTGGTCTTGGCCATTGTGGAGAGGTTGGAGTCTGTTTTTTTGAGTGTGTGGACAGGTGTCTTTTATACAGGTAACGAGTTCAAACAGGTGCAGTTAATACAGGTAATGAGTGGAGAACAGGAGGGCTTCTTAAAGAAAACTAACAGGTCTGTGAGAGCCGGAATTCTTACTGGTTGGTAGGTGATCAAATACTTATGTCATGCAATAAAATGCAAATTAATTATTTAAAAATCATACAATGTGATTTTCTGGATTTTTGTTTTAGATTCTGTCTCTCACAGTTGAAGTGTACCTATGATAAAAATTACAGACCTCTACATGCTTTGCAGGAAAACCTGCAAAATCGGCAGTGTATCAAATACTTGTTCTCCCCACTGTATATATATTCAGATTTATAACTATATATTCGGGATTTACATTTATATATTCAAAGCAAAGCATGTGAGCGGAGTGGAGCGGGGAGCGAAGCGGCTAATATTTCCTCTAGAGCGGAGAGCGCCTTTCTGAAGATTTCGCTCCGCTCGCTTAACCCAGAGTGCCCTGAACATCAAAGTTAAGAATGAAGGAGACCTATGCCCAGTTGAAAGGGGGTGTGGAGAAACTGAGTTAGCAAAGATTCATTTTGTGATGTAATCTGTGATGTAATCTGTAAACCTTCGCAGCGTCATGTTAATGAACATCCAGACGTGTCCATGCTGCTGAGAGCGCCGTTTACATTAATATGCTATGCGCGCTTTCCTCTCAACAACAAAAACACACAACAAATATGGAAAAAAAAAAATTGTAAGAAAGCGTTCTGATCTGATCTTAGCGATGTGGATATGTTTGCACCAGCTCTGTAATTCAGCACTATCCAGTCAAGTAACGTCGTGTTTATTTATATCCTACGACTTTATACAATATAGACTATTGCTTTGAAGCCACAAACATCATAACTATCTATAGGCCTACTGTGATTGAGACATTTATTCAAGAAATGTATTAAAACAGAAAGACGTATTGCCTCAATTTGAGGGCGGAAACATGGGTTCGTTTGTTACGCACTTCAATCCGCACCCGACGTTCTTGGTTTTCTTCTCATGTAGGCCTATTAAATCTAGGCAATTGGTTGATGAATATTGAATATTGATTAAAATTAAGATACAATTTATACAAAACGAAATTCACCTTAAAGAAAGGATTTCTATAGAACAAAACTTAATGAAGTGGTCAAAATCATGTCTGACCCACTCCATGTCTCCCGACATTGCGCATCTTAGTGTCTTACTCATGCGATTTACTTTTCATAATCAACACAGATGAAATTAAAAAAAATTCTCTAACCCTGTACAACGAACACGCCGGTGCGTTCTGATAGATTTTTCCTTAATGACAGCGGAAGCAACTCCATCAATTTTTGGCCATACAGATTAGTGTAAGACAACTACAATGTGATAGATCTGCCAGGCTCTCTCACTAGTCAACCACAGCGCACCCAATCACCTGAGTATTGATCACGCACACATCATCTGCATCCTCATCAACTGGCTTTATAAGCACACACCTCATCTCAGTTATTTGTCCGGTCTCGTTCATGCTACACGGACTACTTACCTGTATCCCCAGCGAATTCTCCTGAGTTCTGTTCTCCAACGTTTACCTCCAAGAGTTACCTTCATTCTCCATGATCATCTGTCAGAGGTCAAGGTGTGTGCATCCAACCTGGTCTCCTCTTCACTGAATCTCACGAGTTCCTGCACCTGTAAGAAAGAGACTTTCCATCACTTTCACATCAACTGTACATCAAGTCTCCATTGAGTGTCTACTCACCTGTTGATGTTGCCTGTTGCTCCGTGCTGTCTCGAATAAACTCTGTTTACCATTCCTCTTTGTGTTCCGAGTATACATTCCGTAACATACAAAGGGTCTACATTTACAGTGGGGAGAACAAGTATTTGATACACTGCCGATTTTGCAGGTTTGCCCACTTACAAAGCATGTAGAAGTCTGTAATTTTTTATCATAGGTACTCTTCAACTGTGAGTGACGGAATCTAAAACAAAAATCCAGAAAATCACATTGTATGATTTTTAAATAATTAATTTGCATTTTATTGCATGACATAAGTATTTGATCACCTACCAACCAGTATGAATTCCGGCTCTCACAGACCTGTTAGTTTTTCTTTAAGAAGCCCTCCTGTTCTCCAATCATTACCTATATTAACTGCACCTGTTTGAACTCGTTACCTGTATAAAAGACACCTGTCCACACACTCAATCAAACAGACTCCAACCTCTCCACAATAGCCAAGACCAGAGAGCTGTGTAAGGACATCAGGGATAAAATTGTAGACCTGCACAAGGCTGGGATGAGCTACAGGACAATAGGCAAGCAGCTTGGTGAGAAGGCAACAACTGTTGGCGCAATTATTAGAAAATGGAAGAAGTTCAAGATGACGGTCAATCTCCCTCAGTCTGGGGCACCATGCAAGATATCACCTCGTGGGGCATCAATGATCATGAGGAAGGTGAGGGATCAGCCGAGAACTACACGGCAGGACCTGGTCAATGACCTGAAGAGAGCTGGGACCACAGTCTCAAAGAAAACCATTAGTAACACACTACGCCGTCATGGATTAAAATCCTGCAGCACACTCAAGGTCCCCCTGCTCAAGCCAGCACACGTCCAGGCCCGTCTGAAGTTTGCCAATGACCATCTGGATGATCCAGAGGAGGAATGGGAGAAGGTCATGTGGTCTGATGAGACAAAAATAGAGCTTTTTGGTCTAAACTCCACTCGCCGTGTTTGGAGGAAGAAGAAGGATGAGTACAACCCCAAGAACACCATCCAAACCGTGAAGCATGGAGGTCGAAACATCATTCTTTGGGGATACTTTTCTGCAATGGGGACAGGACGACTGCACCGTATTGAGGGGAGGATGGATGGGGCCATGTATCGCGAGATCTTGGCCAACAACCTCCTTCCCTCAGTAAGAGCATTGAAGATGGGTCGTGGCTGGGTCTTCCAGCATGACAATGACCCGAAACACACAGCCAGGGCAAAAAAGGAGTGGCTCTGTAAGAAGCATCTCAAGGTCCTGGAGTGGCCTAGCCAGTCTCCAGACCTGAACCCAATAGAAAATCTTTGGAAGGAGCTGAAAGTCCGTATTGCCCAGCGACAGCCCCGAAACCTGAAGGATCTGGAGAAGGTCTGTATGGAGGAGTGGGCCAAAATCCCTGCTGCAGTGTGTGCAAACCTGGTCAAGAACTACAGGAAACGTATGATCTCTGTAATTGCAAACAAAGTTTTCTGTACCAAATATTAAGTTCTGCTTTTCTGATGTATCAAATACTTATGTAATGCAATAAAATGCAAATTAATTACTTAAAAATCATACAATGATTTTACATACCACACATAGCACGTCCTCATTTTAAAGAGTTAGAAGCGTTCCTAGGTCATATTTTGTTGAATTAATCCTTACCATGTCCCTACCCTTATAACTAACCCTATCTTTAACTTATCCCTAAAATCAGAGGGAAACGATAGGTGAATAACAATGATGTAGAAGCACCTAACACTGATTGTAAGCCTAAATTTGACATAAACTGTGAACTTGTCCCTTAAATCTGATTGGTTGATTGGAATGTTGTTTCAGGATCAACAAATATGTTGCACTGGGTGAAATCAGGTTCTGCGGCACACACACAGAGGATTGCTTGGGATGGTCCTACACGCACACACATTTGTGCTCAGAGTCGAGGTGAGCATGATGACGCAAATACTGCTCCCTGAAGCCCTCTGATTCACAGTCACTTATAAAATATTCTGCTGCCAGGCCATTTCATTCTCACCCGCTCTCTGTAATACAAATGAATCTGTTCACACACACACACACACACACAAAATACTCAGCTCAACAAAATACACTGAACTTTTATTATGGATAACACTGCGAAGCACCTAGTCTGACTGTCTTCCTCTCATCCCAAAAGAGAATTTTATTGTTTAGATGTTGCTTTTTCAAAAGCTTATGAGACTTAACAAGGTTTTCAGTTGTGCTTCAACAGCGAAGTGTCAACAATAGCATTTCTTACTTAAGTTTCTTGGTAAACCTTAGCAAAGTTTGTGAAATCTCTACTAAAACTCTAGAGGAGATACAAGTGAGAATATCAGAGTCTTTGTGAGAATATCAGAGTCTTTGTTATCAGTGGAAAAGTCAGGAGACTTAAGCAAGTCACGTCCATTTTTTTTTCATTCTTGCACTTATTTTGCGAAAGTTAATTGGGTTACCCGCTGTACACTGTTATGTTGTAATGAAGTTGAAATACTACTGTATGTATAGCCCAGAAGACAAAGACACTAAGTGATTATGTCCAGTGTTGATGAATAACTATCTAAAAGCAGCAATATTACTAATTTAACTACATTTTTCAACAGTGTGACATTAGATCAGATTTTTTGGAAAGTCCGATTCATTATAGTAAGTTGATTTGTCTATTTATCAATTCCCCGAGTCCTTGATTGGCATCAGGTCTCTGGTGGCATTTTACAGTGTAAGTATAAACAGTGCTGTTCACCACAATTTATTTTCATCTTTTATGTATTTATTTATTTATTTTGAATGTCATGATTCGTTCGTAATACCTCCATTGTTTTAGAGCCAACTTCTTGTTCTAAAAGAATAACTTGGCAAGTAAACTCCTAGATACTTCTAAAAATTCAGCTGAAAAAAGCAATGAAAGTCTCTCCGTTTGCTCTCCATTTAACACTCATATTAAGTTGTGGGTCAATTGAATCCATTTAGATTTAGATTTTTTGAGCCATCTGAAATACTGGGTAATACTGGGTAACCTATGATGTTCTTGAAATGTTGTGAGTTTTCTCATTTAGGGTGATGAACATGCCTGCAGAGAGGTGACACAAAATTTCTTTTACGACTATGACATTTGTGGGTCAGTTTGACTCTCATGGTTAAAGGCAGCTGCACAGTACTTAAAGAAAAAAAAAGTATTTTGCTTGTTGTAAGGATTATGTTAGTTTCATTGTGTTTTAGTTTGGTGTTCCCTGTTCCTGTTGCCTGGGTTCTCATTCCTTTGTTTGTTTCCATGGTTTCTATTTGAGTTACACACCTGTTCCTTGTTCTGTTGATGATCATCCCTTGTGTATTTAAGCCCTTAGTTTTCTTCAGTTCTTTGTCGTGTGTTAAGGTTAGTGTGGCAAGCAGGACGAGGCCGAGAGCCGTGAGAGCGGGCGAGGCTGGTGACACGATTGCTAATGAGTGTCACTTGGGCGCCGCACCAGTCTCAAGTCTCACGGAAGGAGATCTGGATGAATAAAAGGAGGAGCGATGACAATGCAAAACGTTTTATTTTATTATGCAGTTGTTTTATTATCTGTGTGTGGCAGTCGTCCGTGAGGGGCTGCCACTTTTACTTTCGGTTTGTTTATTTTGAGATTAAAGTGTCGAACATTCGCCGTTTCCCACACCTTTCTTCCCATAACAACATACTTTGCTACAGTTAGATTCTAGTGTGTAGTGCCTTGTTTGTTCCTAGTGTTTATGAAAAGTATCTCGAATCGTCTTTTTGTGTCACGCATTTCTCTCTCATTGGATTATCTACACGCACCCGTAACACTAGGTCAGTTTGAAAAAGTGCCTTTCCATAGTTCAGTTTCACTTTATTTTGATGGTCCGTTGCACCTACATGTCTACTAACTCTCATTAGAGTGTTAGTCAAGTATTAGTAGACTGGTAGGGTTAGGGTTAGAATAAGTTGATGTGTAGTTGCAAAGTTACTTATATATAGTCAGTAGAATGTTCAAAAGGGACCATCAAAATAAAGTATTACCCATAATTTTTCTGGTTAAAGTGTTTAAAAAATGTTAAACAATAATACTATTTACAACGTTCACTGTTTGCAATTTTTTTTCCCACATAGTTATTAACTATTAATAACGTGAATAACATGTTCTCATGATTATTTGTTTTTCTTTTGTGAAAATTATTAATATTAAAGGTTTACTGTTTTTTATGGAGTGATTTTTGGTGAATTACATTTAATCCAATTAGGAACAATTTGACCCCGACCATAACGATTGTACCCATGTTTTAAATCTAATACTTACTGTGTTACAGTACATTTAGAGCCCTATCCAGATAGGGTTAGTTTTCTAAAATATTACAATTACTGGGAATGGGAGTATCTGTTGTCTGGATGTGTGCGTTATGAAAGGTCATTTGCTCTGGATGCATGCAACTTGAAACCCATTATAGTGAGGATCACAACAGTACTGGTGCTACTACAGTGCCTGTTCTGAGCAGTTCATTCCTTTTCTATGTCAAATGGGATGGCAGAAGTACTTGATCCACTACCTGTTGTATTTTACCCAAAACTTCTAAAAATCATAATGAAAGTACAACGGGAAGTGCAATAAGACATTTAACTAGTTACAACATTCAACAAAGTCTAAATAAATGAGGAGAAGCATTAAGAAAAAACAATAAACCACAGGCATTCCCATCCGGACTGGATTAGATTCCTCACAGGAGTGAAAAACAATAGGTAATTTGCTTAGTTGTGTGAGGAAAAACACAGACATTTCCAAATTAAAATAACAAAGTACGTCTGCTCAACACAAATTTACTTGAGAGAAAACTAGCTCATGTCCAAATAAGGTTTAGGAGGAAAGATAGAGATCTCATTTGTGATTTTTCTTTCCTACAGGTTATGCTTCTCTCTATATCTCTCTGGCTGAGGTAAGTGTTTCTTCACCCACAAGCCAGGAATAAAGAATCACTCTGAGAAAGAAAAAGGAAGACATAAGGAAGGCAGGAAAGAGACCTCTGCCACCTGCTCGAGGCACCGCTTCACCAGCCTCACCGTAAGGGTGGACATTAATTGTGATTGAAAATGACATTCCCCTCTCGCACACACTCATATCCCCAAACACGGATCTACACAGTCAGTAAATCTTCATTTGGTTTCTGTGTGGGAGACTGTGGAGGTTCATAATGTTCATGAAAGAGAGATCCTTCCATTTCATTTCTCGTATTCTTCTTTTCCCACTTGCTCAGCCCCGTAAGGACACTGCCTGTGAACCCCTTATCTTCTTTTTCCAGGCTATTCACCTTTTCTCACTGCATCTGGGATGAGAGAATATGTTTAAATTTTTATTTAGTATTTCAGCTTGTCATTATTCTCTTTCAAATTTACATGCTTAAAAGTGGACAAAGCAAATTCTCCAGTCAACTTTACCTAAATGGATTATGAGTTGTCGTTAAGTGCAGGTTTGCCGTGAACTTTATGTACCACAGAGACATCTAAAAAGCGCAGGCTGTGGTAAAGGGTTCTGCTTCAGCTTGAGATGACCTGCTCCAAGCTGTCATTCCAGAGAAGAGATGTCTCAAATGATCAATATATTACCTTTTTCTTCTTTTTTATAGTACTATACTGATACTCCTTCCACCCATTCCCAAAGTATTTGTTTTTTTTTCACCCCTTCACCTATTGTACTCAGTGTTCTTGCTATTTTCTACACCATTACTTGAGGAAAGATTAGTTTTCAATGAACTCCAGCTTAAAAGTATCTCATCATGGGAAAAGTTAGACTACAGAACTTGTAAAATGTTGCTGTTTAGGTTTAGTTTCAATACATTTCAGTCTAAAAAGAAGTCATGATGACACAAATTTTATTTTTGGATGAACATGTATTCCTAACAAAATGCAGTGGTGGTATTTTTACATTGTTACTACACCTAGGTACATTTTCAGGTATCTGTACTTTTTTTATTTTGGGGATCTTTTATGTCACTACACACTCCACTGCATTTTATAAAAAAACCACATTGTTCCTCATTGTTTTGGACTGAAGAAGACAACAGACACTCTGAGAATCCATAGCATTGTCCGATTTGTGAAAAAGCTTATTGGTGGAAACTGGTCCATTTCCTCATCCTGTAATCTCTCTGGGTGTGTTCACACTTGGCATGTTTGGTTCGATTAAAACAGACCCTGGTGCGATTGCTCTGTTAGTGCGGTTCATTTGAATAAGTGTGAACGCTGCCTGGTGCGCACCAAACAAGCTTCCAAACGAATTCTGGTGCGGTTCGAATGATATATGAACGCAACATGGACCAAAGACATGTAAACGAACCAAAAACAGGAAGATGAGACCCTAAAAAGGACAGAATGCTCATGCACACCTGTTTTTTCTCATAATTGTCGTAATGTTTCCTATCACAGTTCGATACAGGCATCAGAACCATGTCTCCTCGTAGCAGATCTTCTTTTGTGTGTGTGCCGGAGGGATTCCTGCCACTGTTTTGAGTACTTTACACATTTATAAGCACTTCACAAGTTCTCAGCTGGTCAAAATATCATCATATGTAGGCTGTATCAGGTTGTGAACATATCCCTTTGCCTTTAGGTTCGGTATCTTTAGGTTCAGTGATAAAAATGCCATTCTGAACGCTAAGCGGACCAGGACTAAATGTTTTTGGGGTTTTTTTGGTCCGGACCAAACGAACCAAGCGAACCGAACTACAAGTGTGAACACTCCCTCTGATTCCAGTTCAACTTGTGAAACCTTCAGCTTCCAAACACTGTTCAGCTTTAAAGTTAAATTTGTATTACTGTTTATTAACCCCTTTTTCCTTAGTATGACAAATAAATGGTTGTAAATCTATTACAGCAGCTGCATGCATGAAGATAATTGTGTGGCACTTCCTTATGACCGTAATTAGTGCGATTGGGAGAGAGGACTGATGCAGTTATTTTGTGTTATGATCTGCGACTCGAGTAGCGTTAGCGCAAATGCAAAAGAAATGAGATCATCAATCAAGGCCAGATTAGCCCCCTGTGGAGAAAATGCAGGGACTTCAGAAAACAAATAAAGGGAGAAACAAATGAACAGACAAATAAAAAGATAATCGACTAGATGAATGGGTAGGCAGGAAGAAATGGAAAGAAATTGAAGTTGAGTGACAAAAACAATAGATGAGGGGAGAAATGTTGTGTTTAGGGCAAAGGGTAATTTGATGTAAGTGTGTGTCAGAGAGAGAGAGATTGAAAAGTGATAGAGAAGTTATGTGTAAAGAAAACATGTGGGTTCTGCACATTTGGAAAAGAACAAATAAACATGAGCAGAAAAAGTGGATGTATAAATGAAAAGACCTGCATTGTAAACAACTCACAAAAGAGCGACGCGAGAAGATACAAAATAGCAAAGCATGGGGAAAAAAAAGAATAGAGTTGAATACGCAGATCATAGTCAGGTGAATGCTTTCACATTTGTTTGATGTCAGCCAAACAAAAGGTGGCTTCACAACACACAGGCCATTACATACAAGTCTCTGCTCTAGAGACATGCATTACAAATGAAATTTGTTTCAGCTAGCCCCTCAACAACACCGCTGACAGATAATGTGTTCAAAACGGACAGTCTTTATTCTCTAGCTCACAGTGGCTATTGAATCACAGAACAATGGATACTATGTAAAAACTATTGTAATTAGTTGTGCTTTCTAAGGCAATAATTACCATTACTTTTGTTCATGGGTTAAAGGTCTGAATAAACCTACTTGTATAACCCTAAACTTTGGTCTGTACTTCATCCTGAAATCATTTTGCTATGGACATGAGTGATTATGCTATCACGTTTAGAAACAATCTGACTTTTAAACAAATAATGTTTGCCTGGTGGATGAAAAATTAGGTGAAAAGACTTAGTTGATTCCGAAATCTTTTCTGCCTTATCAGGCAATGACTTTTCAGGCAGCGTTTGCACACAAAGGTACATCACAAAGCTGATTTCAGATAGACTTCTGAGGCAGAATAACAGTTTAATAATCTACAACAAACAGAGAGCGCTTTGGTGATAACTAAGTGAATATGTATTTACTACAATACTAATGTCTCAATAAAAATGCAATCAAAGGTGGAAAAAGTTGGTCAGAAATGTACATTTATACACAAACTGACCACCAACTACAACTTTCAGACACCAGAATGGAATGCACAGTATTATGGGATATTTAAGGCAGCGAAAGGATACATCTATGCTACCTTTAAAAATCGATCGGATGAAGGTATCTCACTAGACAGAATGGGACATGATGTGCCTTGTTGCCTTCCTACTAGTCTCCTTCAGACTGACGGCAGAAGGTCTGGACTTTTTCACAGCTTTCATTGGTCAAGGACCACCCAAGAGGACGTTTGACTGACGTGTAACACAACCAATCACAGTTCGTTTTGTTCCACATCATGTTTAGGGGAGTGAAAATGTAAAGTTGATGTCTCTGCGATAACAGACCAGCGTGCATCTATACATTATTCATTCAAGAACATTGTTTAAGTTTACTGCAACAATGGAGCCGTGAACTTCACATACTTTTGAAAATCCAGCGTTTAGTTGATTCTGGTAAGCGCTCATTGTCACAGTTGTAAACACAACGGCGTTCTTCTTCCACGAGAGTTTGTGTCACGGCATTTGTTTCCAGGTGGACCATTAAAGAACGCAACACATGTCTTACGGACATCCTGTAGAATTCAACCAATCAGATGACGACTTCGAAACTCCTGAAGAGTTTCCAGAAAAGTGTGCCATATGATTCAGACGCTCAGCCAACGGTCTGTGGGTGTGACATCTGAGGCTGAGACTACCTTCCTACCTCCGTTTGCTACCTGTGGAGGCAGTATTTTTCAGCTTTTGGAAACAGCCTTAATTTAAAATAAAATGTTTGAAGCAGGGACCTAAGTCATGTAAAGAACAGAATATCACAGAGACTTTTTTGACTTGGGACAGTGTTTTTCAACTAAACTGGAATATTTTATTTTACCAAGCATGGCAAAATGACTTCCCTGCAAACAATATGTGTGGGAGCTTCCTGGGAAAGCAGTACCATGAGACTGATTAGGCTATTATATTATGATTGTAGATGGGTCATAAAATGTTCTGTTCTCTCTGTCAATCAGAGAAGTATTGTATCAGAGCTGGTACAGGCTCACCCTCTCTCCATTTCTCACTCTCCATCCTCCATGGTAAAAAGGTTATTTTCTTGAGAGCGGCTCTCCTGATAGAGCATTCACTTCGTCCTTCTTGGCACTGTTCTTTTCTTCCTGTTTTTCATCCTTTCTGGGTCCTTTAACCTTCTGTATCGCTCTATCTTTCTCCTCTTATTCATACTCTCCAAAATTTGAAAGGTTAGCCTTGAGTGTGTTATCTCTCTCTCTCACTCTCTCTCACTCTTTTTCTTTCTCTGTAGTGTTAAAGGCCTGAAAGGTTAACAGCAGCCCATTAGGAGGTAATAGACTCCACACTGACTCCTTATGTAAGACACAAATTCACATACTCTGGCTTGATGGTGTGAGGCTGTTAATAGACTTTTACCTCTTATCTGTATTATTGTCTTTTAATTATTGTATTTGTCTTTTATTTAATAGCTTTTATTTACTTTGTTTACTTGGATTATTTAATGACATACACAATTGAAAATCCTCTCATGTTAGGAAAGCGTGCAGGTATTTCTAGAGTGTGTTTCACTTAGTGTACAAAGTGAGATGAAGCTTTCTTTCAGTTCATGTCATAGTTTCCCTTGTGATAAAGAAGTGTACTTAATTGTACTGAAAGTGCACTTGTAGAGTACTTCTGATCTTAAAAGTGTATTATTAAAAACTGTACAGGCACTTAATATTACTGAAATAAAAGGCCAGTTAAGTGTACTTAAAGAGAGTACACTTTCATGCCTATGTTTCTAGTACACTTTTTTAAAATGCACTTGTTATGCCAAATTAAAGATGTAATGTCAGCTTATAAGTTTAACTTTAAAGTAAAATTTAAATCATTATATTTAATATTTTGTTGTGCTTTACAACACAAAAATGTGTACCGGTAATTACAAATATATTTACATGCATGCCATTCAAGTTTCAAGAGAAATTACATTAAATTATGTTTTAGTTTAGCATAAATGCTTGTCAGTACATTCAACAGTACACTTTTACCATAGTTCAAGGGCAATATAAGTAATTATGAAGTTACATATAAAGATTTACTTAAGTCCTACTTATAAGTGAGTTTAAAAAGTACTCTAAAGTTCAGCCATTTGCATTTAATATCAATTTAAACTGTAACATTTTTTTTTTCATTTAATTGCATTTAACGTAATTGTCTGAAAACATTATATTATTATATATTATTTGCGTAATAAGTACTCTTTTAAAAGTATGCTTTAAAGTGTACTTCTTTTTCCACAAGAGTTCTGTTTTTAAAAGCTTAAAATTATTCTAGTAAACAAAAATAAATCCAAGTGCTTCAATGGAATCCAGTATATATCCAGTAGAGAACAACTGGATTCCACTGAAGCACTTATTTTCATTTATCACTGTTTTGACGTTTTCAAAAGATAAATCTGAGAGTGAGCTGAAAGAAAACATAGAAAAAATTTAGGGACATCCAGGCCTTTACATCTGCTATACAAGCCAACAGAGTATCCAAACCCATGTTTTTTGATCCCAGGGGCAGATATATTTGGGTATCGTCAGGATAACAGTGAAAGGAGACACAGTGTTTCTTAAAAATCAAGCCCAGGGGGAGCATATACAACGAGAATAAAATCGGAGCAAGAATAGAACCTTGAGGGACACCACACGTAAGAGGTCCGAAATAAATTCACCAATATTAACAAAGAACCTTCTGCTATTCAAATAGGACTGAAACCATTTAAGGGCATTTCCCCGAATGCCCACCCAGTGCTCCAAATGTGAGATGAGGACAGAGTGGTCAATTGTGTCAAACTCTGCACTCAAATCTAACAGCACTAACACAGCAGACTTGCCAGAGTCGAGAGTCATGAAAATATAATTTAAAACTTCTACCAGTGCTGTTTCTGTGGAATGGTATTTCCTAAAACCTGATTTAAAACACTTCAAAAATCTTGTTTTTATTCAGAAAGCTCTGTAGTTGGTGAAAAGAAAATTTGACAGAACTGTCGGATCTAAATTTGGCTTTTATGAAGTGGATGGATATTGGCATGCTTCATGTCATCTAGTACATACATCTGGTACATCTGGTTTATAATCTTTTGAACAGTAGGCCCAATCACCTCAAAAATTTGCTTAAAAAACAGTGGGGGAAGAACGTCATGGGGGGGAACCAGAAGGTTTAAGCTGGCCTACAATATCTTGTAAAGCAGGTTACAGGTTCAAATTGACTCAGAATGCTAGTGCAAAATGGAGGGCCAGAAGAATCATGAGAAGAAGAGGAGATATTTAACCTAATGTCCCTTATCTTCATTGAGCCAGGGATCATCATTATTGAGCCAGGGCTCGGACTTTGGTTTATGTTGTTTAGCTTTTATGGGAGCCAAAGAGTTTAAAATATTAGCAGAGATAGTATTAAACTGATTAAGATAATCCGCACCACCCCAATCATCACAAAGTAAATCAGATGATTGAGACACCTCCTTAAAAACAGCTGAAAATTCAGTACAGGTAGTCGGTGTAATCGTACGAGACCATCGAACAGCCTTAGTGGGTCTTGTAATATTAAAACAAATGGGGACTCTGAAAGTAATAGGCTTGTGATCAGAAATAGCATGGTCATCTATTGCCAAGTCACATACTGTCAGGCCATATGAAAGCACCAGATCAAGAGGGTGACCATGAATGTGAGTGGGATCATTTGGGATTGTGGGAGCTGTATCAAGTCAAAAGAGTCAATAAGGCTCAAAAATTCTTTGGCTACAAAATTATCTGGACAACACACATGTATTTTGAAATCTCGAAGGATTAAAAGTCTCTCAAAATTGGGTATAATTCCCCCTAAAAAGTCTGAAAATGTCTCAGGTTACGCATATAACCATGGTTCCCTGAGAAGTTGAATGAGACGTTGCGTCCCTTTGCCATGCTTCAGGTACTCCTGCACGCATCTCCTTCAGACAAGAAGAGGATGACATTTGGCACAGGTGCCCTTTTATACTTTTGGTCTCACCTGTAGTGACGTCATAGGCTGCCGCCTGCCAATTGTCGTGTTTAGATTTCCACTTCAGACACTGGTCACACCGAAGGCATTCCCCATAGCGCCCTTCAGAGGACGCAGCGCGAGTTCCTATTCGAAAGGGAACTCATTAATAAAGTCTTTGTGTGGTTTAGGTGGTCGATAAATGACTAAAATCACCACTGGGTTATCAAATTCCAATACAACTGAAGTTCAAAACTCTAATAAACATCAGTCACTAACATCCGACACCATTAGTTCTGTTTAAAAATAGATGCCAGTCCTCCCCCTCGACTCACAGAACGAAGAGAGTTTAAAAATTTACAGTCAGATGGTTCCAGTTCAGCAAACGTGCTCAAATCCCTGGAGTAAATCAAGTTTCTGTGATAAACATAAAGTCTAGACTGCGAGAAGTAAAAAAGTAATTTAGGATAACCGTCTTGTTAACCACTGACCTGGCATTGATCAAAGACTCCATGGTCCGCTTTGGTGCCCGGCATAACGGACAGAAAACACGAAGGCAGCCGCGAAGCGGAAAATTCGATGGTCAGAGACCAGAAGAAGCTTTGTCTTTTGCAGCGCTTCCTTCCTGGCAAAGGACAAGGCAGGCGGCGCAGATAGTCAGGTATAGTCACCAAAGGAGAAGCAAACTCTGCACCACACTGGACATCATGGAGTAGCTCTTCAGTAATGTTTTTAATGTCAAGCAGCGTTTGATGATCATATGTTAAAAGTAATGAAACATTTTGTAAAATAGCTAAGACACAACAGGCAGCAGACGGCAGGCCACACACATCAGCGCCATCTTGACTTGACTACAAAACTTGACTTGACTTGACTTGAGTTGCTTACTCTCAAATCAGAAGGCAGATCATAAATAAATGATATGCACCATTAACATCATCTGTCCAGCCTCAGGGCCTGATGTAGGTGTGCAAAAAAAAACCTCTCTTACCCCCACTCACACCCTTATTCGGGGGGGAAGAGGAAGGAGAGAGAAGGAGAAGAGATGCAATTTCTCCTCAACGATTCGAGATCACTCAGACCACTTTCTCTGAATCACTTCCCTGAGATCTTGTTTCCTCCTGCTCATGTCAAGGCTCCTCTGCACCCTACACTTAGGAAGAGGAAGAGCACGAGTGCAATGCTCACCCTCTGGCCCAGCTTCTACTCCTCAAATTGTGACAGAAAAGTCTCCTCTGAGGTTTTTGGCGAAGAGTTTTTTTAAAAGCTGCTGACCACGCCCTTGACTCCCTGACCACTGTCTCAGCAGATGTGCCAAAAAGCTTGGAAGATAAGACCGGCACATCAAAAAGAAAGTTTTTCTCTTATGTCCGGACAGGAATCGCTCGTCAATATATACCTTGCTCGAATTCCTCAGCCAACTCAACCTGCAAACTCAGTCTCCGCTTTGCCTCAGCCATCACAGGTCCTGAGCCACGGGGTGCCAATGCCTGTCCTGCATGCCTCAAGAATAGGGACAAGCGTGAACTGAACTTCTTCATTAAGAAATTCTTACAATGAGCGCATTCAGCTCCTTCAAGAACACACCATTCCTGGAACCCTTGAAAGAGTGCTTTCCCATAGTATTTGCTTTCACACGTACGCAAACAAATGGCTCCTGAAGACAAAAAAGCTGATGACGTGTACTACAGGCTCCCTTTTATACTCTCGGGTGCACCGGTAGTGAAATCATGGACTGTCGTCGATCAATGAAATTGTTATGTTTAAATACATGCTTCAGACATCAGTCACACTGATGACGTTTCCCAAAGGGTCAGCAGACGCAGTGTAAAGTTTCAACCCGATCTCACGGCAATTTGTACGTATTTGACAAAGTGGCTAATTCGTACAAATTTGTACGAGCTCACTCGTATGAATTCGTAAGATTTTTGCTAAATCGTACGTATTTGACAAGTTGCCCAATTTGTATAAATTCGTACGGATGACCTAACCTCAAACCCCGCCCCTAAACCTACCTATCACTGCGGTTTAGACAAATCGTACAAATTCATACAAGTGAGGTCGTACGAATTAGCCACCTCGTACAAATCCGTACGAATTGGTCGTGAGATAGCATTTAAAGCTCCCATTCGAAAGGGAACGAATCGGCTCTATTGACAGGTCTCCGTCAATAGACTTTGTGGAATGATAAGTGTAAAATGTGACTTAAGCTAACATTAGTTTGAACGTAAGTTTTTTTGATGGGGATGTTTACAGAATGAATTGCTGCAGGGTCAAGTCAGTTTTACCCTGTGAGGCACTGTAAATTGGGGATGACATTAATGGTTCAGTATGGCACATAGACTGTGTTATCCTGCTGCGAAATGATTTAAATTCAAGACCCTGGAAGCGAGTAGCCAGCTCACCGTGAATAATGACAAACAACTGTCTGTGTGTATGTGTGTGATTGAAGACTGGCAACTGATGGTTTATACAATAATTAAGTGTGTTTATTCTGAGGCCAGTGCCCATTTAGGGTGTCAGCATGGCACTCTGTAAAATGCAGCTGGCAGAGGAAGAGAGAAGGCACTGTGCCATCATCTATCTCTGAAAGAGGAAAAGAGAACGAGCAGGAGGGAGGGAAGGGACACTAGGAAAATAGATGCGATGTTGGCCCGAGAGAGAGATACGCCAATATTAGTCACCACGGCTCTATACCAGACAAGACACAATGGATATGATGATCTAGTTTAAATTTATCTGTTTATATAGAGTTATATTTAATAGCAACATTTTCTTTAACCTGAATGTTATTTTTAGAAATGTAGTTCATTTTATAGGGCAGTTTCAAAACAAATGTTTTGTTTGAGAAAAGAGGATTTAAGACTGTAATCAAGTTTATTACGACATTCTGTAATATAGTTTCATGAAAGACCATTTTATTGTGATTATATAAGGCTATTTAATTTCATAAGTTGCTGTATTTTTTTTCATTTTCTTTTCTCTTTAAATAGCCTCATCTCTTCCCAGTTAATGAAATTGAATAATTTCTGAACCAAATAGCTATATACTAAATGCTACTATTCCCCTTTATCCCCTTTAGATATTGTTGTCTGTTGCCTGGAAACATTTTCTGAATGAGACATAAACCATCATGATACAGACTTCATGAACAGCTGTATCTTACCTTTTAATGTTCCGATCACCATTATGTGTTTCAAGTAAATTTAACTAGCAAAAAAAAAGCTTATTTTTAAACTTAAATTTTAAAATGCATTAAATTTGCATTAAATTGTTCATAATTTGACAGTTAAGACTTTTACATTGTAACAAACAATTTATTTTTCATACAAAGGCTGTTCTTTTTCACAAAAAATATTAAGCAGCACAATTGTTTTCAGTATTGATAATAAGAAATGTTTCTTGGGCAGCAAATCATCATAATATATTTTAAAATGATTTCTGAAGGATCATGTGACACTGAAGACTGGAGTAAAGATGCTGAAAATTCAGCTTTGCCATCAGAAGAATAAATTAAAGTTTAAAATTAACAAAATTTACACCGAAAACAGTTATTTTAAATCGTAATAATATTTAACAATGTTATTGTTTTTACTGCATTTTTGATCAAATAAATGCAGCCATGATGAGCATAAGAGACTTATTTACCCCAACTTTTGAATGGTACTGTATATTCATTTATTTTTTAATGCAAAGATTGTAACCATTTTGTCTATGCTGGTATATATCTGTAATTGGAAATCATATATTATAAGTCCTGTGAGACTGAGATGCAACCAGGACAAGCAGTTTGGAGAATATACTCGTTAAATAATTGGAAATAGGCATTCTAGTATCTCTGTTCATATATAGGCCTACATCATAAACCAAATGCTGGAAATAAAAGGTTGCATGTGCACACTCTGTATTAGCTTATATCCATGAGACAACTCAGAATCGATGGAGAATCAATACTCAGTACTCCTCTTCCACAGTGACTATTTTATACTCTGAGCTTGATTTAAATTATGTGCCAATAACAGCAACACTACAAATATTGTGGGTAAACATGCAAGATCCATCTCTGATATATCACTGCAAATTTTTAACTTTGAGATAGAAGGTAATACTTAAGCCCATCCAGATCAGAAATACAATACTGTCTATAAATATTCTGAATTTAGCATGTGTCTGAGAATCTGATATGTTGTGGTGTGGTGGTGGTGGAACGTGACAAAGCTTGTTGTGTGTGATGACTGGTTGATCCCACTCACTGAGCTCCAATTTAAACATTGCTTACTCTGCTGTGCGGGCACATGCTTCCTGCTGGAGTGAACAAGAACGTCTCGGTTACGTATGTAACCCTCGTTCCCTGAAGGAAGGGAACGGAGACATTATGTCAGTTACAGAAGCCAATCGCCTTTGAGCTCTACAAAACGAGCCAATGGCATGAAGATGCCATGGGTCTGCGGAATTTGCATAACGCAACCCCGCCCCACCGCGTGGGTATAAAGGGCGTTGTGTGGCAATCTCGCATTATGTATTATGCATGAGCGTCCGGCCGTTCCAGCGGTACAGCGGAAGTGGCATGGGGACGTAACGTCTCCGTTCCCTTCCTTCAGGGAACGAGGGTTACATACGTAACCGAGACGTTCTCTTTCAGTCAGTACACTACGAGTTACGTCAGTTACTAATGAAATGGGGGTCCCAATACAATCTCGCCACGACGGCTGTCTTCCAGCGTCCTGCGCTGACCAGGGCTCCCTGCCGTGAGTCTTAGCACGAACGAGGGACTAGGCTCAACGCTGATACCAAGGTACACTGGGAAGCATATCCCACGTGGAGAAATGCAACACAACGCCTGCCCGAAGGGAGGACTCAAGAATACACATATGACCCCCGTAGGGACTGCATATGGAGCACTCTGGGGTATCCAGAAAAAATTTTTTCAACCCCAGGTCTTGCCAAGGGAAGACACGTGCTCAGAGACACTTACCGTGGAATACACATGTGGGGGTTGCCCAACGGGGGAACCATGCACACAGAGGCATCTAGCCGAACACGAGGGCTGACCAAGCAGGCATGCACTCTGGTGTTGACATCAGCAGTGCTGGAAGAGCTCAGGGCTTACTGGGAAGCTCACCTGAGAGAAAATGCGCACGCATCCAGTCCATGGAGTGGAATGGCGCAGCAAGCGAAGACACCTGAGCTTGTCCAGTTACTGGCCACTTGGGGCGAGTACACGAGCGGACACAGGCTCCACTCGGAGATTATAAAATCTTACGAATGTGTTGGGTGTCGCCCAGCCTGCAGCTCTACAAATGTCTGTCAGCGAGGCGCCACGCGCTAAAGCCCAAGAGAAAGCAACACTCCTAGTGGAGTGTGCTCTAACCCCAAGGGGGCATGGCATGCCCTGAACCTGATATGCCAGGACAATGGCGTCCACTATCCAGTGAAACAACCTCTGCTTGGAGAGAGCCTTCCCTTTCTGCTGCCCTCCGTAACAGACAAAGAGCTGGTCTGAGGTCCTGAAAGACTGCGTCCGGTCTACGTAAGCGTGAAGGGCGTGTACTGGACAGAGCAGTGCCAAGGCTGGGTCTGCCTCCTCCACAGGCAGCGCTTGCAGGTTCACCACCTGATCCTGGAAGGGAGTGGTGGGAACCTTGGGCAAGTATCCAGGCCGGGGTCTCAGGATCACGTGAGAATCGGCCGGCCCGAATTCCAGGCACGCTTCGTCAACCGAAAATGCCTGCAGGTCCCCTACCCTCTTGATGGAAGCCAGAGCAATCAAGAGCGCCACTTTCATTGAAAGGAACTTCAGCTCCACAGACTGCAGGGGCTCAAAGGGAGCTTTCTGCAGGGCAGATAAAACCACTGCAAGATCCCAAGAGGGTATTTGAGGAGGACGAGGAGGATTTAATCTCCTCACTCCTCTAAGGAACCTGCTGACCAGGTCATGCTGACCTACTGTTTTTGAATCCACCAGGTCATGATGAGCCGAAATCGCGGCCACATAGACCTTCAGGGTGGAGGGAGACAGCCTTCGCTCCAACCCTTCCTGGAGGAAGGAAAGCACGGACCCGATTGAGCATTTTGTGGGGTCTTCTCGGCGAGAAGAGCACCAGGTGACGAAGAGGTTCCACTTCAACGCATAGGCCTGTCTCGTGGACAAGGCCCTAGCAGAAGTGATGGTAGCCGCCACCTGAGGTGGCAGGGTACCCAAACCTACCACGTCCCATCCAGGTCCCACACGTGTAGGTTCCAAAGGTCGGGACGTGGGTGCCATACGGTGCCCCGTCTCTAAGTAAGGAGGTCCTTCCTCAGAGGGATCGACCAGGGAGGGGCTGTCGCAAGGAGTATGAGTTCTGAGAACCAGGTCCGGCCGGGCCAATATGGGGCGACCAAAAGGACCTGCTCCCTGTCCTCCCTTATCTTGCACAGAACCTGTGCGAGAAGGCTCACTGGGGGAAACGCATACTTGCGTGGGCCCCGCGGCCAGCTGTGCGCTAGTGCATCCGTGCCAAGGGTCCCCTCGGTCAGGGAGTAATACCAGTGGCAATGGGAAGAGTCGTGGGAGGCAAACAGATCTATCTGTGCATCGCCAAACTGTTCCCAAATCAGCTGAACCGTCTGGGGATGGAGTCTCCATTCCCCCGGAAGCGGCTGAAACCGGGACAGCTCGTCGGCTGCACGATTCAGTTCTCCCGGGATGTGAACGGCACGAAGCGACCTCAGATGCTTCTGACTCCATAGGAGGAGATGGCGGGCGAGTTGCGACATCCGGCGGGAGCGTAGACCACCTTGTCAGTTGATGTACGCTACTGTCGCCGTGCTGTCTGAACGGACTAGTACGTGCTTGCCCTTGAGCAGGGCTCGGAAGCGGTGCAGGGCAAGACGTACGGCCAGCAATTAGAGGCAATTGACATGCCATAGGCGCTGGGGTCCTCTCCAGGAGCCCGCGGCAGCATGTCCATTGCACATGGCGCCCCAGCCCGTGGCAGAGGCATCTGTTGATACAACAACATGCCTGGAAACTCGTTCTAGGGGAACACCTGCCCGTAGAAAACTGAGGTTCGCCCACGGGGTGAAGGTCTGACGGCAGGCCCGAGTCACTGGGACCCGGAGCGTGCCGTGTTGCCATGCCCATCTCGGGACTCGATCGCGAAGCCAGTGCTGAAGCGGTCTCATATGAAGCAAACCGAGCAGCGTTACCGCGGCTGCGGATGCCATATGCCCCAGGAGCCTCTGAAAATATTTCAGTGGAACCGCACTCTTGCCCTTGAGCTGGCGAAGACAAGTCAGCAGTGACTGCGCGCGCTCACTCGTAAGCTGCACGTACATGGCGACCGAGTCGATTTCCATAGCGAGAAAAGAGATCCTCTGCACTGGGGAGAGTTTGCTCTTTTCCCAGTTGACCCGAAGGCCCAGACGGGCAAGGTGCTGAAGCACCAGGTCCCTGTGTTCGCAAACCTGATCCCGAGAGTGGCCTAGAATCAGTCAGTCGTCGAGATAGTTCAGGATGCAAACCCCGTGTTGCCTGAGCGGCACAAGGGCTGCCTCGACGACCTTCGTAAAGACGCGAGGGGACAGGGCTAGCCCGAATGGGAGAACCGTGTACTGATATGCCTGACCCTCGAAGGCAAACCGTAGAAACGGTCTGTGTCAAGGAAGAATGGAGACATGAAGTACGCGTCCTTCAGGTCGATCGCTGCAAACCAATCCGATGGACGAACGCATTCGAAAATGCGTTTGGCTGTCAACATCCTGAATGGAAGCCTGTGAAGGGTGGAGGGACGATCTCGACCACACCCTTCGCATGACAGGGGCATTGCCACCCACCATGGTATAGCGGACTCTCCGAAAGCGGGGAGGAGACCGTGCGAACTGAATCGCATAGCCGAACCTGATGGTGCGAGCGAGCCAGCTGGACAGATTGGGAAGCGCTAGCCAGGCTCCCAGAAACTGTACCAGCAGGGTCATGCGGACCACAGGCGTACCCCCGATGGGGCAGCGAGGCGGAATGACCGGCCCAGACATGGGAGGCGTGGGAGCGTCCCGAGGTGTGGGCGGGGTCGAATTCCGCGCCCTGACAGAGGAGACCAGGGAAGGACCAGCGTTCCACGGGGGTCTCGTCTGCCAGGGGGCTGGCGACAGAGGGGGCCAAGAGTGGCGAGGCTGCTTGGCGTCGCACACTGCCAGCCGCGCCCTCTTGAGGCTCGGAGGTGAAAATGTCAGTTCTTTCTTTAACCATGAATAGGATTCTCCCCCGGCCAAGAGTGGCCCTGCTACCACCTCCTGGGAAAGAACCGAGTTCACCTCCGGGCCGCCCGTCTCAGGACCGCCGCTTAAACTGCCATTTAGCAGGCTGGGGGGCTGGGACGGGTGGGGCCGCCTTCCTGCGGCGTCCTCCACGCCTCGGCCCGGGTGAAGGCTGCTGCTGGGGCTGGGCAGGAGGGGCGGGAGCCGGGGGAGGCTTCTGAGCCAGCGGCTGGGTAGAGGCAGTAGCAGGCCGCCGGGGCAGAATATGCTTAATTGCCTCAGTCTGTTTCTGAGCGGTCGAGAACTGTTGGGCGAAGTCCTGGACCGCCCCGCCGAATAGCCCATCCTGGGAAATGGGAGAATTGAGGAAACGGGTTCGCTCAGATTCTCTCATATCAGCCAGGTTGAGCCATAAGTGGCGCTCCTGGACCACAGAAGTGGACATCACCTGGCCGAGAGAGCGAGCGGTCACCTTCGTCGCTCGTAGAGCGAGGTCGGTGGCCGCCCGCAGCTCCTGCATTAGCGCGGGGTCAGCATTGCCCTCATGCATGTCTCTGAGCACCTTGGCCTGGTAGACCTGAAGGGTGGCCATCGCATGCAGGGCGGACGCGGCCTGGCCCGCAGCTCTGTAGGTCTTCGCCACCAGAGTAGACATAAACCTACAGGCCTTGGAAGGGTGCTTTGGGTCACCACGCCACGTCGCAGCGCTCTGCGGACACAGTTGCATCGCAACAGAGCGCTCAACAGGGGGAACCCCAGTGTACCCTTTCACCGCGCCGCCATCGAGGGCAGTGAAGGCGGAAGTGGCTTCCGAACGATTGCGAAAAGTCAAGGGAGACATCCACGACTTCGACACCTCTTCATGCACTTCCGGGAAGAAGGGCACTGGGGGCTGACATGTGCCTTCGGCAAGGGCCGCCCCCAGATACCAATCATCTAGCCGAGAACGCTCCGGACATGCCGGAGGGTTCCACACAAGCCCAAGAGCCTCGGCCACCCGGGAAAGCATGGCTGTGAGCTCTGGATCAGACTCGGACAATGCTGGGAATCCTGAAGGAGGCAACACAGCCGAATCGTCATCTCCGGAGGAATCCAGCCCACCTTGTGATGCGACGATCGACATAGCATCCTCCGCCGGTGCGCCAAATGAAACGCAGGGCCCAGGACGGGAAACACCTGCGCCCTCATCTGGCAACACCACAGGTTGCAGTGTGCTAGAAGGGGGTGTGGCCCGATGAGGATTCGTCGGGTTGGCCCACACCGTCACCCTCAAGTCACCCTGACCACCAGCCAAAGTATTCCCACTCGTGGAGGGAATAGATTGGGGTGTGGTAGAGGGGACTCTCCCTCCAGCACGGAGATCACAGAGTCTTGACCGCAACACTGCGATGGCCATGTTCCCGCAGTGGGAACATGACTCATCCATGAACGCGCGCTCGGCGTGCACGAGGCCCAAGCACTCCAAACAGCGATCATGCCCATCAAATGGAGGAACCAGCTGACCGCACCCAGGAACGGAGCACGGACGAGACATCTTGAAACAGACGTGCCGCGTGCAGCTCTTTTAGAGAAGAGTTTTTGCTCTGCAGAATGCCGAAGCGCCTAGGGAGAACACACACGCTGTGCTAGATCACTGCACAGATCAGACAGGAATGCGGAACACCAACACTCTGGAGAGACACTCGTCTTGAATAGAAAAACGCTCAGGCAGTAACACTCGGCTCTGAAGCAGAAACATAATGCGAGATTGCCACACAACGGCCTTTATACCCACACGGTGGGGCGGGGTTGCGTTATGCAAATTCCGCAGACCCATGGCATCTTCATGCCATTGGCTCGTTTTGAAGAGCTCAAAGGTGATTGGCTTCTAAGCGAAACCCCCATTTCGTCAGTAACTGACGTAACTCGTAGTGTACTGACTGAAAGGGAACAGATTTTCAGAATCTCTTACATTGTGCTTTTTCATATAGACCTCCAAACCCTTGCTCACATTTTTTTTTCTTCCTTTTTTCTTTTTTTTCTTTATTTAGATGGGGTTTGTTTTTGATGTTATAGTTTAAATGCATCAAAAGTCTTTGTTTTTCTGCTTTCCCCCACTTGTCAGGGTCTCATACCTATGGTTGTCTGCCCTAATTTTCATCACCTTCTCTATCTGTCTCTTTTGATTGGGATTGTTCTCATGTTCGGCACAGGGTTACTTTGCAACTGAACTGCAGTCTTCTCCAAAACTGGTGTTACTGAGAATTTAATGCATCATGGGCAGTAGGTGACATTTTTTTCTCTTTATGTCCTGCTTCATTTGAGAATTGAGAAGTAATGGCATGGTCCATATCTTGCTACTGGTGAAATAATAGGGGAGATGGGGGCAGTTGTAACGGGGCACCTGAAACACTTTTCTTCAGTCACAAACAAGTTATGATGATCAGTACAGTTCCCTTTCAGTCGGTCACGTTCGACGTACGTCGGAACTGACCGACGAATTGGGGATCATTTTCAGAGACCAATCTACTTCGAGTGTATAAAAACAAGCCAATAATGTTGGCATGCGGTCCACGCACCGCCCCGCAGCGTGGGTATAAATACGGAAGTGGAATACCGCATCCTCGCTTTCAACTTCGGAGCTGAACGGTTTACAGTTCAGAATGTTGCTGTTTCTACGAAGAGTGTTTTGTGACGAGCCTTTTGAGGAAGATCGCTCTCTTACCGGTGCTGGCGTGACGGTGCGATTCAGCGAGTGACCGCTACAACGTGCACTGTTTCTGTGTTGGTTGGCTGGGCGTTTCCGTTTGTTGAGTGCTCACACGCGGGCTTGCATTATCGGACCGCTGTGAGCCGCGGCCATCTCCCTGAGTGCCTCAGCACTTCTAAAAGAGCATTTCCCTTCCTAAAAGAGCAACACGGTTTGACCCTGCATATTTTTCAAGATGTCATTCAAACCGTGTGTTTCTGGATGCCGTCGTTTTCTGTCCCCAGTTGACGGTCATGATCGCTGTCTCACTTGTTTGGGCGTTCAGCACGCTGAGACGGCGTTCGTGAATGACTCATGTTCCCACTGCGGGAACATGACTATTGCAGTTCTACGGTCTAGGCTCGAATACCTCAGAAGGGGTGGAATCCTATTGCGCATCCCCCGATCTAGTGGTCCTCCCGCTGCAAAGCAGAGGGCTGCTACTTTGGCTGATGCCTTTGGTGGAGACCTGAGGGTGACTGTGAGGGCTTCCCCGATGGGCCAACAAGCCCCTTGGGCCCCTCCCCCCTCCGCTGCACCGGTGGAGGTTCCGGAAGAGCAGCCCGGTCCTTCCCATGGGGGGCCGGCCGTCTCTTTCGGGGCTCCGGCTGAGGATATGATCTTGATAGCTGCATCGGAGGACGAGCTAATGGGCTCTGGAGATGAGGATTCGGCTGCGTTACCCCCTTCGGGTGTGGTAGCGTTGCCCGAGTCAGATCCAGAGCTTACGGCTATGCTTTCCCGGGCCGCCGCGAGTGTCGGGCTCGAGTGGAACCCTCCACCGTGTCCCGAACCCTCGTGGCTGGACGATTGGTTTCTCGGGACGGCCCGTGCTGGTTCTCAGCACTGGTTCTTTCCGGAAGTGCATCAGGAGCTCACAAAGTCGTGGACGGCGCCCTATAGCGCCAGAAACCGATCTAGTGACTCCTCCGTCCTCACTACCCTCGATGGTGGCGCGGCTAAGGGGTACGTGGGGATTCCCCCAGTCGAGCGGTCCATGGCGATGCAACTGTGTCCCAGGGCCGCTGTGGACTGGCAGGCTAACCCACGTCTCCCCTCCCGGGCTTGTAAGTTCTCGTCCAACCTAACGGGCTTACACAGCCTGCGGGGAAGCCGCGTCATCTCTGCATGCCATGGCGCTCCTGCAGGTCAGACGAAAGTCACTGCGCGCTCCCTGGGTCAGGCGACGTCCACTCTGGTGGTCCAGGAGCGCCACCTGTGGCTGGCCTCTTCTGCGACGCCATTGAGAGCTTCGCCCAGCAGTTCTCAGTGGCCCAAATATATCCTGACCAGCTATATAAATATATAGACCAGCTGCTGCCTCCACCCCGTCACCAGCTGCAGCGCCTCTGCCTGCTCGTCGCCGAGGGCATCCCCCTGTGTCTGCCTCCGCCCCTGCCAAGCCCAAGCAGCAGCCTCCACCCGGGAAGCAGGGCACCGGACACAAGGGTGCCGCCCAACTCGCTCAGGGTCCCGCGAAGTCGGACGGTAAACGGAAGGGTAAGCGGCCCTGAGATGGGCAGCCCAGGGACGGATGGGTCTGCTCGGAGGGAGATGGTGTCCGCACCCCTCCCCCCCCCCCCCCCCCCCCCCCCGAGGAGGACCGGGGGGCCAACATCACTCTGCTGCTGGCTCTTCGGAGTGCAGCGGTACCCACATTTTCAATAAAAGAGCAGTTTCCGTTGTCCCTGGGCCCCAAGAGGGCCAAGACGGCTGTGTGCAACGCCCCCGGGCCTTGCCACTCCTGGCTCCCCCTCTTTTCGTCAGGGGGCGGTGTGAGGCTAGAGGACGCCCCCGGGCCTTCTCTCCCACACACTGCCCCACCCTGGAATGTTCAGACAACACTCCGGGTCGCCTCCGGGCTGTCCGGGTCGGGTCTGAGCGTTCCACCTCGCTGCCCCACCCCGGGTACGTCTGTGGTGCTGTTGGTCCCGCTTGCACGGTCTCTGGGGGCCTGGCTAGCGGTCCCCAGGCCGTCTCGCTGGCTCATCCGTACTATCAGACTCGGCTACGCGATTAAGTTCGCGTACCGGCCCCCCAAGTACAGGGGCATCCTCTTCACCTCCGTGCGGAGCAGCGATGCCCACGTCTTGCAGTCAGAGATCGGTGTCCTACTGGCGAAGGACACGGTCGAGCCGGTTCCTCCAGCCGATATGAGGTCGGGGTTCTACAGCCCCTACAGCATATCAGTACAAAGTCTTGCCCTTTGAGCTGTCCCTGTCGCCTCGCGTCTTCATGAAAATCGCAGAGGCAGCCATTGTTCCGCTCAGAGAACGCGGCGTTCGCATCCTCAACTATCTTGACGACTGGCTCCCTTGACTCCCTTCCGGGACCAGGTGGTGAACCTGCTAGCGCTGCCCTCGGAGGAGGCAGACCCAGCCCTGGCTTTGTTGTGTCCCGTCCACGCTCTTCGCGCTTACGTTGACCGGACTCAAAGCTTTAGGACCTCAGAGCAGCTCTTCGTCTGTTACGGAGGCCAGCAGAAGGGAAAGGCTGTCTCCAAACAGAGGTTAGCCCACTGGATAGTGGATGCTATCGTCTTAGCGTACCAACCCTCAACCAGGAGTGTGGCTTCCTCCTGGGCGCTGGCTCAAGGCGCCTCGCTGACAGATATATGTAGAGCTGCGGGCTGGGCGACACCTAACACGTTCGCTAGATTTTATAGCCTCCGTGTAGAGCTCAGTTTCTCGTCCCCAGTGGCCGGTAGGCGCGAAGTGCCCGTTCTTGTGACGGCTTGCAACGCCACTCCCGCCCGCTGGGCCGGATACGTGCGTCTATTGTCTCCAGTTGTGTTCCCCAGAAATGGCTAACCCTGTCGAGTTCTTCCGTCATCCCTGCGGTGTCAGACGTTGCGGCCATCTGACACCAGGCCTGCACCGTGTACCACCAAGCCTCCCTGGCGTGTTGGTAGGGATCCCCAATTCGTCGGTCAGTTCCGACGTACGTCGAATGTGACAAGCTGAAAGGGAACGTCTCGGTTACGTATGTAACCCTCGTTCCCTGAAGGAGGGAACGGAGACGTACTTCCCGTCGCCAGGTGCTGTGCTTCCGCTGAAGGGCCGAGTCACTTTTTCGGCTCCTCAGTTGGAAAAGCAAGGATGCCGTATTCCACTTCCGTATTTATACCCGCGCTGCGGGGCGGTGCGTGGACCGCATGCCAACGTTATTGGCTCGTTTTTATATACTCAAAGTAGATTGGTCTCTGAAAATGATCCCCAATTCGTCGGTCAGTTCCGACGTACGCCTCCGTTCCCTCCTTCAGGGAACGAGGGTTACATACGTAACCGAGACGTTTTCTCACTGCCTGAGAAAACCAAGAGTTAGGCTATCTTTTCAATTTGTGAGAGATTTTCATTAAATAAAATATGCTAAAACCCTTTACCTGCACTGTTAACCCAAATAAGTTGGCAAAAGTCAAAAAAATTGAGGCAATCAGTTGCCTCAAATTTTTTAAGTTAAGAAATTTAAAGTTTAAGTAAGCAGAACTTGCAGATTGTAATTGCTCTGAACTTGAAATATTTGAGTAAGCTAATGCATATATTTAAGTTAAAAATATCATGTAATCTCAAATTTTGCTTTAACTTGCTAATTCAATAAATACCACCTTGCTAATTGGTTACACAATGCTTTGGTAGCATTAGCATAGCATAGCACTTGCTGAATGAGGACAGCAATATAATACAATTAAACTAAACAAGTACATGCTCCACTTGTCACCATGATGGTAACCCTAAAAAAAAACCCCAACATAACAGAAACTCTTCTAAACTAGCATAACAAAACATTAAACACTACTAAATCTCCCACTCCCACCATGTTAATTTTGTTAAATTATGTTAAATTACTTAATTTTGGCATTTACTGTCCCTTTGAGTGTCATGGTAAAGCATGCTGGGAAATAGAAATCCCAGCCCAGTTTCGGTTAAATTTAAATTAGTCTAAATTAAAAGAAATAAGTTCAAAAAACTCGAAACAATGAAAAAATTCAGATTACTTAAAATTTGTCAGTTTTGAGAACTCAAAAGAAAAAATAAAGTTCTAAATACTCATTAATGTTGATTTGTTTGAACTAATTTGTTTAATTTGAGTTGGCTCTAATTAAACCAATTAATTATTTTGAGTGTTAGGGTTTACAGTGTGTATAGTGTGGATACTTGTAAATTTGTGTACATATTTTTGTAGTTATATATCTTTTTGTTGTTGTTGTTGTTGTTTTGGTAGGTTTTATTTGTTGGTTTTGTACTTTGTTTTACGGGACTGTACACATGTATATCTCTTTACTGCTGGACTATTGGATTGTCAGTGCACTTGTAAATAAACACCACCATACTCTAAAGAGTATTTATGGGTTGAGCCATCATTTTGTTTGTTTTTTGTACCTTTAAACATATCCCACAGTAGACTTGAGGAGACCCTGGGCCTGCCAAAAGTCTACTGCATCACATTAAGTTATAAAAGTTTTGCATGTACATGTATTTTATCTTTAGGTTGTTGGTTGAAAATTACCATGAACAACAGATACAATCCCAGACAAGACGGTGGTCCTTACAAGATTCAAAGCAACTGTAAAACTAGTTATGAAATAAAGTATTAATAATGTAATAATACAAAAAATTGTTTATTCCAAAAAAGTTGGGACACTGTACAAATTGTGAATAAAAACAGAATGCAATGATGTGGAAGTTTCAAATTTCAATATTTTATTCAGAATACAACATAGATGACATATCAAATGTTTAAACTGAGAAAATGTATCATTTTAAGTTGAAAAATAAGTTGATTTTAAATTTCATGGCATCAACACATCTCAAAAAAGTTGGGACAAGGCCATGTTTACCACTGTGTGGCATCCCCTCTTCTTTTTATAACAGTTTGCAAACGTCTGGGGACTGAGGAGACAAGTTGCTCAAGTTTAGGAATAGGAATGTTGTCCCATTCTTGTCTAATACAGGCTTGTAGTTGTTCAACTGTCTTAGGTCTTCTTTGTCACATCTTCCTCTTTATGATGCGCCAAATGTTTTCTATGGGTGAAAGATCTGGACTGCAGGTTGGCCATTTCAGTACCCGTATCCTTCTTCTACGCAGCCATGATGTTGTAATTGATGCAGTATGTGGTCTGGCATTGTCATGTTGGAAAATGCAAGGTCTTCCCTGAAAGAGACGACGTCTGGATGGGAGCATATGTTGTTCTAGAACTTGGATATACCTTTCAGCATTGATGGTGCCTTTCCAGATGTGTAAGCTGCCCATGCCACACGCACTCATGCAACCCCATACCATCAGAGATGCAGGCTTCTGAACTGAGCGCTGATAACAACTTGGGTTGTCCTTGTCCTCTTTAGTCCGGATGACATGGCGTCCCAGTTTTCCAAAAAGAACTTCAAATTTTGATTTGTCTGACCACAGAACAGTTTTCCACTTTGCCACAGTCCATTTTAAATGAGCCTTGGCCCAGAGAAAACGCCTGTGCTTCTGAATCATGTTTAGATATGGCTTCTTTTTTGACCTATAGAGTTTTAGCCGGCAACGGCGAATGGCACGGTGGATTGTGTTCACCGACAATGTTTTCTGGAAGTATTCCTGAGCCCATGTTGTGATTTCCATTACAGTAGCATTCCTGTATGTGATGCAGTGCCGTCTAAGGGCCCGAAGATCACGGGCATCCAGTATGGTTTTCCGGCCTTGACCCTTACGCACAGAGATTGTTCCAGATTCTCTGAATCTTTGGATGATATTATGCACTGTAGATGATGATAACTTCAAACTCTTTGCAATTTTTCTCTGAGAAACTCCTTTCTGATATTGCTCCACTATTTTTCGCCGCAGCATTGGGGGAATTGGTGATCCTCTGCCCATCTTGACTTCTGAGAGACACTGCCACTCTGAGAGGCTCTTTTTATACCCAATCATGTTGTCAATTGACCTAATAAGTTGCAAATTGGTCCTCCAGCTGTTCCGGCCTCTTATTGCTACCTGTCCCAACTTTTTTGGAATGTGTAGCTCTCATGAAATCCAAAATGAGCCAATATTTGGCATGACATTTCAAAATGTCTCACTTTCAACATTTGATATGCTATCTATATTCTATTGTGAATAAAATATAAGTTTATGAGATTTGTCAATTATTGCATTCCTTTTTTATTCACAATTTGTACAGTGTCCCAACTTTTTTGGAATTGGGTTTGTATGTAATAAACATTTTTAGTGGAAAGTATATATTACAATTAAAATATAATTTTGGATTATATTTTAATTGTAATATATACTTTCCTTTAAGTAGGTCCCAACAAGGCTCATTCTTGGCAGCTAAAATAATTAGTAGGCCTACCATATAAAAAGCAAAAACTATTAAGTAATATTAATATGAATTAAAGCAATGATGTTTTTTCTCAAGTGTTACAATTTCCCTCCACCATTGTTATGGAGTCGATTTTATTTTATTTTTAGGTTTTTTGTTTTTGTCTTGTTCTACACGTAGTTCAATTCCATAGGCACACTCAATACAGCTGAAATATTTAATGCTGCCTTGCCATGATCCATTTAGGTTTGATCTTTTTTGTATAACATACGCAGTAGGAAGCCCACATTCCCTGCTGCTTTTAGGTATTACTGGTCGATCAAACATAATAATGGAAAACTACAAGCTATAAGCTTTCATGTGTCATCAGATACCTTCAGCCTACCAGAATCTTTTCAGCAGGAAGAGTTGTTGTGCTATTTCAACAGCTGATATTTCCTAGTTCATTCCAGTTTTATAAACCATTCTTAATAATACTTATTATAAATTGAACAACATAATGCCCTTCTAAAAGACATATCAGTTTCATACCGTTGACTGCTGCTGAGAGGCTGAGCTCTTTTCTTGGATTTTCTAGTATTTCTCTGCTGTCACTCAGACCAATTCAAAGCAAGACTGGAGACCGTCCAGACCTCTGGACAGACCATTAGGAAATGTCTATCAGCAAAGGGCTAAATGCAGTCTTGAGATCTGATGTTTTGTCTCAGTGATCCAGACAATGCCTGGTTGTAAAATCCTCAGGAATCTTGAAGTAAACTGCAGTCATTGGTTGAGGGGTAAGATATCAGGCATGAATGTCAGATTTAGGCTCCTGGAGATTTGTGATGAAGAGACTAAGATTTGCCTCATGTCCTAAAGACTGATTAAGGGTTCTATTTTGGCTTCGGTCACACTTTAGTTTAATTCTCATTATTTGCCTCAATAAACTCCTAATTACTGCTTATTTAGTTAGGTAGTTGTTGAGTTTAGGTATTGGGTAGGATTAAGGGACGTATAATATGGTCATCAGAATAAGGCATTAATAGACTATGTGCTTTATAAGTACTAATAAACAGCCAATATCCTAGTAATATGCATACTAATAAGCAACTAGTTAATAGTGAGAATTGGACCCTAAACTAAAGTGTTACCTAACCTTCTATTGTGTTTATTAGACTGAGGATTACATGCAATGAAGTGTCTTAAACATGTATAATTGGGTTTCTCCAACCACAGACACGTCCCTGGGTTTGTTTTTTATTAAAACTAATTTTTTTTTCTTGGTATGTGAAGTTCACATTAAAACTGCCTTGGACTTTTATCATGCCACATTGTTGACAGACAAATTAAATAAACTAGTGAGGTAAATTTAAGGCTTGAGTGCACTGTAAAAAAAATCCATAAAAAAACGGGTGTAATGTACAGGCAGAAAATTACCAGAACATTATCCAGTAATTTTACGGACATTTCTGTTAACCCTAAAACACAATGCAATGAAGTTCAACATTTAAAATACAGGTAAAACACCTGTAAAAAATAAATACAGTACAAAAAATACAAAATCAAATTAATACATTGCATTGTGCCCTATTTTTTTTAGAGTGTGTATTTAATTTAGTTAACTAAAAGTACCCATAGAAACATTTTAGTCACTGGATAGTTAATGTGGATTTGTTTTTTTCTTTGTTTCTATATCATCTACATTTTAATCATCCTTCTTTTTCATCGTCTCCAGGTTTAATGCTGTAATGAGAAATCTGTTGTACAGAGGCATTGTGGGTGTTCCTACAAAAGCAGAACTCTCCCAATCCCAAGCAAATTCATCATGCCCCGTTCTATTGGCTAATGACAGATAATTAACAATTTATGATCAAAAGCACTGTCACAAGAAGCTGGGGAGATGCTCCATCCCTGAGGAATGGAACTGCAAACTCCACAGTTTTCTGTCTCGAGGTGTGGATGAGCTTTATTGCATGTTTAGGATATTCTGGAATGAAACATAGCTCAATTTCATTCTGTCCAGTCAGCACTATTCAAAAACACTGCAGACAAAACTGCTTTTTCCCCAAGATGCTCTTGATTATCTCTTTCACGCTCTAAAGGGGCTGTGGGAGTTGTAGCATGTTAAGCACTATATATTATTAGCTGATTCTATCAGTGCTGAAACTCTTTTAGTGAAGATCATAGCAGGAAAGCCTGGATATTAATAGCGCTGTAGCATTAATTTCAGTTATTTTCTCAGCATGGTAGCTATGATGTTTTTCTGCAGTGTAAAAACAGTCATCTTCTAACTCGATTGAATTCACTCCATAAATAGGGCAAGATTTCTAGTGAATCACAGGGAAGTTAGCTACTGGAAACTAATATAAGCTTATGGCTAATAAAAAAATAGACAAATTTTGATGCAGTATTAATATTCTTATATTAGTCTATATCATAGCTCAGATAATTGGAGCTCCATTAAAAGTACCAGGCTGGTCAATTAGCTTCACTAGCTATATGTTTTGCTATGTTTGTCCAGCACCAAACCAGCATGGAATTCATAGTAAAGCCATTTCAGCAGCCAGCTGATAATGTTCTGCAATGGATAGAACTGTCGAGTTTGGCTTGCCACCAGTGTTTACTTTCCATTTGTCTCACATTTTTACACTTTCACAGTACATTAACTGCTGTGGTTTAACTATGAAGGCCGTGAAAGGGGTTGAATGCATGTCAGTGTTGTTGGTGAGTAGTTTTGACTAAATGATTGTGTACGCCTGTGATGCATTCGCTTCACCCCATGGAGCAAAACACTAAAAATCTGAGATGGTGTTATGTTCAGACACTTCTCCTTCTCTCTGGTTGCATGTTGTTCTTTGCCAAGCCTTTTCTGTTTGCGGATCATATAGCAATTGCTAGAGTACATGCATTGGTCTGTTGAAATATGTGTTTGATTCAGTGAGATATGACGCAATTTATAAAGATATCTTTTAGCGTGGTCCACAAAAATCAATTAAGACGTTTGATCAACCTTGAAAAGCTACTTTAATGAGCACATATATGTGCAGCAGTGATTTTCTCTCTCTGTTTCTTATTCTCTCTCTCACTCCCTGCTCTGCTTCTCATCAATATGCAGCTCTCCAGAGAATTTGATCTATTTTACACCTGAAAGCCTTCGTTCAAGAAAAGAAGCGAGTTGGCCTTTCATCCATCCATTCCACTGTGATGTTAAGTATTTAGGTAACTCTTTATTCTAAACTCATGAATTTTATATGAGTTAATATATGTAGTTTATAAAACATTATGTTATTAGTCTCACAAGAGTGGTGCATGATTAATGTTAATCTACCTGAGGTATTAAAGTCATGATCAGACTCCTTAATTACCTGGAATGATGACAGAACTCCACCTTACACTGCAATCTTTAAAGCTGAAGGGTGTAATTTCTGTTTCACCACATGAAATGTATAAATGACTGTTTTCAAACAGGTTTCCTAACAACACTCTCCCTGCCTGCCATTGGTCAGACAAACATGTAGTCCCACCCCAAACTCATGCCATTGGTTGGGCTGTTGCCATGCCAGGCTGGTCGGGGTGAAACAGAGTAATGTTCTGATACACAGATCACAGAGCCACAGTGTTACAATTATTTTTTTTTTTTTTCAAACTACAAATAGTTGGCATATTAAACTGAATAGGAGAAAGTATTTGAGCATAAAAAAATGGAAATAACACAGAAAACTAAAAATCCCTGCAGGTACTCAGTAGTGTGACTTTGTATAAAAAGGTAGCCTGCTGTAGAGTAAATTCAACATACTCACTATTTTATGTTTAGGCAAATTGGTGGCTAATTTGTATGAATTTGTATGATCTCATTCGTACATTTTCATACATCTGTTTATGCTCTTCTGACGGTTATGTTTAGGGATGAGGTTAGGGGTAAACTATCATACTTTTTTATCTGATGTTTCTGTACAAATCACATCATATACTAAATCATACGAAATCATCAACTCATGGCAATTCATTTGTGGCCAACTTCCAAAATCAAACAATTTACAATAAGGTTTCATTTGTTAACGTTAGTTAACTACATACACTGGTTAACATGAAGTATACTTGTAAATTTATTTGGCAACATGATTGGGTATAAAAAGAGCCTCTCAGAGTGGCAGTGTCTCTCAGAAGTCAAGATGGGCAGAGGATCACCAATTCCCCCAATGCTGCGGCGAAAAATAGTGGAGCAATATCAGAAAGGAGTTTCTCAGAGAAAAATTGCAAAGAGTTTGAAGTCATCATCATCTACAGTACATAATATCATCCAACGATTCAGAGAATCTGGAACAATCTCTGTGCGTAAGGATCAAGGCCGGAAAACCATACTGGATGCCCGTGATCTTCGGGCCCTTAGACGGCACTGCATCACATACAGGAATGCTACTGTAATGGAAATCACAACATGGGCTCAGGAATACTTCCAGAAAACATTGTCGGTGAACACAATCCACCGTGCCATTCGCCATTGCCAGCTAAAACTCTATAGGTCAAAAAAGAAGCCATATCTAAACATGATCCAGAAGCACAGGTGTTTTCTCTGGGCCAAGGCTCATTTAAAATGGACTGTGGCAAAGTGGAAAACTGTTCTGTGGTCAGACGAATCAAAATTTGAAGTTCTTTTTGGAAAACTGGGATGCCATGTCATCCGGACTAAAGAGGACAAGGACAACCCAAGTTGTTATCAGCGCTCAGTTCAGAAGCCTGCATCTCTGATGGTATGGGGTTGCATGAGTACGTGTGGCATGGGCAGCTTACACATCTGGAAAGGCACCATCAATGCTGAAAGGTATATCCAAGTTCTAGAACAACATATGCTCCCATCCAGATGTCGTCTCTTTCAGGGAAGACCTTGCACTTTCCAACATGACAATGCCAGACCACATACTGCATCAATTACAACATCATGGCTGCGTAGAAGGATCCGGGTACTGAAATGGCCAGCCTGCAGTCCAGATCTTTCACCCATAGAAAACATTTGGCGCTTCATAAAGAGGAAGATGCGACAAAGAAGACCTAAGACAGTTGAGCAACTACAAGCCTGTATTAGACAAGAATGGGACAACATTCCTATTCCTAAACTTGAGCAACTTGTCTCCTCAGTCCCCAGACGTTTGCAGACTGTTATAAAAAGAAGAGGGGATGCCACACAGTGGTAAACATGGCCTTGTCCCAACTTTTTTGAGATGTGTTGATGCCATGAAATTTAAAATCAACTTATTTTTCCTTTAAAATGATACATTTTCTCAGTTTAAACATTTGATATGTCATCTATGTTGTATTCTGAATAAAATATTGAAATTTGAAACTTCCACATCATTGCATTCTGTTTTTATTCACAATTTGTACAGTGTCCCAACTTTTTTGGAATCGGGTTTGTACTTTAGTTAACATGAAATAAGAATGAACAATACTTCTACAGCATTTATTAATCTTAGTTAATGTTAATTTCAACATTAAAAGCAAAAGTTGTATTTGACAACATTAGTTAATGCACTGTGAACTAACATGAACAAACAATGAACAACTGTATTTTTAGTAACTGACATTAAAGCTGCAGTCTGTAACTTTATTTGCTTAAAAATGATTCAAAATCAATTTTTGAGCAAGTACATAACCAGCCAGTGTTCAAAACACCTTACCGATCTCCTTACCATAGCCCGATTCACAACAGTAAGCTTGTAATAATGTGTTATAATTTGAGTGGTACTGGTAGCTTTCCGCAGGAAATACGAGCTTTGTCACGTCTGTATACATAAAGGAGTCTGTGCTAGTAGGCGTTATCGCATGTGTGGATGCTGCAGGTGGCGGATCGTTTGTGGCCTCTTCTTACAGCAGCTGGAATGTAATTAAACTTTTCATTTTGATGGCGGTTTGTAATCCAGAAAGTTCAAAATGACAATCATCGTTGACAGCTGGTGCGTTGATAGACAACCTACACATACACCTCAAAACATTAGATTCTTTCGGAATGAGGAGCCGTGCCGATGCACAACCCATGTAAAGAAGATAACTCCACAAATAACTGCAATTTCAGGATTCAAACAGAGCTGGCAACCAAGAGGTAAAATTTGGCTTTAATAAAGATTAATAATTACTCTAACAAATGTATTGCTCATTGTTAGTTCATGTTAGTTAATACATTAACTAATGTTAACAATTGATACCTTATTGTAAAGTGTTACCAAACTAACAATGACCAATTTTATTTTTTTATTAACTAACATTAACATTGATTAATTAAATACTTTAACTCATTGTTAGTTAATGTATTAACTAACGTTAACCAATAGGACCTTATTGTAGAGTGTTACCAAACAAATTGTATTATTGAGTTAGCTTACTTAATATTTATGTATGTAGTACAAAACCACAATCTAAAGTTCTATGAATTTAATCTTGGATTTTATTAATTTATCATTTGTGATGTAATTAATTACCTACATTTTTTGAGTTCTGTTAACCATGAGTTTACTGGCTTCAGGGATACGCAGCTGTTTAAACTTGTGTACTCTAGTAGTTCATTCACTCCCCTACTTGCAAACAATTCTGAATGAGACTTGCTGAGGAAGTCTCTTTTCAGATGTACTTGCCGAGGAAGGTTTATTTAACTGGTGGTTTGAGTAAACATCCAGTCTAAATTTGAAAAATTAGTTATGCTACTACTGAGAACTACTTCAAAAATGCTTTGCAGCTGGATGCCATATTTTCAACTGAATTCAACTTTTTGTTTTTTACAGTGTAATCTGTTTATTACTTGTTCTGTTTCGGATAATTAATGTCACAGCTCAGACTTTTATAGATGCCCTTCTTAAACTCCTGATATCATGCTCCCTCTCGCTTTCTCCGGGAATGTTGAAAAATATTTTTATCTCTTGTTTTGTTGCAGTGTTTAATGTGCCCTCAGTAGATGGAATTCACATGTCTGCTGCTGGGCTGATTTTATTAGAGGATTATCAACCCCTCCTTGTTTTATAGAGCCCATCACAAGACCTGGATCAACTAAATCTTCCCCTCTCCGTAACATTTGAACCTTGTCTGCTGGTCATTTGACGTTTCAAGTGCGGATGGGATTCTTTTATTACAGTGGAGGCTATGTCATCTAGACAGTGTGGCAGTGTCATTGATGCAACTGAAGTGTGTGCTGATATTAAAGATTGTACACAAAGAATAGAGGTTTAATTGACTTTTATGAGATTGTGTCTTTAGCCGCAGGCTCTTTTTTTTGATTGAGTTTTATATTTCTGCGTAAAGAAGACACCAAGGAAAGCATGTGATGCCATCCAGCGAGTCAACTTTAATTGCAGCCATTACTTGAGTCTATTAAAACTATGAATCAGTGGTTTCTTCAGGAGCTGAATTAAGGAATGTTCTTTGCATTATTTTTAGTTTAGCACACCTGGGTCATCACCCGGGAATGTCTTGTGCCCTGAGACAAGGGGCCGGCCACTAAATGTGTCCTTACGCTGCCACCCATCCATAAAGATTTTGTCTTTGTCCGGTAATTACAAGCATGGGTCCTGGTTGGAGCCATCTCACATTATGACTTTGTTTGCTTTAACATTCCAAATTCTCTTTAATTGTTTTTCCCTCAACAGATCATGTACCCCATCACTAGGCTGCATGGGATTGTGCATAAAACATATTTTGAGTGTAATTTACAAACTTCAACACATTCCCTGCCCCTTGCATGTTTGTTTATTCAATATTTCGGATAGTTTAATCTTGTTTTTATTTTAATCTATTTTTTAATCATGGTATCAGACTCTAACATTATTGGGATATGTTATCTAGGGTAGGCAGTGCGAATGAAAAAAAAAAAAAAAATCATGAAATGCCAGTCACCAGAAAATATTTCCAGAATCTCTGCATAAAAGAGGTTTATGATTAGGGATGGGAATAAAGAACCAAACTATTTTGGTTTTGATTCTGATTCCACAACATGATTATGGAAGAATGCAGACGTTCACTAAATGTTATGAAAACCATTTGGCTCCAGACAGTATTATTTTCAATGGAAGCAGGTCTATTTTTGGTTTCATAAAATATACCATTATCAAATATACCATACCGTTTGGGATCGGAAAGATTTGTTAATGTTTATGAAAGAAGTCTTATGCTCACCAAGGATGCATTTATTTGATCAAAAATACAGTAAAAAAACAGCAATGTTGTGAAATATTACATATTTTCTATTTTAGAATAGAATTTATTCCTGTGATCAAAGCTGAATTTTCAGCATCATTCCTCCAGTCTTCAGTGTGACATGATCCTTCAGAAATTATTCTAATATGCAGATTTGCTGCTCAAAAAACATTTATTATTATTATCAATGTGCTGCTTAATGTATTTTTTTGTTAAAACTGGCTGTGATACATTTTCCAGGGTTTTTTGACTAAAGTTCAAAAGAACAGCATTTATTTGAAATAGAAATCTTTTGTAACATCATAAATGTTCACTGTCACTTTTGATCAATTAAATGCATCCTTGCTGGATAAAAGCATTAATTTCTTTAAAAAACAAAAATCTTACTGACCCTAAACTTTTAAAACGGCTGCCTGAGGTCCATACCGTAAGCTGTCCTGTTTCTAGAACCTTCCTGCACAATATGATGTTTTGTTCCATCTGATGTTAATCACAGTAAACACCTAAAGCCTGATGACCTCCATCTAAATTTCCTGATATTTCAACTCACACTTTTAAGTGGTGCTATCTGAATTCCTTCCACTGTCTGCCCTGGTGATTTGTAATCCCCTTGATTTGTTTTATCCCTTTTCCCTCTTTCTCTCTCTCTCCCACTCTTACTGCATTCTTCCTGTCATGCCTTTTTACTGTCAGAGGTCAAAATTCCTGTCCGAATGATTGGCCCTCCATATGCTGCTGATGAACTCTAGAACTAATGAACTCTTGAACTTGGACTCCTCAGTTGATCAAAAAGTTACTCCCAGTCGGTGTTCACTCAAAGTCGACACTGGAGGGTTTTTTTTAAACAAAGACTGACTGAAGTATCACATAAGAGATCTGACTTTTGGTGCCTGATCTGATACTCTCAAAAGGCGCCATATATATGGTTATATGTCTGAAGATGCAAAACACATGTTTTGTAATGTGAAAGAGGAGGGCAAAATAGTGCATATTAGTGGAGGAAGAATATCAGCACTTTTCTGTAGAAAAAAATTACCAATATAAATTATAAATTATGAATTATCCTTGTGCATTTGGACAGAATGTAATATGCATAGCTTAGTGCACTTAGAAATTCATGTATATTCACTTGCCTTCTTAAATATTTAAACTAACTTTTTGGCAACTGTATATGTGTTAGCTCACCTGTGGGATAACACATTAAAGTCATTATGCATAACTTAAAATTTGATTTATTCATTTGAAGAAATATTTTACTATTCATATCCCTATAGTACACATTACAAGTAGACTCATGCCAATCCATTTGTAAAAAAAAAAAAAAAAAAAACTATGATATGGTTTTAAATAGCTCTATTTGTAGAGAGCTATTTGAAAATACATTTTCTTTATGTATTTGTATTACTTAAGTTCATTATTTAATATTTAATTTGATTTCATAATTATTTGTTTAATAAATTATTTTACATAATTTTTCTTTATATGTAATGCAATTATTCATTTATTTAACTCCCCGCCAAACACGGAGGGCCCTATCATACACATGGCGCAATGCGATGCCAGGCGCGATGCAAGTGTTTTTTGCTAGTTTCAGCCTGACGCAGTTATCATTTTCACGTCCAGCGCCACGTTGTTTAAATAGCAGATGCACTTGCGCCCATCTGTTCGCCCATTGGCGTGCTGGTCTGAAAACGAGGTGTGTTCAGGCACATTGTTGGCGCGTTGCTATTTTGAGGCAACTGAAGACGACTGCACCATTGATCAACAAAAACCTGGTCTAAAGTCAATGGGCCCTATTTTAACGATCTGAGCACATGGTCTGAAGTGCATTGCGCAGGTGCAATTGGACGTGTATGAATCCACTTTTGCTAGTTTAACGGCAGAAAAAACGGTCGGCGCGTCAGGCTGACGGTCCAAAAGGGTTGTACCTAGTCTCTTAATGAGTCATGGGTGTGTTTTGGGCAATAAACCAATCAGAGTCTCATCTCCCATTCCCTTTAAAAGCCAGTTGTGCACGCACCATGGTGGATTCACTATTTACATGGCGGAATTTGCGAGCAGAAAGACTGAATGCTTCTCCAGAGAGGAATCGTGCGTTCTGCACTCACCTTTAGGCGCATATTACTAACGCGCCCTTTAAATAACACAAAAAATACTGCGCTATTGACTTTAGACCAGGTTTGCTATATGCTATATAAACATTTTTAAAATCTTTGTATTATGCAAAAATGACAAAGTCCTTTTAGGGGATACATACAGTGGGGAGAACAAGTATTTGATACACTGCCGATTTTGCAGGTTTGCCCACTTACAAAGCATGTAGAAGTCTGTAATTTTTATCATAGGTACTTCAACTGTGAGTGACGGAATCTAAAACAAAAATTCAGAAAATCACATTGTATGATTTTTAAGTAATTAATTTGCATTTTATTGCATGACATAAGTATTTGATACATCAGAAAAGCAGAACTTAATATTTGGTACGGAAACCTTTGTTTGCAGTTACAGAGATCATACGTTTCCTGTAGTTCTTGACCAGGTTTGCACACACTGCAGCAGGGATTTTGGCCCACTCCTCCATACAGACCTTCTCCAGATCCTTCAGGTTTCGGGGCTGTCGCTGGGCAATACGGACTTTCAGCTCCCTCCAAAGATTTTCTATTGGGTTCAGGTCTGGAGACTGGCTAGGCTACTCCAGGACCTTGAGATGCTTCTTACGGAGCCACTCCTTAGTTGCCCTGGCTGTGTGTTTCAGGTCGTTGTCATGCTGGAAGACCCAGCCACGACCCATCTTCAATGCTCTTACTGAGGGAAGGAGGTTGTTGGCCAAGATCTCGCGATACATGGCCCCATCCATCCTCCCCTCAATACGGTGCAGTCGTCATGTCCCCTTTGCAGAAAAGCATCCCCAAAGAATGACGTTTCCACCTCCATGTTTCACGGTTGGGATGGTGTTCTTAGGGTTGTACTCATCCTTCTTCTTCCTCCAAACACGGCGAGTGGAGTTTAGACCAAAAAGCTCTATTTTTGTCTCATCAGACCACATGACCTTTTCCCATTCCGCCTCTGGATCATCCAGATGGTCATTGGCAAACTTCAGACGGGCCTGGACATGCGCTGGCTTGAGCAGGGGGACCTTGCGTGCGCTGAAGGATTGTGACGGCGTAGTGTGTTACTAATGGTTTTCTTTGAGACTGTGGTCCCAGCTCTCTTCAGGTCATTGACCAGGTCCTGCCATGTATTTCTGGGCTGATCCCTAACCTTCCTCATGATCATTGATGCCCTACGAGGTGAGATCTTGCATGGTGCCCCAGACCGAGGGAGATTGACTGTCAGAGCCAGAATTCTTACTGGTTGGTAGGTGATCAAATACTTATGTCATGCAATAAAATGCAAATTAATTATTTAAAAATCATACAATGTGATTTTCTGGATTTTTGTTTTAGATTCCGTCACTCACAGTTGAAGAGTACCTATGATAAAAATTACAGACTTCTACATGCTTTGTAAGTGGGCAAACCTGCAAAACCGGCAGTGTATCAAATACTTGTTCTCCCCACTGTATTTTCTGTGTAACTGCACTATTGTTCAGTACTGGCAGGCAGTATAATAGCCTTTTTGCCTGTGTTTTAGATTGATGTTTGTAAGTTTCATAGAAGACAAAGAGGAAAAGCTGTACCTTTTCCATAACGTATTGATGATAGTGACGGCAGTGCATCAGAAAATAAGGTTATTTTAAGAAAGGAAGAAGTTGAAGATCAAGGAGGATAGAAGCAGTCAGAGCTGTCCTTAGGGCGGTGCAACCAGTGCGACCGCACCGGGTCCCACGCTTGAGGGGGCCCCGCGGCGAACAGACTGAGGGGAGGCCCCGCTTCTGCTACCTTGCACTGGGCCTCGCCCTGTGCTTGGGATGGCCCTGGAAGCAGTGATAGTGATAGTAATGGCAGAGAGGAAGAATATAAGTCATAGATTGTTGTGGAAGTCAGGCATTTTGGAGTTTGGAAGATGTGATCCATAGTACAACCAGAGGTCAGGAAAGATGCTACTGCCTATTGGTCTCACTACACTGACAAGCAAATGCTCCAAAAATGATGACTAAACAGGTCAAAATTGAGTTGCATATGAAAAATGTGGAGTACCCTGTTGATTTTCAGCTGTGCTACAATCATTGATTTGGAATTCCAAGAAAGAAACAATGTTAAAGATTTTTTTTTTATGTTTTTTGAAACACTAAGACATGGTTTCACTACTTTCCAGGCAGCGAAGTTGCATCTGAATTTGTGTCAAGTTTTTGACATTTTCACATGTTAGTTCCAAATTAAATATAGTAGCAAAAGATTAAATGGAATGTTAATAAAGCTTTTTAATGCTTTTGAAACAATAAGACCTTTTCACTACTTTTCAGATAGTGAAAATGCATTTGAATGTGTGTGAAGTTTCAGACAATTTGCTATTGATAGACAGTGCAAATTGATGAAGAGAGGCGTGACATATGCTATCTTCAGCTAGTTAAAGATCACTCTTGCTGCTGCATTCTGGATCAGTTACAGATGTCTGACAGTGCATGCTGGAGGGCCTGTCAAGAGAGCATTACAATAGTCCAGCCTGGATAGAACAAGATCTTGGACAAGGAGTTGTGTAGCATGCTCTGATCGGAAGGGCCTGATCTTGTGATCATCGATCACAACTCTAAGTTGTCCTGGAAGGAGTTATGGTTGATGAGCCTGCTGAATGGAGGTTGTGATGAAGTGTTTGGTTTGCCGAAACCACAGACAGTTCTGTCTTGACATGCTTGAGTTGAAGGTGATGATCTTTCATCCAGCAAGAAATGTCTGTCAGGCAGGCTGAGATGCGAGCAGCTACCGTTTGTCTCCTGTTTTCCCCGTGATCCTTGATGTTCTGTTCCAAGTTGGTTTTGTTATTTCTAGTTTTATTTTTCCCCCTTGTGGGTATTTTGTTTGTGTTTGCTTTATGTTATTATTTAATAAAGAACCACCTTCTTCCTGCAATTGAGTCCTCGCTCACTTTATACTTACCCTCACCTGACAGAACGATCTGACCCACCAGAGGACTCAGCAGAAGATGGATGTCTTCCGTTCTCCATCTCCACCCATTGAACCCTTCACCCGTCTGCAGATCATGAGATATGTAAACTCCCGATACATCCGTCAGCAGGGGGCTGACGTGAGGGATTTTGCTTGCCAGTTCCTCATTGAGGTTGATCATATGGTCCACAGTGAGGCGGAGAGCAAGGAAGTTTTTAACTTATGTCTGAACATGCCACTCAGCCCGGGGGAGATGGAGAGGCTGGGGAATCTGGGATTCTGGGACTTTGTGTACTATCTTAAAGAGCCTGAACTGTGCGGGCCGCCCTGGCCTCCTGAACTGTGCGGACCGCCCTGGCCTCCTGAACTGTGCGAGTCGATCTGGTCTGTCCCTCCCGTCCCGCCCTGGTCTGTCCCTCCCGGTCCTCCTGGGTCCCCTGGTGGAGCATCTGGTAGCCGCTCCGTAGGGAGGGGGTAATGTCACATGTCTGTCCTGTCTTGTTTTGCACATGTTGGTTTGTATCTGGGCCATGTGCTCTTGTCTTCTGTCTGGACCCTGCCCTTCTTGTTATCTCATTATTGTTTAATTTACCCCACCTGTTCCCTCCTGATTATTACCCTTTATAGTCTTCTCGTGTTTGCAGTCTTGTGTCGGATCGTTGTCTTTTGTCTCCTGTTTTCCCCGTGATCCTTGATGTTCTGTTCCAAGTTGGTTTTGTTATTTCTAGTTTTATTTTTCCCCCTCGTGGGTATTTTGTTTGTGTTTGCTTTATGTTATTATTTACTAAAGAACCATCTTCTTCCTGCAATTGAGTCCTCGCTCACTTTATACTTACCCTCACCTGACACTGAGGCCTGAGGCACCCCAGTAGTTAGATGTTGTGACTAAAGCAGTGTTTCCACCGCAGGACCTTTCCCCAGGAACTAGGGACTTTGTGGTGGTACTCGGTGTGTTTCGACTGCAGGGACTAGGGTCTAAATGAAGTTCGGGGTAAAAAAATTTCCCTCCCAGAAAGTCCATGCTCGCAAGGTAGTACTTTTTCAAAGTTCAGGAACTTTCAGGGGTGGGACTTGGGTGCTGAATATGCTGATTGGTTGAGTTCACGCAGCGTTTTGATTGGTTGACTCCATGTAGCATTTTATTTCAACCACCATTTTTAAAAGTCTGTTGCAGTACGTGCAGTAAGAATTATTTGCTATTCAAATTAACAATGGAGTTTAATAATTATGACCGATGGACAGATGACGAGGTTCAGGCTTTATTAAGCTTATATGCGGAGGACGAAATCCAGCAGGAACTGGAAAGTCGCACGCAGTCCTACGTCACAAGACTAATTTGCCTTATCTTCACAGTACTTTAGAGTGAGATGGAAATGCAGACAGCAAAAGGTCTGGGGGAAAAAAGTTCCTGGAACAAATTTTTCTGGGTAATTTTGGTGGAAACGTGGCTTTAAACACCTTACCCCACCAAGATACTCTGAAGGACCTACCTGAGAGATAAGACTTGAACCAGTGGAGTGCAGTTCAGGAGTGTTGACAGGAGGATCTGGTAAACCATGTCAAAAGCAGCAGACAGATCCAGCAAGATGAGTACTGCACTGATAAAAAATGATTTGTGAAGTATGAATGAAGATGTGGTGAAGTAAATACTACAGAAAAAAACAAATGTAATTTCTACATGAAAAAGTTAGTTCAGGCAAGAATTAAAAAAAAGTAAATAAATTCTATATTAGTACTCAATTCAAGCTTGTAGAAATTAAAGCGTAAATATCAACGTTATAAAATTAAGTAGAACTACTCAACTTTTCTGATACTAGTGTTCCCATCATGCACTGGAGTCTGAATAATTAATAAGGTTGATTTTTCGCTGTTTTCCAGCTGTTTTATCATTGCTTTTGTTGTTAGGTTTAGTAACTTGCCATTTTGTGACATTTGGAGTTCATTTTCTACTCAAAATGACACATTCATACTCAAAAACGATCCATCAAATGTTACTGTCATTGTGTACTGTGTACCAAGTATTGAGGTCTCTGTGTTCAGATGCTGCATTACTAAGTAAAGCATACACTTTAAAAGTGTGGTTTAATTCAATGTTATATTTTTTGAGTAAAATGTATTGCAAAGAAAACTTCAATGAAGTAAAAATTACTCAACCTTTTACTGGCCAAGTTAAAATTACTTATTTTCTTTGTTAATTTTACTTAAGTAGAGTTTACTTAATTCCATATGTAAAACTTACTTAAAAATTAAGTAAATCTTACTTATTGTTTTTTTTTTTCAGAAGCTGCTCTTGCCAGTCTCTTATAATAACCTTTAATAACCGACAGCAGGGCAATCTCGGTTGAGTGGCTGCTTTTATAAAATCTTGATTTTGTTTTGGGTCTACTAGAATAGGTTTTAAGCTTGAACGTTCAAAAAAAAGCACATTATTTTTCACATATTTTACATTGTTGCACTACCTCTCTTTCCAGTCTGTCAGTTACGCTCTGTTTAGTTTGTGTCTCTATGAAGCCCCTCCTTCTGAAAAATGTGATGCACTCTGGTCAGCTGGACCAGTGTGTTTTGATTGGTCAACTGCTTTGAATGTATTTTGGAAAAACATCCCCCTTCGCGAGTTTCAACACACTACTAAAGCAATTCAACCAAAGCCTCTTTTTTTGAGTATGCCTTGGGAGGGAATTATTATATAAGAAATATTGTGACTTGTACGTTCCTGGAAGAAAACTCAAGACTGCATTCGAAGCGAGTTCCGAAAACGTGCTTAATGATATAGAGAATAATTCCTGAGTGTCTTTGTAACTTCGCAGATTTTTTCATGCTCAAACAGCAACATTACACACTAAAAATGTACAAAAGCATAATAACTTCAGGACCTTTGACTTTAAGCTTGGTCATTCAAAACAATTCCTCAAGAAAAAAAAAAGTTTTTATTGGAAAAGCATCTTGGTGATATTCAGGCAGTATAATCCTACATGAATACGCACCTTAAAACTCATCTTTGATCATCAAAATGACATATTTAAACATTTTTTCCTGTGAAAAAAATGTCTTCGTGCCTTAAAATAGCTTGAATATAACTCTACACCCTTGTTTCATTTACACAGATTCATGAATAGCAAATTAGCCCTGCCTCCACTTAATCACACAAGCTCAGAAAAACAGTCAGCCAACTTACTGAGGTAAACGCTTCACAATGGCGCTCTTTACAACGTCGGACACATAACGGTAATTAATATGATTATCCTTTTGCTTGACTATGTTATTAAACAGCTAATAATGTGTTGCTAATGTTACACAAACCATGTTCCCGTTCGCCATCTCAGTCTGCCTTCAGTATCAATCAATAACTTGGCTTGACTTAACTTGGATAACTTGGCTTCTCTTGAGACTCCGTCCACTGCTTCAGAGCGGTCATAGTTAATGATATGCTAAAGCCCGCCGGCACGTTGACGTGATTGGTTACAAGGTAGTTTGTGATGTCAGAAACACCAGCAATTTCAAACCACGTTTTTGAGACTGTCTTTGGGCCCTATTTTCAAGTGCATGGCGCAGGTGCATTTAGGGCGTGTCCGAATCCACTTTTGCTAGTTTAACGACAGAAAAAACGGTCGGCGTACCAGGCACATGGTCCAAAAGGGTTGTACCTAGTCTCTTAATGAGTCATGGGTGTGTTTTGGGCGCAACGTGCAATAAACCAATCAGAGTCTCATCTCCCATTCCCTTTAAAAGCCAGTTGCACTTGCACCATGGTGGATTCACTATTTACATGGCGGAATTTGCAAGCGGAAAGACTGAACGCTTCTCCAGAGAGGAATCCTTTTATTTTTAATATTTAAAAATGTTTGCGTGCTGCTGCATGTCCCTGTGTGTGCAATAAGCGGTGTGTACGCTCATTGTGTACCCGCCCATATTACTAACACGGCCTTTAAATAACACAAAAAATACTGCGGTCATCTTCAGTTGCCTCAAAATAGCAGTGTGCCAACAATGTGCCTGAACCCACCTCGTTTTCAGACCAGCACGCCCATGGCCGAACAGATGAGCGCGATTGCATTTGCTATTTAAACAATGTGGCGCTGGACATGAAAATGATAACTGCGTCAGACTGAAACTAGCAAAAAACACTTTTGCGCTAGGTGTATGATAGGGCCCTTTGGTTCACTGCAGTTTTAAAGAGAAAATACTCAATGGTGTTAACTTATGAATTTGCACATGGTTTGTTTTAAAGCATATTAAAAACACCACATAGACATATAAACATTAAAAACTTGATTTTCACCACAGGGGGACTTTAATATACAAACCCGATTCCAAAAAAGTTGGGACACTGTACAAATTGTGAATAAAAACAGAATGCAATGATGTGGAAGTTTCAAATTTCAATATTTTATTCAGAATACAACAGATGACATATCAAATGTTTAAACTAAGAAAATGTATCATTTTAAGGGAAAAATAAGTTGATTTTAAATTTCATGGCATCAACACATCTCAAAAAAGTTGGGACAAGGCCATGTTTACCACTGTGTGGCATCCCCTCTTCTTTTTATAACAGTCTGCAAACGTCTGGGGACTGAGGAGACAAGTTGCTCAAGTTTAGGAATAGGAATGTTGTCCCATTCTTGTCTAATACAGGCTTCTAGTTGCTCAACTGTCTTAGGTCTTCTTTGTCGCATCTTCCTCTTTATGATGCGCCAAATGTTTTCTATGGGTGAAAGATCTGGACTGCAGGCTGGCCATTTCAGTCCCCGGATCCTTCTACGCAGCCATGATGTTGTAATTGATGCAGTATGTGTTCTGGCATTGTTATGTTGGAAAATGCAAGGTCTTCCCTGAAAGAGACGACGTCTGGATGGAAGCATATGTTGTTCTAGAACTTGGATATACCTTTCAGCATTGATGGTGCCTTTCCAGATGTGTAAGCTGCCCATGCCACACACACACTCATGCAACCCCATACCATCAGAGATGCAGGCTTCTGAACTGAGCGCTGATAGCAACTTGGGTTGTCCTTGTCCTCTTTAGTCCGGATGACATGGCGTCCCAGTTTTCCAAAAAAGAACTTCAAATTTTGATTTGTCTGACCACAGAACAGTTTTCCACTTTGCCACAGTCCATTTTAAATGAGCCTTGGCCCAGAGAAAACACCTGCGCTTCTGGATCATGTTTAGATATGGCTTCGTTTTTGACCTATAGAGTTTTCGCCGACAATGTTTTCTGGAAGTATTCCTGAGCCCATGTTGTGATTTCCATTACAGTAGCATTCCTGTATGTGATGCAGTGCCGTCTAAGGGCCCAAAGATCACGGGCATCCAGTATGGTTTTTCGGCCTTGACCCTTACGCACAGAGATTGTTCCAGATTCTCTGAATCTTTGGATGATATTATGCACTGTAGATGATGATAACTTCAAACTCTTTGCAATTTTTCTCTGAGAAACTACTTTCTGATATTGCTCCACTATTTTTTGCCGTAGCATTGGGGGAATTGGTGATCCTCTGCCCATCTTGACTTCTGAGAGACACTGCCACTCTGAGAGGCTCTTTTTATACCCAATCATGTTGCCAATTGACCTAATAAGCTGCAAATTGGTCCTCCAGCTGTTCCTTATATGTCAATTTAACTTTTCCGGCCTCTTATTGCTACCTGTCCCAACGTTTTTGGAATGTGTAGCTCTCATGAAATCCAAAATGAGCCAATATTTGGCATGACATTTCAAAATGTCTCACTTTCAACATTTGATATGTTATCTATATTCTATTGTGAATAAAATGTAAGTTTATGAGATTTGTAAATTATTGCATTCCTTTTTTATTCACAATTTGTACAGTGTCCCAACTTTTTTGGAATCGGGTTTGTAGATTCACACATGCACTAGACCATAAAGTATTATGCTGTTAGAATGTAAGATAACAACTTCAAAGTAAACAGAGACTTCTATCAAGCCAGTGTTCAGATAAAACCTCAGTAGAAAGTTGTCTTTATCTTATGCTCAATGTGATATCACTGCATGCATACATTAGCAATCAGTATGACAGCATGACAGAAAGGCGAGGCTATTTCTTTACACTGTCTCTCATGGATGGCTGATTGTCAAGTGTTGCCCAGCTTATGCTATATGGCCAAAAGGTCACCCTTCAACCTCTGCATTCACATGAGCACAGTGTTTTAATCAGCGCTTGAAGAAGATCAGCGGGATCATAGATGATGTAAGAGGGAAATAGCAATGAGGGGAGGGGATAGGATGGGGTGGGGGGAGAAATTGAATCAATTTATGAGATAAAGTTTGTTTAAGTAGGCTACCCGTGAAGTTAAGATCTGTGAAGTCTGTCTGTGCACAATCCATAATGAAAGACTTCTAAAGGTATTCAGTTCATGAGTGAAGCTCTTTTGTAAGTGCTTGCAAATTCACTTTGTGCAAAAATCAAAGCTATTTTTAAAAAAAGAAATTGCCCATAGGACAACATGACATTGCAGATTTGAGCTTTTAGGAGAGAAAAAAAGCGAAATGCATTAGTTGAAAAAGCAATGTCTTGTCTAGATATTTGTTAGCTTGTTTTTCAAAACTATAACTCTTAATCATTCAAAAGGGATGTCAGAAGACTGATTAGGGTTTGGGAAGCAGTCGTATATGAAGATGATCAGATAGGAGTAGGCTAAGATCATTTGCAATGCACAAATGGAAAGTCTCCAATGCGTGTACGTCCTGACATCACCCAAGGAAAATCAATTGTGTGCAGGCTTAATCAAATTCCATGTACATCTTTCGTTCTATTGGCTGAGATATTTTTCCTATTTAGATTCCAGCATTTGCAGCCACTACAGACTAGTTTGTAAAGTAGCATCTCGTGAAGTGTTGTCACCATGTAATGAATACATCAAATAGGCATGAGAAAAGGAGGTATTAAAAATTATGGATGTGAATCATGTGATGTTAGTATTGATGGATAGGTGGAAGATTTGGATAAGACTGAATTTTTTTTCCCACCATTTTGAAGGGAATCGATTCGTCAAGCCTTGTGACAAGTAAACTTGTAATGCTGTGTGCGAGCCAGGGGCATTTCTCAAGGGGAAAAAAAACTATACAACACACACAGCTACATACATTCTGTTCATGACTTAGAGGAAATAGTGGACCTTATTCATGAAACATGAGCAAAATGAATTTAATTCCTTCATAAAATCATTCGTTTGTAAGATGGTGCATTCATTTTACTTAAAAATGCTTTTATGACCGATTTACATAGAAATTTGTTCTGCTTGTGTGTTTCATGAATGAGACCCAAATAAGTCATGAACAGCTGTAGCCTATATGTTGTACATGTATGTTTTTTTCCTTGAGAAATGCCTTGGCACACGACAGTATAAGGCTTGACTGATCGATGATGGTGAAGATGCTTTAAAGATCCAACAAAAATATTCACTCTACTTTTATTTTATTTTTTTATATCGTTGTTATTTTATTAAAATAAAATATTATTTAAAATAACATTTTATTTTTTAATGTATTCATTTTTCTAAATTAATTGTCATGGCTATTAGTTTGGACAACATTTGTACTGGAAGTAGAATAAATATATTTTATATAATAATTTTCATAATTATTATATTTGTATTGACAAAAGTGTAGTTGTCACAGATCCATCAAAAAGTTAGATGATTTATGTTAATGCTACATTTATTTTAATTCTACATATTTTATTTTTAACAAAAAATCTAAGATTTTTATGTTGATTCTACATTTGTTTTATTATTTTTTTATATTTTATTTTGAATCAAATTTGTGTATGATTTTGTTACATTTATTTTATTTGACTAATTTATTAATCATATTTGATGTATTTTATTTGTGTATATGCTTTTTATGTTAATTCTACATCTATTTTAATAATTTATCCATATTTATCTGTTAATTTTATTAAATAAATTATCATGATTGATATTTTTGACTGAAGTTTTACTGGAATTAGAAGACATTATTAAATATTATCCATATTTTGGCGATCGATGCTGTGGGAAGTTTTTTTTTTTTTTCATGGACACATGAAATGCTCAACCCATCATTAAGCACTGACCATGTTTCAAAACAAAGCTGCTGTTTTTGACCCTGAGAGGAAGTTTGTTTAACAGCATGATTATATACAGCATGAGAACTCTGAAAACACTACTGTAAAGCCATTCATTACATTCTGATGCAGTAAAATCAGTAACCCACTGGTCATTATCCCCTCATCTGCAGTAATTAGATCCCTCAGAGTGTCCCTTTAGCACCAGTTAGGGCTTCTCTCATCCTCTCTTTCCCACATCAATTACCACTACAAGTAGCAACCCACCTTCCATGCCAGTGATTCCCAATCCCAATCTATTTCTGATTCTCAATGGTTCGTCAGAGCCCACAGGTACTGTGACTCAGGAAACAGTTGACTGGATAATGATGAATAGAGGCTGGATTAGTTTGCTGATTGGTATTAGTAGTGTCAGGAACTCTTATCTTCACACAAATATCCACAGACTCTGTTTATCGTCATTTTGTCCCCCCACATATTTGCACTGAAACTTGTTCAATACTAATAGGGTTTCTAGGTATCCTGGGATGCCAAGATCACCGTTTTAACCTATTGATGTGTGTATAGGTAGTGTATAAAATTGCATATCACTGATTGTGTGGGTGCTGCTCTACATTTGCCAGTATATTACTCAATACATGTTCTCACTGGGATTCGATCAGCAAATATTCTCTTCAGTAATAACGAGTTGCATGTAATTCTGTCTTTATTATAAGACACAAGCCCACACTCATTAATCTCTGTGTCAGAAACACATCCAGCTCTCAGTAGCTCTCATTAGCCTTTTTGTTGGTCTTACTATGAGTATTTCATCAGACTATACTGGAAATTCGTTCACTAATTGTCTGCATTTAATTCCTTGTTTTTTATGCAGCAGATCATTTTGGACAAAAAAAAAAAAAAAGGAATTGATAGATGCTATTTAAAGGGATAGTTCACCCAAAAATGAAAATTCTGTCAGTGTTTGCTCACTCTTGTGTCATTTCAAACCTGTATGACTTTCTTTCTTCTGCAGAACACAAAAGAAGATATTTTGAAGAGCGTTGGTAACCAAACCATTTTGACTTCCAATACTGAGACATTTTTCAAAATATCTACTTTTGTGTTTCACAGAAGAAAGTCATACAGGTTTTGAATGACATGACAGTGACAGAATTTTCATTTATGGGTGGACTATCCCTTTAAAGCCCTGCGGCCTTTGGTTATCAGGAGCCTGGAAATGTAAAATGTATATTTGAGGTTGTAATAAATATTTGTGCATATAGCAAGCAGTATAATAGTATGTTAATTTTTGCAAATTTTGTAATTTGTTCATTCTTATATTTTCGCGATGTAATTTCTTGTCATTTGGACATGACAAAAAAGTACATAAAAATGTATATAGAAATAATTTCGCAATATCCTGCAATTAAGATACTGCAGACTCAAATCAACTGGATTTTTATAATAATATAATGTTTGAATTACGAGAAGCTACAACATTAGCCTTTATTTTAGGCTAATGTGCGTGTGTTATATTGTTAATAATAAAAATTCTTGCCATAATGTAGTCAACAACCCTACACTAGCAGTGAAAATCATTGATTTTTTTTCCCTGAATGTGTATATTTACGAATGTGGGCGATGATGAATGTTTTGGAGATGGTGGAAAAACGGAAAAGTGCTTTTTCTATACATAAAGCAAGGGTCTAAGGGTGAGGAGAAAAAAAAGAAAAGAGACAAAAGAGAGAACATACCGTATTGTTATTTCAACAGACAGGGTCATATCTCATTTGTAAGCACCCACTTTTACACCTACATGGTGCACGCACACACACAACAGTGCTGTAAACACACATACGATGTGCAAGAGGTACAAGTACCTGCACTGTGCAAAAAATAAACCTTTTGGACAATGTCTGGCATTGACGTCACGCAATTTCCTTTCCGAATGAATGTTAATTGACAGTGTCACCTATAAAAACTAACATGTAGGCTATAGACACTCACACAGTGTTATTCACAATACTTCAGCTATTTCGAGGCCTCTTCAGTCGATAATATCTCCACTAAGTATCTGTTTGCTGCTTTTGTCTTTTGAACTGCAAATGCCTTTTGCCCTGTAAGCACCATTCAAAGCAACTGGTTATAGGTTTGGTTTAGCTGACTTTGTGTGAAGAAAATGAGTATATATATAAAATAAAAACAAGGAATGTACTTTAAAGCAGGGGATTTCAAACTGGGGTTTAAGGACCCCTAGAGGGCTGCAAGGAACGGTCCGTGGAAAAGTCAATAGAAAAACAGTGTAAAAAAAGTAATTTTTTTTTTTAATTAATAATGAAAAATAAGATTAAAAAAATAAATAAATATATTGAAAAAAATAAGTAAAACTTTGATTAAAATAAATAAATTGATTTAAAAAATAAATAAAAAATACATCTAAATAAATAGTACAGTAATATAGTGAGTAGAAAAATGTAATGTAATAGAAACTAAATACTTTCCAAATACTATTTTACGCATATTTATAATATTAATATCACAGCATAAATTTGGTCTTTATACATGAAAAAACACCGATCAGGCGTAACATTATGACTAATAATAATTCCTAATATTGTGTTGGTCCCCCTTTTGCTGCCAAAACAGCCCTGACCCGTCGAGGCATGGACTCCACTAGACCCGTGAAGGTGTGCTGTGGTATCTGGCACCAAGATGTTAGCAGCAGATCCTTTAAGTCCTGTAAGTTGCGAGGTGGGGACTCCATGGATCGGACTTGTTTGTTCAGCACATCCCACAGATGCATGATTGGATTGAGATCTGGGAATTTGGAGGCCAAGTCAACGCCTCAGACTCGTTGCTGTGCTCCTCAAACCATTCCTGAACCATTTTTGCTCTGTGGCAGGGCACATTATCCTGCTGAAAGAGGCCACAGCCACCAGGGAATACCGTTTCCATGAAAGGGTGTACATGGTTTGCAACAATGCTTAGGTAGGTGGTACGTGTCCAAGTAACCTCCACATGGATGGCAGGACCCAAGGTTTCCCAGCAGAACATTGCCCAAAGCATCACACTGCCTCCGCCACACTGCTTCCTGGTGCCATGTGTTCCCCAGGCAAGCGACGCACATGCACCCGGCCATCCACGTGATATAAAAGAAAACGTGATTCATCAGACCAGGCCACCTTCTTCTATTGCTCCGTGGTCCAGTTCTGATGCTCACATGCCAAAGTTGGCGCTTTCTGCAGTGGACAGGGGTCAGCATGGGCACCCTGACTGGTCTGCGGCTATGCAGCCCCATACGCAACAAACTGTGATGCACTGTGTATTCTGACACCTTTCTATCAGAACCAGCATTAACTTCTTGAGCAATTTGAGCTACAGTAGCTTGTCTGTTTGATCGGACCACACAGGCCAACCTTCGCTCCCCATGTGCATCAATGTGCCTTACCATGACCCTGTCGCCGGTTCACCACTGTTCCTTCCTTGGACCACTTTTGATAGATACTGAACACTGCAGATCGGGAACACCCCACAAGAGCTGCAGTTTTGGAGATGCTCTAGCCATCACAATTTGGCCCTTGCCCATTTTTCCTGCTTCTAACACATAAACTTTGAGGACAAAATGTTCACTAGCTGCCTAATATATCCCACCCACTAAGAGGTGCCGTCATGAAGAGATAATCAGTGTTATTCACTTCACCTGTCATAATGTTATGCCTGATCAATGTATATAGCTGGCCTTCACACCAAGATGATCATATTTGGGGGTCCTTGGCATCTAAAAGATTGGATTCTGAATGTGTTTAGGAGTTTATAGTGTTTTTTCCCCCATAATAAGGTATTCTCAGTATCTTTATCTGCTAAAATATTTTTTAAAAATCCGTCATTATTCATTTTTGACAAATCTGTATTAGTGTTTTATTGTCTGTCTTTGTTTTATAATTGCCAGGATTCTTTTAAAATCAGTAGGATTCATGTAAATCCTATTTCAATTATGTTATGTCAGGAGATCTTAAAATCTTTTTGAAAAAAAATCATCGGGTCTAATCCCTTATTATATCAACTGTTTTGCCTCTAATAATAAATCTAATAAGATGGAGTTTGTGCTTTTGGACTGAAATGAAACAGTGTTTGCTAATGCAATCAGCGAGCATCTCTTATTACCTAGGCAGCTGGCCTTTTATGTATCAGGTCACATTATCTTATGCTAAAGGATGGCATTGTATCAAAAGAAGAAAAAGACGTGGTGATATCTTCATGACGTGAAATCAAACATATCCAAAAACCTTTCAAAATGATTTCATTTTAAAAGTATTATAATGAAATTACCAGTTGGCTTGTTGTGAGATAAAGTGATGGCAACCTTGCAAATGTTTTCCAAGCCAGAACAAAGGTTATAAAACGGAGACCTGGGCTTCAAGATGTCCTTTGAACAAACAGGGAACTTTTTACAATTTCTTGGAGAGGTGGGTAAACATGATGACTTATTCAACATCCGGACGTCTGTATACCAGCATAATCCTGTTCAAAAAAATAAGACAAGAGGCAGAGCAAATCAAAAATGTCAAAAATAAATAAATAAAAAGAAGACAATACAGCCGGGAGTGAAGAAGGTTTGGGGCTTGTCAAAATAAAGGAAAAAAGAGAATAATAGAAATGCTGAACACTGAAAGTCATGGTGGACCTAAAGGTAGGTGTGAGACTGACTGCAGGAAAATAATGCAGATGTTGGTCAAAGCAAAAGCAACTGAAGCAAAGAATAAACAGCATTTTAAATAAAATCTCATTTAATTTATTATTTTCTCCAGCAATAATATAATATAATATAATATAATATAATATAATATAATATAATATAATATAATATAATATAATATAATATAATATAATATAATATAATATAATATAATATAATATAATATAATATAATATAATAGTGAACCTTTATGACCTCACCTGTAGGGGGCGATGAATGGATGAGCTGCATAAGTAACGGCCAGTTTAATAATTGCTGCAGGTGAGTGATGCATGTCAGTCGTTCTTTCTTTACTTGATTAAAATATTAATTTGATTTTGTAGCTTAACTCTTTTAATACAAACAGTGTGCAATATTGGCTGATTTTGCGGAACATGGTGGACTTTAACGAGCACCGGGAGACATCTAGCCTCGTTTTCTTCCCATATTAATGCTGAGGCCTTTTTATATTATCAAATGTGCGTAGGTCGATTGGGAAGTGATTGTTTTTTTTTCTCTTAGTCCTAATTCTACATAATGGATAAGCACACTTTAAAGGTGCTCGTACCCTTGAGCTGTTCTACTTTTGTCCGTCAAAGAAGCAGACAGCTTTTGTAAGCAACGTGCCCTGAATGTTTTTTCGAAATATGCTTTCATATATGGAACTGCTGGGGCCGGGTGAGTAAATCATCCATATTATATTATTCACTTATAAATAATATTATCACGACACACGGCAGTTTTCTTACGTGAGTCATAGATAAAAAAAAAAAAAGAGTTGCACGTGCTGCTGTTGTGTTTTGATTAAGCGCGTGAAGTAGAGCTGACTCGCGAGCTTCAGGTGCTCATCAGTCTCGTGAGTGATGCGGGTTTGGTGAGTCACGCCACTTGCGTGGGAAAATAAATATACTGGGGTCATTATGTAGTTTTCTTATGTCAAATATTAGTCACCATAAAATCTAGATTGACAGTAATTATTGAGGTGTAATGCAGTGTTTATTATAAATTATTTATCCGTGCATATTATTATTATTATTAAATTAATGTGCCCTCTTAAATGGAACTCATTTGAACAAAACCGTGATAATATTGATAATCGTAATAATTTTGATCACTATAAACGTGATATAAAATTTTCATACCGCCCCATCCCTACCAACGTTCTTCAAAATATCTTCTTTTTCAACAGAAGAAAGAAACTCATACAAGTTTGGAACAACTTGAGGGTGAGTAAATGATTTTTGGGGGTGAACTATCCCTTTAATGTTAATCAACCAACAAAATACAAAAATCACTTTTGTAGCTTTAACAAAGATTAATTATATTTAATTTATGCAGGAAAGGCTATGCAGTGTTATTTTACATTTGATTATTCAATTTCTGTACCTGAATACTGTTAGACTTACCTGAAAAACATAGGCTAAAGCACTGATTATTTCATTTGTATCTTTGTTCTGTTGTATTTATCTATGCTTGATATTTTTTAATGCAGATTCACTCCCCCTACAAAATCACCCCAATCATTCTAGAATGATTTATTCTTTCCAAGTAGAACAATTTATCTGGTGAAACTGTTGTCATATCGCAATGTCAGATTTGTACTAATATCGTGCAGCCCTAACTCCTAGTGTTTGCAAGTATTAGGGTAAGTGCACCCATTAAGCCCACTAAAATTAGTAAATTTAGGTGTTTTTCATAGATATTGACATGGATTATAAGAAAAATCATGTGTTAAAATGCAATATTTATCTCTCATTTGAAAATGTGTTAATTAGTTTATGTACATTTTAGAATATAAAATTAAGATATTTTATGAAGTTAGGCATGGGCTTAATTGGTACTTTGGCACCATTTAAGCATGCATGTGTTGTGTTCTAAATAAGCCCACATCATAATTGATTCACAAAATATAGTTTTTATTTTAAAGTAAAACATCAATATATTTATTCAGTGACAGTCTCAAGTCCATTTTGGACTTTGTCCATTTTTGAGGAGGACATTCCTCCAGAGACATCTGAGCTTGATTCGTGCCCAGGGATGGTGCATCCTGCCTGGGATGCAGTTTCACAAAACCAGCCTGTCGTTTCCTGGAGATTTAAGGGTGCTTTCACACTTGGGTCGATTGCCTGGTCCGAACCCGAGTTCGATTGCCCCCCCTCCCTCTAGCCCAGCTGGACTGTGTTTAGATTATATAATTTGGGTCCGAACCGGGGTGCGTTTGCGTCATCAAAGCAGCAGCTGTTTACCCCGTTGCTTGGTATCGGCGGCACTGGAGAAGGCAGAAAAATGCATAGCGTTGCTCACCCCACTTTTATATTTTTGTTTTCAAACCATTGGTTTTGTTTCCAAAGCTTCAGTATGTAATGGCACTTGCGTCTATCTGCAGCAAATGTACTGCAAATACTCTAAAGAACGCTGAAGGCAAGCAGAAATGAGATCTATAGCTCTCTGCTTGCAGTACACCAGTCACGCTCTTCAGGAAAGTGAGTGAAACACACACAAACACACATTTTAATCAAATCATACGTCATTAATAGCGGTTCACTTCCACGATTTAGTACGATTGCGTTCATATCAGCAGCGAACCGTATACCGGAGTTCACATGAACCGTACCCCAGACCACCCTTTTTAAGGGAACTCGGTTATGGTTCGCTGGTGCGCACCCGAGTTCGGAAGACAGCGTTCACATCATCCAAACAAACCGAACTCTGATGTCAATTGAACCCAGCTGCGAGTGTGAAAGCACCCTAATTTTTACAGTGATCCATTGCGGTCATCTTTGAACTCTCTGACCGACCAAGTGGGCTTGGGCATCTACCTTGAAGCCCCTGGAGCCCTGCCCTCCAGGAGCTGGAATTTTCCAGAAACAAGTCCAGAAACAAAGAATTATCATTAAACACTTTCACTCAAACTTAAAACTCCCTAAACACTAAAAAAAATGGACGACGCGACTTCATTCTCTTCCACTGAAGAAAAGTGAAGCCTCCGGAGGTCCGAATATGGCGCTGACATCTTGCGCAGATTTGGGACCGAGTCTGCGCAGTAGTGACCTTGGGACCGGAGTCTGCACAGTATAGAGCAGGAAGTAGAGCCGCGATATGTTGGTGCCTCAGTGACAACTTCACTCAGAGAAGCTGTCAATCTCAACTGTCAATCTTGACGTCACACCCCCCGTTTTTATAGCATCAAATAACTAACTAAAACCTAACTTATTTAAAAAACGAACACTTGAAATGAAATCAGCGTGATTAAAAACTGCCTAAAATGACAGAAACCAACTTTGGGAAAAAATTATATGAAGTGTAATTTGATTGTTTAGTTTGTCTCGCGTCCATTAGAATAGGGGCAGAGGTTATGACCTATACTGGGACCAGCCACCTAGGGGCGATCGAGACGCGTCGGCTTCAGTTTTTAACACGAGTGCTGCAGGCTTGAATTCGAGGGATTCCTTATTACAGTGAGTAATGGTGAATGGTTATGTTTTCCTTTAAAAATGTAAGATATGTTTACAAAGACATGCATGGAGCTTAAATATACTGTGGACTAAGCATCATAGTGATTTTCATTGTGCCCACATTAAGAAATGTTAAGGTTTTAAATTTTTATAGTTTGCATGCGTTTTGTGGAACTGTACCATTTAAGCCCGTCTTTTAAAAAAAAAGTTAATTTATGAAAATAATCTGCTCTACAAAACAATTTATGATGTGTTTATTTGTAAATGAATGTAAAATGAATCAAAACATTTAGTGTTTGTAGTTCGCATACTTAATTCTTTGGCAGTCTATCTTTCACAGGGCTTGAAATTAACTTGGTAGCTCTGGTGCTCCCAACTTCAAAAAGTTAGGAGCACCAGCTAAAATTTAGGAGCACCACAACTAAAATGTTTATATATTATATAATGTTTAAGTGTGTGTGTGTGTGTGTGTGTTGTGCAAGTAAATCGGTCATTCGATTGTCAGAATAAAAAAAGTTGCTCGTCTGGAAAAAATAGGATTTTAGTGTTATAAATATAATTGATTCTGAAGCAATTTTCTCACCAGTGTTGTGTCAGTTCTATCATAGCCTGTTTAAATCTGCATATTTATCCTGAAGGTTTTTTTTTTTTTACCTTTATAAAGGGCATTTAATCTTATTGGATGTGTGCTTCATCTTCATTTTAAATTCTTAAATTTGATCAATAAATTCAATCAGAATAAACCAGGGCTGTTGCCAATCAAATTAAATAATTTACACTGAAAAATTACAATTGCATTAAATAATGTTATAAAATATATTTTGAATATGCAAATAAGAAATGTTGGAACTGGAAGGAATTATACTTTTAAACATGAAACTAAACCACCAGTAGGTGGTGGCAAGTGACCATCTTAATGAGTGAGTCATTGAGTCATTCATTCAAACGATTCGTTCAAACGGCTGATTCATTCAAGAATGAGGCAGTTGTTTATGAATGTGTCATTGAATCTTTGACTCAACCGATTCGTTCAAAACGCTGAATCATTCAGTATTGGTAGAGTGTTGCTGTGAGACGCGCTGTTGTTCTGCTGTGATCTTTGGAACTATTTTCGCTGTTGAAACAGAACAAAAACAGTCAATATTGCGTCTAAAATGTAAGTGACTTGATTTTAACTGTTTATTGAACTGTTGAATTAAATCAATGTTACATTTTTAGTCTTTGTGTGTGCTGCTGCGCTGATTTGATTTCTCCTCGAGAGGCTGCGCGAGCCTCAACAGTGCAACTTTGTTACAGTCAGTAACATTATAGTACATACATTATTATCCACCATCAATGACCACTTACACTAAATGAAATAAAATCACGGTTTGGTGATTCATTTATTTTTTGTTATTGACGTTTTAATCAGGTTACTTGTCCAGTCGGGTAAGTAAAATTCTTCAAAAAAAACCTTCTCTCTTCAGCTCTTTACATTTTGCGCACTAGTTAGCTCCGTCACGTGACAACAGAGCGCAGTGAAAGGGAGTGATTGACGGCTAATATTAACCAACCTAAAGTCTGCTTTAAAGTTAATAGCGTAAAGATGAAGTTTAATCGGTTATGTGACAGAACGGTGGATCGGTCACTGTATGCGCTCACAGCAGGCACAGTGTGCAGTAACTAGCGAACGTTTTGTAGAGAAATGAAAACAGGTCGCACCTCAACAATTATTTGCACTCCCACAAATGCTCCCAAATATATTTTGAGGTCGCACGGATAAAATTTTGGGCGCATATGCGACCAAAATGGTCGCAATTTCGAGCCAAGGCTAATGGATTGATCTTGTGTGCAAGCTAATAAAACTCATCTTTCCTTTTAGAGGAAAATGAAATAAAATGATAAAGTGCTATTTGTTCATACACAAAAAAACAATACATTTATCTCTTTTTTGACATATCAATGTACTTACCAAAGAAATTGCAGAAATGTGTTGATTTAAAGGTTTTTATTTGACTTCAGAGTTGAAAGTGGGCTTAAAGGGTACATGGGCTTAATAGGTACACTTACCAGCAGATAAAGAGTGACAGATATACAGTAGATATTCATATAGTCTGCACATTCTCCACAAAATGATCTAGAATACACCCCATACATTGTTTAATGAAACGAAACTACTTAGTAAATGTATCTCTGCTGCATACAAAGTGCTCATTAGTAGTGGAATGAGTGCTACTAATAAAAATGGAATGTGAAGGTTCAAAAGGTACTGCATAACAGCAATGACTCACAAACTTTTTTTGTCCTTATCAGTGCATAGTTTTAAGGTCGGGTTCCTGAAGGTACCCTCTTCTTTTTTTTGCCAGAGCATTTGGCAGTGTTGTTCCTCCCTTAGGCTGGTTTTTAATGAAAATTGAATAATGAGATAGAAACAAGGCCAGAAACATATTTTACTATGCAGATGCCAGGTCCCTTGAACATACTTAAAAGTGCACTCTTCTGTTGCTGTGATGGTAACAAGCTTTATTACTCAGTGGGCCTTCAAATGTTTGTGCCATTAAAGTGGATTTGTTATTATTCAGGCGACTTGCTATAAACATGACTTTAAAAGGCTAGTTCACCCAGGATAGAAGATTCTGTCCTCATTTACTCACCCTTATGTCATTCCAGAAGATTTTTTGAACAATGGTTTTGAAGAAACCGTTTTGGTGACCATTGTATTCCATTGTATGGCCAAAAAAACAAACAGAGAATCCACAGAAACAGAAACGAAAGTCATGCAGGTTTGGAAAACATATAAACTGGCCATAAATACTCTTTATAATGCCTGTTATAGCACTCCTTGCATTGAGTTATGTTTTCTGGGACGTTTTGTAATGCAACAATTAACACAATTAAAGGGGGGAGGAGTGGGGGGAGGGGGTCTAATGCTATTTCATGCATTCTGACTTATTTACACTGTTAAAGAGTTGGATTCTCATGCTAAACATGGCCAAAATCTAAAAAAAAAAACACGAGTTGGACGTATGACAGAGTATTTCTGTGCCAAATACACTCCTTCAGGATTCTAACAAGTTACGGAAAGTTTTTTTTCCGAGTATGGCCCTGTATGACGTCATAAAGGGCGAAAATCCTTGTATGGTTACTTCTTCAACCAGAGCGAGAGCAAAAGCACGTCCATCAACGAGCTTCGTAACACGTCGGCAGCGCTGTCATTTTGTTTTTAGACCAGGAAATCAACAATGTCACTAAAGAAGTGTGTTTTTGGTTGTGAGGGAAAGATAACCTTGTTCAGCTTCCCAAATAACCCAGCTTTAAGGGAACAGTACGCAGTTTGTTTTTCCAGAGCAACAATGGAGTTGTGCAAGTGTGTTTGTTTGTTCTTGGTCATGAGTTGAAACCACAGGCAGTGAGTGAAACTGCATCAAATGTCTGTGTTTTGTTGGCAATCGGCGTGTAAGTGCATATAATGTCAACAACACGAACGTATAGTGAATCAAAAGTTATCCAGGGATAATGCCATGATGTATTTTGTGTGTGTGTGTGCGTGCTCGTGACTCTTTAGCCCCACACGAGTTCGGCTGTTTTCTGAAAGAATCGGTACAGCGTATCTGTCTTTTATAAATATGATAAAACTAAAGACTCTTCAGAGATATGAAGGATGCAATACTACTCTATAGGTACTCAAGATTAACATGAGACTGGCAGAAACTGTGTGTTATGTACCCTTTAAACAAGCATATAGTTGCGTTCATTTCTGTAATGCAGAGGTGGATGTGGAGTCAAGGAGTGAGAAATGAAAACGGGACTAACTAGAGATATGGAGATGGTCGGACATGAAATAATTGTAGCTACAGGGGCAAAGTTTGATGAACAGGGAGAGGGCCAGAATATTCTGCCAGGAGAGATAGGGATAATGCATTTTTTCAGGGTGCTGGGGAGAATGAGATTTTTAGGCCTGGTCTTGTTTATGCTTGTACTGTTATTATTGGAGGGAGGAAGCTCATTGGATTTCAATATTAATGGTGACGCATTGAAAGACACACATTTGTACGGCTTGAAAACTTCCAACATGTTTTTCCTCAATTTTCTAGAAGGATACATTTTATGAAATAAATGCTGCTATATAAATAAAAAGGATTTGTAGTCACCATGAATTCAATATAAATTTTCCTGTTCTGTTTTATATTTGGTCAGTGGTTAGATGTCATTAATAATTTTGCAGTCAGCAGAACTTTTTCTTTTTTTTTCTCTCTCTATTTGGATTTTTTTTTTTTTTAAAAATGCATTTGTCCTAAATGTTATTTTGCATCCTGCCCAATGTAGTCCTACAAACAATGTTCATAAGGCTATGAAAACAAATATAGTGAATGTTACCACGTTGGCTATAATATATATATTATTTGCAAAAAAGGGTTAAAAACACATTACATTCTAACACCAAAAATAATGTTTTTTTTTTAAGCAGAAGTTAAAGGTGCTGTATGTAAATTTTTTTGACTGTACTAAAGCATAAAAATACCACGTTTGCAGATATTTAGGAAACATGCTAAGTTCACATACCCGTTTCTCTGAAAAACAATGTTCTACTTTGAAATGTGCGTTCTATGTCGGAATGTCTGTTTTTGTTTTGGTCTGTACGATAACGCGCATTGGCAGTTTACCCAATAGTGTTTCGACACCACAGGTTGCCAGTTGGCGGAAAACACAGTGTGTTGCTGCCATGGAAGCCAGCAAACAAACTGGGTCAGAGATCGCAGACTCTACCCGACCTAAAAAACCTCGGCATCCATCTAAAAATCTAAAAAAAACACATTTTGGAAGTCTCCTCGCCTTCCATTGTCAATTGCACTTTTTCCTGTTGCGTGTCCTCAAACTGGCAACCTGTGTGAGCTTTGAGTCTGAGGAGGAGGGGGCGGGGCAAACAATATCTTGTATTTAGACTGCAGTGCCAATTTCAACCACTAGCTGTCATTCTTACATGCAGCACCTTTAAATTCACTGAACTAAAAATGAAAATAAAAACAAAAGCACAGACTAAATGTAATCTGGTAAGAGGAACACTCATCTTACCTTAGTAATTATATTTGCCTAGATGTGATTGCCCCATTACTATAGTCACTTTACAGTTACTGCTATCATAAAAATACACTTACTTGTAGGTTTAAAATGATACATATTGCATTTAATGTCCAACGACAAATATTTGAGCAAAATGTATATTTTTGCTCTCTGTCTGATTGGCGTGCATGCGTGCGGTGATGGCGCTCGTTCACTGAAGTCTGTGAAGTTTAGTTTACATAAGTTTCGTCCACTCCGGACAACAAAATGGAAATATTTGCATGACTTTCTAACATTTACAGATGGAGAGTACAGTATACCTGTGAAATGTTAGTTATGCACTGAGGAAAACACCTCACCTCAAACGCATTAAAAAAGCATAATCTGTCTAAGCATCTGCCAGGGCAAGCCACTTTAAACTATACTTGTTAACTATATCTTACAAGTTATTTTGAAGCCCTTAATATAAAGCGTGTCTCATGTTTAGGACAAATTGGATTATGCTCTTACACTGCTGCAGCTCTCTCCATGTCCTCTGCTATTTTTCAGATGCGCTTGTAATCTCAAACTACTGTATATTGATATAAACAGTATTGCCTCATCCTATATCGTTTATAAAAATGTATTGATGTAACGTACAAACTCGATATACCGCCCACCCAGCCCTATCCAGTAGTGAAAATTGTCAGTATTTAATACTCCAGACAATCCAAACCCATGCGGTTTCTGAGGACATTTCACAAAGCTCTTATAGTGACCACAGCTGCTAAGCTTTAAAAGGACTAAAACACTCTAAGGAAAATGGTATATTTGCAGGGCTCGAAATAATAAAAAAAAAAAGTTTCAAAAAGTTAGGAGCACCCACCGAAAATTAAGGAGCACCACAACTGCAATTTATACATATAAAAATATTTATTTTATTAACACCATGTTTGTAAAGAAATGAAAATGGTAGTGATTCCTTTAAAGGGTTAGTTCACCCAAAAATGAAAATGATCCCATGATTTACTCACCCTCAAGTCATCCTAGGTGTATATGACATTCTTCTTTCAGACGAATAAAATGGCGTTATATTAAAATGTCCTGGCTCTTCCAAGCGTTATAATGGCAGTGAATTGTTGTCATTTTTGAAGTCCATAAAAGTGCATCTATCCATCATATAACTGCTCCACACGGCTCCGGGGGGTTAATAAAGGCCTTCTGAAACGAAGTGGCGCGTTTGTGTAAGAAAAATATCCATATTTAAAACTTTATAGACTTAAAATAAATAGCTTCCGGCTTTCAGCGGTACGCAAGTGAAAGAGTAAAAAGTTACGGTGAAAGAGTAACCCTTGACGCTTGAATCCTTGATGCATGCGTATTGACGAATGCGGAAGCGCAGAGGATAGAGCAAAACAAGACACCGGTCATGAATTAGAAGTCTAAAACGAGAATTTTTAAAGAGAAATGGCGGAGGATTTCGATATAAGAGAAGAGGGGCTTGAGTTTGTTGCCCAGCCCTATCCACGAGAGGCGTCAAAGCTTGCGATGCTCCTATACATCGTGTCGGGATACTCTTTAGCCATAAGTCGACTTGCGTAGCGCTGACCGCCGGAAGCTAGTTATTATTTTAGTCTATAAAGTTTTAAATACGGATATTTTTCTTACACAAACGCACCACTTTGCTTCAGAAGGCCTTTTATTAACCCCCCGGAGCCGTGTGGAGCAGTTATATGATGGGTAGATGCACTTTTATGGTCTTCAAAAATGACCCAACAATTCACTGCCATTATAAAGCTTGGAAGAGCCAGGGCATTTTTAATATAACTCAAATTTTATTCATCTGAAAGAAGAATGTCATATACACCTAGGATGGCTTGAGGGTGAGTAAATCATGGTCTAATTTTCTTTTTTGGGCGAACTAACCCTTTAAGCAAATTTATTTGTTGTTTATTTGATCTATAACAGGCCAAACTGGCCTTAAAAAAAATAAATAAAACATCTGTAGCCATTTGAAATTAGAGGCAACCATTGCATTTTAATCATGATCGAAACAAAGATGCTACACACATGTAGCATGAGCAGTTGTTTTTGATTTAAATTGCATAATTTCAAGACTTAGAGCAAATACAGAATGGTCTGACTTTAGCTTTGTGAAATTGTTACATAATAAGACACCTGCACAAAACAAAAACAGACGGACTGAATGAAAATGCAAATTCACTCTCTGACATTAGGTGGCGCTTATGAAAAAGAAGCGTTTCTTTGGGTACCGCTGTACACAAAGCAAGGCTGCGCTGATAAACACTACTTTATACGGAGGTAAGAGGAAAAGAAAATGCCATTGAAACTTGAGAGATAAATTCATATAAACTCCCACCCCAATTCAATATTTATGTTTTTCTTCCTATATTTCGAGCACCGCGAACAGTGATCTTGCCGTGGCTGGTATTTTCTCTGCTGCGCATCTGTGCTCTCCTCTATGCGTCTTCAGCGTGTCCCGTCTCTGGCCTGTGTTAACGTTAACAGACTTCGTATATTTTCACACAAATGACATTTCGGGAAATGATTGCAGTTTGTGTGCAAGTCCGGAATAGAGATCAGCCAAAATGAAGCTAAAAACTGGCAGCTTGCGATTGTGTACAAACGGCCAGTTTTGGTCGACCGGTGCATATATCTAGAAAAAAGGTTGCACCACAACAATTATTTGCACTTGCACAAATGCTCCCAAATAAAATTTGAGCTTGCACAGATTCAGTTTCGGGAGCATATGCGACCAAAATGGTCGCAATTTCGAGCCTTGCTTTGGCTTTTTTTTCTTTCTCATTTAAAGATGAGCACTGCCTCCTCCCTCTTGTTGCTTCTAGTGTGTCTTTGTTTCTGGTCAACTTGAAGTCTCAGAGCTACTGAAACTCACCTCTTGATAAACAGTATGCATTTTTAATCATTTATATTTTTTATTTCTTCAGGATTTCTTCTGATGGTAAGGTAGCAATTTAGTTCGAAGAATCATGGACCCAGTCAGCGCAAATCCTTCCAGTGAAACTACCGTTTCTTTCCAGCCCAAACGCCCCGCGGTAAGACTTTTCGTTTCTCATGACACATCTTACTGTTATTTTTTTTTTTTTATATATATGGGGTTAGAAGTACTGTATGTTAAAAGATTGCAGATCGTTTAGATTAAAGTAACTTCAGGCTAAGACTTGAAGTTGAAAGTTTAAGTTACTTTATCTGGGCAGTTTCCTTAGATTCAGCTAAATCTTTGTGTACGTAATCTCTTTGGAAATCTCTTGGAATTGTTTTTTTTTTTTTTTTTTCTTTCAGACAATGCCAGTAATGTAGTGTCTCCTATGCATTGGTAACTTAAAGGAATAGTTCACCCAAAGATGAAAATTCTGTAATTTACTCACCCTCATGTTGTTCCAAACCTGTATGAATTTCTTTTTTCTGCTGAACACTAAATATATTTTAAAGAATATGGTTAACCAAACATTTGCTGGTCCCCATTGACTTCCATAGTATGGAGAAAAAAAATACAATACTGACGTTGCTCATATGTAGATTATCTATGATTCAGTCCACTTGAGGGTTCTTGATTGGGTCTTTGAACATCTAGTAATCCTCTTATTCTAGGGCAGGTTGGATAAATAACACAAATAATGAGCTACTGTCCAGTCACCTTTATTTACAGTGGGGAGAACAAGTATTTGATACACTGCCGATTTTGCAGGTTTGCCCACTTACAAAGCATGTAGAAGTCTGTAATTTTTATCATAGGTACTCTTCAACTGTGAGTGACGGAATCTAAAACAAAAATCCAGAAAATCACATTGTATGATTTTTAAGTAATTAATTTGCATTTTATTGCAAGTATTTGATACATCAGAAAAGCAGAACTTAATATTTGGTACAGAAACCTTTGTTTGCAATTACAGAGATCATACGTTTCCTGTAGTTCTTGACCAGGTTTGCACACACTGCAGCAGGGATTTTGGCCCACTCCTCCATACAGACCTTCTCCAGATCCTTCAGGTTTCGGGCTGTCGCTGGGCAATACGGACTTTCAGCTCCCTCCAAAGATTTTCTATTGGGTTCAGGTCTGGAGACTGGCTAGGCCACTCCAGGACCTTGAGATGCTTCTTACGGAGCCACTCCTTAGTTGCCCTGGCTGTGTGTTTCGGGTCGTTGTCATGCTGGAAGACCCAGCCACGACCCATCTTCAATGCTCTTACTGAGGGAAGGAGGTTGTTGGCCAAGATCTCGCAATACATGGCCCCATCCATCCTCCCCTCAATACGGTGCAGTCGTCCTGTCCCCTTTTCAGAAAAGCATCCTCAAAGAATGATGTTTCCACCTCCATGCTTCACGGTTGGGATGGTGTTCTTGGGGTTGTACTCATCCTTCTTCCTCCAAACACGGCGAGTGGAGTTTAGACCAAAAAGCTCTATTTTTGTCTCATCAGACCATTGTGGAGAGGTTGGAGTCTGTTTGATTGAGTGTGTGGACAGGTGTCTTTTATACAGGTAACGAGTTCAAACAGGTGCAGTTAATACAGGTAATGAGTGGAGAACAGGAGGGCTTCTTAAAGAAAAACTAACAGGTCTGTGAGAGCCGGAATTCTTACTGGTTGGTAGGTGATCAAATACTTATGTCATGCAATAAAATGCAAATTAATTATTTAAAAATCATACAATGTGATTTTCTGGATTTTTGTTTTAGATTCCGTCTCTCACAGTTGAAGTGTACCTATGATAAAAATTACAGACCTCTACATGCTTTGTAAGTAGGAAAACCTGCAAAATCGGCAGTGTATCAAATACTTGTTCTCCCCACTGTATATAATGATTTATACAATACAGATTGTTTCAAAGCAGCTTTACAGAGAAACAGGGACATGATGATTCAGTGATGCAAACAGAATTCAATTCTGCTGTAAAGCAGCTCTAAAAAGAAAAGTGTCATTGTTCAGCTGAGGTCAGTTCACAGTTGATTCAGTTCTGTTCAATAACTGTGTAAAGATCATCATGAAATAAGTAGAAAACAGTGGTATCATTGTTCAGCTCACTTCAGTTCTCATCCAGTAGTGTCAGTGCAGTCAAATTAATAATATTGCTGAATACTGTATAGTGTGTCCCCAACTATAAGCACTGTGTAATAGAGTAGTAAAAATTTAAGAATGTGACCTGCATCTTTGATTATACTAATGTTGACAAGAAAAAGAACACTGAAGATGACAAAAGCTTTGTTTACACGAACAGCCAAAACCAGATTTTTGTATCCCACTAAAAAACGTTTAGTTGTTTGTCACATGAATGACAATAAACGGGTTTGAAATCTGATTAAAGTGAGTCCTGAACGGGCCTATCAAATTTCAAAGTGTGTCCTGGCCCTGCCATTACTATGGCAACCTCTATAGATGATGACTGTCTAAACGAAAAGATCTGATTTCATCACTTGCAAAATTGTTTGAAAAACAAGCTAAAATTGGATGCATTGTAAACCGTCAAAAAGCTCTTTGATACATTTCTCAGAAGCTGCTTCCCCTCAAACGCTGATGAAAATGACCTGAAATTTATTCCATTTTTGATTGGTTCATTAGTGTTGCTGTATCAGATTGAAAAATGTTATCTGTGTTTGTAATGATGGTGATTATCATAATCAGATTCAAAGCACAGCACCAGGTAAGCGTAAAGTAACTCTTGCCGCCGTTAATGAATGCACACACACGGCAAAAAAGCTCTTACACACACTGTCAGGAGTCAATCATGTGGAACCTTTGTGGGATCATTATATCGTTTTTTTTTTCTATAATTGATGAAAGACATAGATGTACTCACCTGGTCAGGAATGAGGTTGAAATTATTGAACTACTCAGAAATGCACACAGTTTTCTAAGTAAGGGTTCAACAAGCAATTTTCCCCTTTTTTCCGGAGTATATTAGGTTGGAGAGAAAATTTTCTGCACGGAGCCATAACAATTCTAGGTAATGCAAGTGGGTTCAGAACCATGCAAACTTTTTGTCCAAAAGGATTCTTTAGAATAGTGCTTCCCAAAGTTTGTTTTTGTCTTTTTCCCAACCGTTTGGTGTCAGTCATTGTCCAAGTGCCGAAATAAATTTATTTTAAATCGTAAGAAATACACTATATTGCCAAAAGTATTGGGACACCCCTCCAAATAATTGAATTCAGGTGTTCCAATCACTTCCATGGCCACAGATGTATAAAATCAAGCACCTAGGCATGCAGACTGCTTCTACAAACATTTGTGAAAGAATGGGTTGCTCTCAGGAGCTCAGTGAATTCAAGCATGGTACCGTGATAGGTTGCCTCCTGTGCAATAAGTCCATTCGTGAAATTTCCTCACTACTAAATATTCCACGGTCAACTGTTAGTGGTGTTATAACAAAGTGGAAACAATTGGGAACAACAGCAACTCAGCCACGAAGTGGTAGGCCACGTAAAATCACAGAGCGGGGTCAGCACGTGTCCGCACAGTGCGCCTCAATAGCTGCAGACCTCCAAACTTGTGGCCTTCAGATTAGCTCAAGAACAGTGCATAGAGAGCTTCATGGAATGGGTTTCCATGCTCGAGCAGCTGCATCCAATCCTTATATCACCAAGTGAAATGCAAAGCATCGGATGCAGTGGTATAAAGCACGCTGCCACTGGACTCTAGAGCAGTGGAGTGACGAATCGTTCGGTTGGGCTTGGCCCCTTAGTTCCAGTGAAAGGAACTCTTAATGCTTCAGCATACCAAGACATTTTGACAATTTCATGCTCCCAAATTTGTGCGAACAGTTTGGGGATGGCCCCTTCCTGTTCCAACATGACTGTGCACCAGGGCACAAAGCAAGGTCCATAAAGACATGGATGAGCGAGTTTGGTGTGGAGGAACTTGACTGGCCTGCACAGAGTCCTGACCTCAACCCGATAGAACACCTTTGGGATGAATTAGAGCGGAGACTGCGAGCCAGGCCTTCTCGTCCAACATCAGTGCCTGACCTCACAAATGCGCTTCTAGAAGAATGGTCAAAAATACCCATTAACACACTCCTAAACCTTGTGGAAAGCCTTCCAGAAGAGTTGAAGCTGTTATAGCTGCAAATGGTGGGCCAACTCCATATTAAACCCTACGGATTAAGAATGGGATGTCATTAAAGTTCATGTACATGTAAAGGCAGGCATCCCAAAACTTTTGGCAATATAGTGTATATAATAGAAACAAACATAAATGTATCTACTACAACAAACCAAATTTCACAGAATAAAAAATGTCTTTTCATTGACTTATACCTAGACTTTAAAGTGGATGCAACTCTTTTTAGCTGTGATGGTTTCTCAGTCCACATTACATTCACACTGGTGAAATGTATCAACAGTTTGGATAGAATAATAAAATGTAATTTATTTTATATTATTATTGTTATTACTAATATTATCTCAAATGCAGAAGTATTACTATTGTAATACAGCTGCACTGTAATATATTTTTTATTTATTTCATAGTAAGTATATTAATTGTTTAATTCACACTATAGTAGTAACATTTCTTCACGCAAGAGTTATTATTCAAGTTTTTATTTTGGTGGAAACTGCTGGGTAACTTATAAAGTTGGCATGAAATGAAAATTCACTCTATTTATTTTGTAAATGCATGTTATAGATATCACTGTAAACAGTTCATTTGTCATCTTTTTGTAGTAATTTTGACCTTAATGTTTAATCAGTGTCATAAGTGGATCTTCTACTGCAGTGATTCCCAAACCTTTTAGAGCACCGTACCCCCTGAGGCATTTAACATCCTCACTTCCACTTAGACTGCAGTCACACTTTTTCCTTTAAGGGACAATATTTGCCCACCTTAAATTGATTATCAGGTGCTTTTTATTTTATAAAGGCGAAGTTTTTCTAACCCTATTAAATGTCTTTTTTTTTGTCAAATTCTTAATTCCATTTATGTTAATATAATAAATAAAGCAATAAATTAAACTAAATCAATCATTTCAATAAAATGAAATCATCATCAAAAGTCATATTTGCACTGCAGTGGCACAAGCTGCATCCAGATGTATGTACACACTAGGGTGTAACGGTTCTCGGTAAAAACGAACCGTACCGTTCTCTACCTACGGTTCGGCACGCATGTACAGCGCGGTTCATCTCAAAACTGACGACGCATCTATAATATGGTTTGTTGAAAATAACAATGCATAAAACAGACAGACAGTGTTAGGTTAATGTATGTTTCTGTCGATGGATACACATTCTGGCTTCCGAAAACATTACAACAGCGACGATCAAAAAGCGTGAACAAAACATTCACTCTTGTGAGTGCTGTATGCTCAAACATGAACCAGTCATTTACGGCCTCATCACCCAGGTGTTGATAGCGTGAGCGCAGGTGAGACCTGAATAGCACACGCTGCTATTTGTTTAAACTAAACTCATTTAAGCCTTGCCAATTTAAACATTCAAGAGCAAGACGCGAAGAGAACTTGCACACGCTCAGAGGACGTGTGTGTGTGTGTGTGTGTGTGTGTGTGTGTGTGTGTGTGTGTGTGTGTGTGTGTGTGTGTGTGTGTGTGTGTGTGTGTGTGTGTGTGCTCATCTGAAGCGCGCACACGGCGTGTTGCAGAGTGAATGTTGAGGTGTGCAGGCAACGGAAACAACCAACAACGAAATTAGTACCGTTTAGATTATTTATTCCAGGAAGTGTAAAGAGTTCACACAAACTGATAATAGAAACATATAGAAGGATAGAGAAACCGAAAACAATAATAACAAGAGAGTCACCCAAATCAATGAAATGATCAGAACAAAAAACCCCATAAGTATTAACCCAAACCTTTAAAGTAACTGACACAAAGAAAAATGTAGAAACAAAACCGAAATCTTCAGCGTATACGACGCCTTAAATAAACTACGCTGACTACAGAAACCAAAATACAATTGAGGGCGATCTCTCCCTTTAACTAACTAACATTGAAAAAAAACTATCTACCAAAATAGTACAAAACAAACAGCCTCAAAACAACAACTGAAATTAAACAAGGGACTCAAAACTTTGCCGAATAGTTAACACACCGCATTTGTCTCTAAACATCAGCGTGTAGCACGCTGATCTCAAAACACCTGCACATAATTCAACACTAGCGCAAGCACGCATTCTCTCAGACAGAACTAGTGTAATAGTAACGCATCAAACAACGAACAAACCCAAAGGAATGTTAACTCGGAAACAACTAAGCAAACCTTTAACAGATAATCATATGGTACTCTAGACTTTACAGGAGGCCCAAAAGCACGGGAGATGAGTGAGAGCTCGCGCTGATCGGCTCACTGCCCATTCATAAGAAATGGGGCCTTTTAACATGCCGGCACGTCAGCGGATTGGTCGAACGTCACTCATTATGCGTCAAACGTCACTCATTATGCGTCAAACGTCACTCATTGCGTCGAACGTTCCTCCGTACATATGTGGGATGTGGACATCCGTGTTAGCCCGATGAGGATGGTAATTCCAAGAATAACTGATGAAACAGAAAGAAAAAGAAAAACAAACCAAACCCCAAAACAATACAAAACACATGGAATGTAACAGTGCTTTAAATAAAATGGTCAATAGAGAAATATGAAATGATGGTAAAAAACGTGATGCAAAGTGATTACTATTAAATATTAACCCTTTCACATGTAAGTTCAAAAAATTCTAGCTGACATCAACCCCCCCCCCCCACCCACCCCCCCCTCAGCGTGAGTTGTTTTTTTTTTTTTTAAGGCACCTGTTATTTTAGAACGTATCACCTTATTATAAATTTTTATAATGATCGTGTCAGCTGATCTATAGCGCGCGATTGGTGCCGCCATGTTAGTTTGCACCGCAATTCAGAGAATCAGATCTGTTTTTACAACACGTCAATTCATCCACTTCTCCTGAAATGCATGAAAGTGCCCGGTGAAGTGGGAGAAGAATAGAGTAAGTTTTATAGTTACCTAATACCTACACAATGTGTATCTGATATGAATAAAACGCGTCAATTTCTATAGTCTGTATAATCACAACTGCCAGTAGGTGCCAGCAAGTCACTGTTTTAATGAGTGAGTCGAGTCATTTAATCCATTCAGTAACGAAGCAAGTGGCTGAATTTTTGAATGGGTCATTGAATCATTGATTCTCCTGATTCGTCCAAAGCCGCAAATTCATTTACTAACGAAAACACTGTTGTGTGGGGCTTGGAGACACACAATAGTTCTGCTGTGGCTTTTGTTGGAACTATTATTTATTTGCAAAATAGAGCAAACAATACTGACAACTGTGTTTGAAATGTACGTCACTTAATAATATCTTTTGGTGTTTTTGAACTGTTGTATAAAATCAATGCCACATTTGCAATTGTGTTGATATTCGGGAAAAAAATGCATTCTTGCTCGTATAATATTATCAACATTAAAAACAAGAACTCGCACAGGGTATGTTTTTGTATCGAAGGGAGTCTGAGTCTTAAATCGATCTTTATGCACAGTCTGTGTTTATATTTGTTCTTCATTAGTAAGTCCTAAAACCCCACTTTTACAAAGGTACATTGTCGAGAACGGCAGTAATGTAGCGCGATTTGCTGCGTACTCTGCACGCAACCTATCATATGCATGCTGCTTGTGTGGATGCAGTCAGTTTTAACCGCAAAAGATGAGGTAATTTGATTGAATGTCATGTATTTGACCTTTTACTGCACTACCATTTTCGTGTTTTTACACTAGAGGCGGCATTTCGCCTGTTAAAAATACATGCTCAGTTTTAATGTTATTTTAAGGTGGGATATAATTAAATGAATGGCAAAACTCAGCATTTTATTCATTTGGTCCACTCAAACTGTGCCCCTTTCTTACAACTGACTGTAAGCTTGCATTTCAGATCTGCCTCATTTTTTTTCAGCGCCACACCCACATCTCAACATCCAATCAACAACCAATAATGTTATTTAATCTTATTTAACCAATACATTTTTTTTTTTTTCAATAATCCGTTACACTCAGGTGTGCATCATAATTCTTCATTGCCACTTTGTGATTGTGTCAAGTTTACAAATTCTTCTCATTACAAATCAAGTGAAATGCTGTAATCCTCTGTCCATGATAATGTAGGTGATTAGGCAAATGTGAAAATAAAGCTTGACTGGCGCACATTGAGTTACCAAATGCACATTAAACTCAGTACATGCAGAGGTGGAGTTTGCTGCATTCATTGGGAACCGTGCCACTATGATACACTAAAAACACAGGATCATGAGCTGCTTGCGTACCGCACGCAATAAATTGCAGTCTTTTATAAGCACACTAAGACATAACCACAATTTCGATTTTAGTTCAAATAATCTCAGGTCATTATAGCATGAAAAAAAACACACGAAATCCAATTTCTACAAGCACGAGCCAAACCACCTTGGTAAATGGTTTGAAGTCCCATTGAAATTATATATGTTAATGCATCACAGTCTGAACAATCCTCACAAGTTTGCCTTGTTGCTATGACAATCAATGTGGACCTGATAGCAAAAGGGATACCCTTGTAGTTTGATCTGAAAAAAGTAATTTAAGAATAAACTAATTCCCCTGTAATGTGAACAGATTATTCAATATTTTATGCATTTAAAGCATTTAATTATCTAATCTGAAATTTGAGATTAGTGAATTTTGGTAAAAAAAAAAATTACACCCTATTGAAATTGCACTAAAAGTAAAGTGATGCCTTGCAATTTTAAAAGTTGGTCTGAGAAAGCAAATTTAAGAATAATTGGATTCCCCTACAGTGTGAACAAAACAGTTTTAATCGTTTAAATATATTTAGTGAGTTTGAATGTACTGTCTAATATATATATATATATATATATATATTTTACATGCATGCATACATACATACATACATACATACACCGATCAGGCATAACATTATGACCGGTGAAGTTAATAACACTGATTATCTCTTCATCACGGCACCTGTTAGTGGGTGGGATATATTAAGCAGCAAGTGAACATTTTGTCCACAAAGTTGATGTGTTAGAAGCAGGAAAAATGGGCAAGCATAAGGATTTGAACGAGTTTGACAAGGGCCAAATTGTGATGGCTAGACAACTGGGTCAGAGCATCTCCAAAACTGCAGCTCTTGTGGGGTGTTCCCAGTCTGCAGTGGTCAGTATCTATCAAAAGTGGTCCAAGGAAGGAACAGTGGTGAACCGGCGACAGGGTCATGGGCGGCCAAGGCTCATTGATGCACGTGGGGAGCGAAGGCTGGCCCGTGTGGTCAGATCAAACAGACGAGCTTCTGTAGCTCAAATTGCTCAAGAAGTTAATGCTTTTTCTTATAGAAAGGTGTCAGAATACACTATGCATCACAGTTTGTTGCGTATGGGGCTGCATAGCCGCAGACCAGTCAGGGTGCCCATGCTGAGCTCTGTCCACCGCTGAAAGCGCCAACAGTGGGCACGTGAGCATCAGAACTGGACCACGGAGCAATAGAAGGTGGCCTGGTCTGATGAATTACATTTTCTTTTACATCACGTGGATGGCTGGGTGCATGTGCGTCGCTTACCTGGGGAACACATGGCACCAGGATGCACTATTGGAAGAAGGCAAGCCGGCAGAGGCAGTGTGATGTTTTGGGCAATGTTCTGCTGGGAAACCTTTGGTCCTGCCATCCATGTGGATGTTACTTTGACACGTACCACCTACCTAAGCATTGTTGCAGATCATGTACACGCTTTCATGGAAACGGTATTCCCTGGTGGCCTCTTTCAGCAGGATAATGCGCCCTGCCACAAAGCAAAAATGGTTCAGGAATAGTTTTAGGAGCACAACAACAAGTTTGAGGTGTTGACTTGGCCTCCAAATTCCCCAGATCTCAATCCAAACGAGCATCTGTGGGATGTGCTGAATAAACAAGTCCGATCCATGGAGGCCCCACCTCGCAACTTACAGGACTTAAAGGATCTGCTGCTAACATCTTAGTGCCAGATACCACAGCACACTAGTGGAGTCCATGCCTCGACAGGTTAGGTCTGTTTTGGCAGCAAAAGGGGGACCAACACAATATTAGGTCATAATGTTATGCCTGATGTGTGTGTATGTGTGTGTGTGTGTGTGTGTGTGTGTGTGTGTGTGTGTGTATATATATATATATATATATATATATATATATATATATATATATATAAAAATATAAAAAAAAAAATAAATATATATATATATATATATATATATATATATATATATATATATATTTTATATATATTTTTATATTTATATATACACTCACCTAAAGGATTATTAGGAACACCTGTTCAATTTCTCATTAATGCAATTATCTAATCAACCAATCACATGGCAGTTGCTTCAATGCATTTAGGGGTGTGGTCCTGGTCCAGACAATCTCCTGAACTCCAAACTGAATGTCAGAATGGGAAAGAAAGGTGATTTAAGCAATTTTGAGCGTGGCATGGTTGTTGGTGCCAGACGGGCCGGTCTGAGTATTTCACAATCTGCTCAGTTACTGGGATTTTCACGCACAACCATTTCTAGAGTTTACAAAGAATGGTGTGAAAAGGGAAAAACATCCAGTATGCGGCAGTCCTGTGGGCGAAAATGCCTTGTTGATGCTAGAGGTCAGAGGAGAATGGGCCGACTGATTCAAGCTGATAGAAGAGCAACTTTGACTGAAATAACCACTCGTTACAACCGAGGTATGCAGCAAAGCATTTGTGAAGCCACAACACGCACAACCTTGAGGCGGATGGGCTACAACAGCAGAAGACCCCACCGGGTACCACTCATCTCCACTACAAATAGGAAAAAGAGGCTACAATTTGCACGAGCTCACCAAAATTGGACAGTTGAAGACTGGAAAAATGTTGCCTGGTCTGATGAGTCTCGATTTCTGTTGAGACATTCAGATGGTAGAGTCAGAATTTGGCGTAAACAGAATGAGAACATGGATCCATCATGCCTTGTTACCACTGTGCAGGCTGGTGGTGGTGGTGTAATGGTGTGGGGGATGTTTTCTTGGCACACTTTAGGCCCCTTAGTGCCAATTGGGCATCGTTTAAATGCCACGGCCTACCTGAGCATTGTTTCTGACCATGTCCATCCCTTTATGACCACCATGTACCCATCCTCTGATGGCTACTTCCAGCAGGATAATGCACCATGTCACAAAGCTCGAATCATTTCAAATTGGTTTCTTGAACATGACAATGAGTTCACTGTACTAAAATGGCCCCCACAGTCACCAGATCTCAACCCAATAGAGCATCTTTGGGATGTGGTGGAACGGGAGCTTCGTGCCCTGGATGTGCATCCCACAAATCTCCATCAACTGCAAGATGCTATCCTATCAATATGGGCCAACATTTCTAAAGAATGCTTTCAGCACCTTGTTGAATCAATGCCACGTAGAATTAAGGCAGTTCTGAAGGCGAAAGGGGGTCAAACACAGTATTAGTATGGTGTTCCTAATAATCCTTTAGGTGAGTGTATATATTTATTATATATATATATATATATATATATATATATATATATATATATATATATATATATATATATATATATAAATTTATAAATTTATTATTTGTAAAATATTTATCTTTTACTGTTAAAACTAAAGCATTCGATTCTTATCGGATCTGAAATGTGAGCTGAAGGGAATTTTAATAAAAACAATACAGCCTAATGCAATTCCTCTGGATGTCAGACTATATTCTCTTGCTTTTATTACTCCAAAGACAGACATTATGGTGTCTGTGAGCCCAAGCTAATGAAACATTACCAGCAGAAATAATTTTCAGTTGAAAAGGAGATTAAAAGAATTAACCTGGGCGCTGGAGCCCCCTATCCATTATGCAGTCGTCTTTAATAATTGATTGCTGTAAGTGATATTTCCCACACAGATGATTAGAGACTTTGTAATGGCGTCTGTTGTTGAGGCAGCTTTGAATGATGATAAATCAGTCTTACTGTCGCCAGCCATGTCTCTTATTCGTCTCTGCTAAAATGTTATTATTAGTACCAATTTAAATTGATGTCATCTTCAGTGGAAATCTTTCAGGGGACGGCACTCTGTCACAAAGGCCCAAATTGATTGCAATTCAATTGTACCATCAATTGCGACATAGTTGTAGTAACCACTCGTGAATAGATTTCATATTCCTTCCCTTTGTTTGCGTTCAAACATTGATCTTTCCTGCTTTGATGTTAGAAAATGTGAAGCAAATGAAGCGATCATAGAAAAGATAAAATTGGAACATGTTGCATCCCAGCGCAGAGAACAAGGGCCACGTTATTGGCTGGAGCATTGTTTCTTATCTCAGCTTGAAATAAAGTGCTGACGCTTTTATCACACTCAGTGCCAGTTTCAAATCTTTAGTTTATTCCTTCCTTTGTGTTCCGGCAATCCCTTTTATATGTTTCTCTGTGTGTGTGTGTGTTTCTCCTTTTTGGTAGCTGTCGTTGAGTGTGAAAATCAGGAAGAAGTTGAAAAGCGTGGCTCCTTTCCTGGGCCGGTTCAGGCCGCTGGTTGGACAGTGCTGTCACCAATGCACCCCAGAGAGCCTGGTGAGAAAACGAGAGGGATGAAAGGATTATTTGAAGATAATAAAAGGACAAACAGCCAGAGGCAGATGGGGAAGTACACAGATTTAGGCTCACCTGAAAACCTCAGACACTGCTTTCACAAACCCATATCATGAGGGACGATCAAAGGGATTTCAGAGCGCCAGCAAACGTGTTACTTACGGTAGGAATAGCAAGAAAAAAGGGATTAGTAGTGGAGAGAAAAATAATGAACACTCAAGAGCATAGTTCCCCCCCATGCCATGAAGAGCTTTTCAGAAAACTGCAGATGACTAAGCTTGTTTTCAGCAGCACTGGTCCCAGTGGGCACATCGTGCTGAGAGCTGGGATGTGAGGCTAATGGAGCAGTAATCAGAGGGTTATTGGATCGAACCTCTCCTGAACTAATCTATTAATCTCAGGCCAGCCAGCCAGATAAATCATATTTGAGCTATCTGGTGTTTGTATTAAAAGTCATTTAAAAAGCATGCTTGGATTTGATTTAACAGCCCTGTCAAATAAATCTGTACAGAGCTACACTGTGTTCCAAATTATTATGCAAGTGACATATCAGTAGGATTTCAATACAATAAACATTTAGATTTTAGTTTTTCAAAGAAAGTGTTTGTTTTGTTTCTCCATATCTTTGTAGATAAACCTGTCTGAGATTGATACCAGTTAAGTAGTTTGCCAGGTCTACTTAGGTAAATGGAAACCCTACTTGAAGAGGTTGTTTCACATTAAGCAAGTCACAGTTCTCATGCAATATGGGGAGAAGGAAAGATCGTTCTGGAGATGAAGTGGTGCAATGTTATGCAAAAGGCATGAAAACAACTAATATTGTGTGAAAACTGAATGGAGATTATCGAACTATCATAAGATTTTTGAGTAATTGCTGGTGTCTCTGGAGTCTCAAGAACCTCTCCGTGCAGCACAAAGAGAAACGGTTACAATGGGTTTAGAAGACTCATTTTGAAATAGTTTTAATCACTGACGAATGCTGTACTACAATGGATGGTCTAGATGGATGGATTTCTGGATGTTTGGTGAGTGGTCACCCCGTTCCAACAAGACTGCGACGCCAGCAAGGAGCCTAGCGGGTGATGATTTGGGCTGGAATATTGGGAAGTGAGACGGAAGGTCCCTTTAGGGTCTCTGAGGGTGTCAAAATGACTTCTGCTGTGGTATAAAAAGGAGGATAGATTTATTCTGAAATAAAAGGATTTTCATTCAGGACAATGCACTATCTCGTGCTGCAAAAAAACAGCAAAAAACTCTTTGGAAATGTATTTTTTACAGCCACTGCAAACATTTCTCTTTGTGAGCTTTGATTAGAGGTGGCTGAAATGCAATTTTCCAGCTCGCACAACTGCCAGCTTGCATGGAGAGATTCTTGAGACTCCAGAGACACCAGCAGCTTCAAATATCTGTTTGTTGCTCAACACTTGCTGTTTTTATAGCTGTCCTTTTAATACAATCATTTTTGACATGAACTTGATAAGCATTTATCTGACCGAGTTATCTTGTGCTGTAAATTACTCACAAATCTTCGATAATCTCCATTCAGTTTTCACACAATATTAGTTGTTTTCATACCTTTTGCATAACATTGCACCATTTCATGCTTTTCATCTTCAGAAAGAGCTTTCTTCCTCCCCATATTGCGTGAGAACTGTGACTTGTTTAATAATGTGGAACAACCTCTTTAAGTAGGGTTTCATTTATCCAAGTAGACCTGGCAAACTATTTAACAAACCTTTCTGAGATTGATACCAGTCATCTAAAAAGATATGGAGAAAACAAACAAACTAAAATCTGAATGTTTATTGTACTGAAATCCTACTGATACGTCTCTTGCATAATAATTTGGAAAACTGTGTAGGGATGTAGCAGCCACCATAATTGTACTTATGAGATGTCTGCATTTGCCCCCCTCTAGTTTTACTGAGATAATTACTCATAATCAGTGCCTTAAAGGAATAGTTGTTTACCCAGTCATGTCATTTTGTAGCGTGCAAAAGGAGATGATTAGCAGGATGGATCTCTTTACTATATATGTCTGTTTCTGCCTCTCGAAAAAAACAAAAAAAAAAAAAAACATATTTGCGACAGTTTAAAATAAGAAATAGTCACATTGTGAGACGAAGGCCTTCACTGGTTTCACAGACAGGGCTTAAATTAAGACAGGATTTGGCCTTAGTTAAATTAGGACATTTAAGTAGCTTTTATAAACGTGCCTTAGAAAAAAAAAAACATTACTGGTGTGCATCTTGAGACAAAACAATGGCACTGACATATTTTAAGATGTCAGTGCAAGTTGCTTTCAGTTAAGACCGCTCAAACATGCACTGTAGTATGGGACTAGACTTAAGCCTTGTCTGTGAAACCAGGCAAAATAGTTGCAATCCCAAGATTGTGGGAGAGCTTATGTTGCAATTGAACTTATATTTTATATTGAACTATATTTTAAAATGTAATTGTATTCCTGTGATGTTAAAGCTGTTATTCCAGGAAATCATTCTAATATGCTGATTTGCTGCTCAAACATTTCATCTTATCAATGTTGAAAACTTGTGATGCTAAATATTTTTGTGGAATCATTTTTTCAGGATTATTCGCTGAAAAAAAATGAGACATTACACATCCTTGCTAAATGCTTATAAAATAAAAATATCTTACTGACCCCCAAATTTTAACCAGTAGTGTATGCAAAAATCCTCACTAAAGAAGAATATTTTCAGTGATTAGTTACCTAAATTTCAGTTTATTCTGTAAATAAACTAAAATAAAGTTTCCTTTTTTTTCAGGAACTAACTTTATAATTTCTAAGTGCTTTCTGTGCTGCTGTACAGAAAAGATGATACACAAGTTATTAATTTACTTTTTCAACAGACTTTTACAAATTAGTCTTTATTCCAGAAGGAATCAGTTTGTTTGAGAGCTTTGAAGAGCATTGATTCTGCAGCGGTTTTGATCATGTTATGGTTGACCTAAAAGGCAGCAAAGCATTAAAATGGCACATTATTCCAACTTCTATATTCACAACCTTTCAAATAAGTCTGTTCTAGATATTTTTTTTTAATTAATTGTTGAGAGCTGATGCAGCTGCTTGAAAATACTAATTGTATGGTAGCTCACTTAAACTAACCCTGTCACATAGATTAAAAAACACTTTTTTTTTGTCTACTTTGTACAACCAAAATCTATTTTATTAATTTATTTTAAGTAAATAAAAGGAAGCAAAAACAAAACAATCAGGAACTAGCATTTTTAAATGTTTTATTCTATCATTCAGATAGATAGAATTATATCTTGATAGAATTATTAGCATGATAGAATTACTTGCATGTCACCATATTTTGAGAAACATATTTTGGAAGTAATTTATTCAGGCAAAACTTTTGAACGTCTTTCAGGCTGTGATTTATAGTGGAACTAATAGGGTGCTATTTTGAACACTAAAAGGCTTCCCTAAAGTGTGTCATTATCTCAGTCTATATAGGACAGCAGAACAGACTCTGAACCATGATGGTGGCTGGTTAGCGAGCTTTCCATCAAGTTTGATCAAATATCCTCTTTCCACTCTCAGGGTCTGAAGTTGCTGTGTAACACTCCTCCTCTGGGCTTTCAGAACCTGACGTGCGTGAACGAGACACACACCGGGTAAGTGCATATCCTTCACTCGACTCAAGCCCTCCCCATCTGGGCCATTAAAATAACAATGCACCACTCAACTCCAGCTTCAAACTGCTCGAGTGTAATTACTGTTTGCGTTTCTGACTCGCAAGCCTGGCACATGCACTTCAGTTGCAAAATAAAGAGTCCTAGAATAACTTTCCCTTTATTTTTTACATTGCAGACCCACAATCGAGTGCAGATCCACAATCCCGCTACCTTTTTGTAAAAGGGTACACTTTCGGCCATGCACACACCAGAGCTAGGGAAGATACTTTAAAGCTGCAGCTTTCCAAGCACAAGCTACTCATTTAAACCTAGTTCAGCTAGTCAAATATTTTACTTGGTTTCAGTATACTTACAAAAAATATCTACAATAAAGCTACTTAAGGCTTCACTGCTTTTTTATATATATATATATATATATATATATATATATATATATATATATATATATATATATATATATATATATATATATATATATATATATATATATATATATATATATCTGTAATTCTAAAGTGTGGGGTCAGTAAGATGTATTAGATGTATTAGAGTATGCATTAAATTAATCAAATTGTGGTGTTCTCTTTCTATTCATCAAAGAATCCTATAAAAATGTATCATTGTTTCCACAAAAATTAAGTAGCACAAGTGTTTTCAACATTGATAATTACGTTTCTTGAGCACCAAATCTGTAACACATGGGTGTTGTTGTAATCGCACGTAGACGAAGAATACACGGAAACAGGCTTTATTCAGATAATCCACAGAATACAGGTACGAATTACAGGGGTAACACATCCACATATAACATGTACGACACCAGACAAAGAACAGAACCAAACAGGGAGTATAAATACACAGGAACTAATGAGATAATTGACAGGATAGGTGAATAGAATCAATAATCAGACACACTGGGAAACTGGGTCAAATGACAAGCAAAGGGAGAACAGAACCGCAACACATTGAACAAAACATAACCCTGACAAAATCAGCATATTAGAATGATTTCTGAATTGTCATGTGACACTGAAGACTGAAGTGTAATAGCTCATAAAAAGCTTTGCCATCACAGGATACCTAGATACTTAGTGTTTTGCTGTATTTTTATCAAATAAATGCAGCCTTGGTAAGAGAAATCTTTTAAAGAAGAAAATATTCCCGACCCCAAACTTTTGAACTTCAGTGTATGACTAACATGTATGACTAATGTAATATTGCAGTCAGAGCAGTATTTATCTGGTATAACATAATGATCTCCGCTAAGGTGATATAACTACACATACCTAAAGTGACACATTGATTACTAATGTTGGTTTCGGTTCATCCCAGTAACTTAAATCTTTTCCACCAAAAAGACTTGTTTAGATTTGTTCTGTAATTTACACTAAATGCAACTTGCAGCAATTAACTAAATGTTTTTTTACAAAAAGATTACTGAGATTAGTGAACTAAGATTCACTAACATGAATTGGATTTCCCAATGCTGCCTGAGAGAGTTCAGGAGATTTGCATTTGATTAAAGTCTGGAACACTGTGTCCTACCTAGGCACCCCACGAGACGCGATAAAAGGTATCTTTTCCAAGTTAATCAGAGTTTTTGTCCTAACCAGCCACACCAGCGATTTATGCGATGATTCTTTTTTAGAAAAGGTTTCTATTTCTGTGACGGCTGGACAACAACAAACAAAGTATGATAATGATTATGTGCTTTATTTAATGTTAAAAGAATTTAATGTGAGTTTGCACATAATTTGGTGTGACCTTTATAGCCATACTGAAAATGACAATGGATAATTCACCTCAGATCTTGGGAAAAAAAGGAAACAATAATGTTCAAACTGTAAACTCAGTATGAACAAACAAGTGTACAGTGTTGGGTAAAGTTACTTTTAAAATTAATGCATTGCTTTACTAGTTACTTGGAAAAAGTAATCGGATTACGTAACTCATGTTACCCCTAACACTGCAAGTGTATTCTGACAAAGAATCTTTGTCACTCAGTATGTATTTTTAATAATGTTAAATGCTGTAACATTTATGAATTATGTCCATTTTGTTGCGAGTGCAGTGCACTTGCAGAGAGAGCTCTGCCCATACATTCTTTTGATTGGCTGTGAATATTTTATTTATTTATTTATTTTTTTCACATCTAATAGTCATATCGTGTTTGGAGTAGACCGACATATTGCTTGTCACTGGAATCTTATTGCATTACATCTGGTTAGGATTCGGTGTAAAGCTGTATACAAAATGTAACCAGCGATGGACCATTTTGTTCTGCTGCAATGCCACTTTTTGAAAAAGTAGCTTGTTACTGGAAAACCTACATTATTTTGAAAAGAGCTACTGAAAAATGTAGTTAAAATGTACTTTTAGTTTCTCCCCAATAATACACACTTCAGCAGAATAGGTTTTGTACGTTTTATGGGAGGGACTCCCTGTTGGGACCCGGTGTTGAATAGGTCCCTAGCATTCCCCTTGCTGTTCGTAAAAGGCAACAAATGGGGCAACATGTTTGCCATAAGTTGCGACCCGTGTCTGGGGAGAAAGAGTTCCTGGGATTCGAGGAACGTGGTTAGCTGCAGCTTCCCCAGATCTAACACAGTGCTTTGGCTCTGACTTAATAAAGACAGGAGGTTGGAAGAACCCGATCCAATCAAGCAGCTGTTCATGACATGTCCTAGGTAGTTTTTGGCAAAACAAATCTTATAAACATGGCTAACAAACAAATGCCTAAAAGACTAATTTTGGATCATAACTCCTGATTATGGAGATGCTGGATGCATGTTTGTAAAAAAAATTTAAATTGGCAGAGATATTTTTTTCCTTTTTTCCAGTCTTTTATCAACTGTTATGGCCCTTACCAATTTATCTCCTTTCGCAATACAAAAAGGTGTATCAGGCATAGCAGGGTCTGTAAAAGATGTCAAGATCTCTGGTCAGATACTTGTGGAATGTGCAAAGAAAGGTCACACTGATAATCTGATGCGTGCAAATGTTTTAGCAAGTCTCTTACCCACCCACACCTAAACAAGAGTAAAGGAATAATCAGAACAAGAGAATTACGTGATATGGACGAGATTGAAATAGCCTCAGAACTCAGACCCAGCAAGGTGTAATAAATGCAAAGAGGATCCAAATAAAAAAGAGACTAAGTAATTAAGACTGGCACATACATCATGTCTTTCAATAAACCTCAACCACCAGAAAGGATCAGAATAGGATATTTGAAGTTTCCAGTTGATATCTATATTCCCAATCCTCTGAGATGCTTCAACTGCCAAAAGTTTGGACATGGCCATTTTGGATGGATGCAGGAACAAATCTGTTTGTTGTAACTGTGGAGAGAAAGGGCATGTAGAAACTGCACAGAGCTCAGCTTCATAAAAATATTGTCCTCATTGGATTAAAGAAAAAGAAACCCAGAAAGTGAAATGTGTAAAAAAGATGAGCTATTTGGAAGCACGCAAAGTGGTTGAGAAGCACCCTAAGAAATCCTTTGCCTCTGTGGTACAACCAACCATGCATACTGTTGAATGCCAGATAGACGTGACTTGGTTAACTAAAGAGAAACCACAAGCAATTATCACCAAAAATTCAATCCCATAAAAAAAGACTCAAGGTACCCAAACTTTAACAAGCCAAACTCAACTTACCAAAGATCAGAGTTTGACAATGGAACTTTCCCAATCGTCTAAAGGAAAAAAGACAAAGCAAAAGGCCAGTCAGGAGAGCAGATCTCGAAAAACTGAACCCATAAGAGACTTTGACATGATGGAAATCCAAACTTCCTACTCAAGAATATGAGTAGAGGTCATATACCAGTTCTACCCACTTGATGGGTAGTTACCTCATTCAGTGGAACTGTCGAGGCTTCAAGGCAAGTTTTGCTGTACTTCAGCGATTGGCTACTATACTTAATCTTCTTGCCTGTTGCCTTCAAGAAACTCACTTATTTGTTTTAATGCTTATGGTCCAAATATACAGTGTTCTTCTGGTGGAGTAGCCATTCTAGTTAGACATGATATAATTCATTGTCAGATTACAATAGGAAACTAAGAAACTACTGCAAAATTAGCAGTTTCTCTGGATTTATTATTTATATGTATCTGTTTGAGTAAAATGAATTTTTTTTTTTATTATTTTATTCTACGAACTACTGACATTTCTTCCAAATTTCAAATAAAAATATTCTAATTTAGAGCATCTATATACAGAAAAGACAACTGGTCAAAATAACGAAAAAAGATGCAATGTTTTCAGACCTTAAATAATGCAAAGAAAACAAGTTTATATTCTATTTTAAACAACACAATACTAATTAAAAAGAATTCAGAAATCAATATTTGGAATAACCCTGATTTCACAGCTTTCATGCATCTTGGCATGCTCCCTATCACATTGCTGTTGGGCAACTTTATGCCACTCCTGGCGAAAAAATCCAGCAGCTCAGCTTTATTTGATGCCTGGTGACCATCCATCTTCCTCTTGCTTACATTCCAGAGATTTTCAGTGGGGTTCAGGTCTGGAGATTGTGATGGCCATGACAGGGTCTTGATCTGGTGGTCCTCCATCCACACTTTGATTGGCCTATCTGTGTGGATTGGAGCATTTCCTGCGGGGGGGGAAAATCCTTTGAGTTGGGGAACATTGTCAGAGCAGTAGGAAGCATGTTTTTTAAATTGGCAGAGATATCAGAATCAGACAGATCTGTCTTTGTGAAGGCCACGTGGCCTTCACAAAGACACATCTGCCTGATTCTAATCTTCTCTGATGAGTCCAGTTTTCAGCTTTGCCCAACACCTGGTCCTCTAATGGTTAGGCAGAGACCTGGAGATGCCTACAACCCACAGTCTAACTCAAGCCACGTACAAGTTTATCTGCTCTGACAATGTTCCTCAACTTTTTTTTTTTTTTTCCCACAGGACAATGCTCCAATCCACACAACCAGGCCAATCAAGCTGTGGATGGAGGACCACTAGATCAAGACCCTGTCATGGCAATCACAATCTCTAGAACTGAACCCCACTTAAAATCCTAACCCTAACTGGAATGTATAGCAAGAGGGTCACCAGCCATTAAATAAAGCCAAGGTGCTTAAATTGTTTCACCAGGAGTGGCATAAAGTCGTCCAAACCAACTGCCAAGCATGCCAAGACTCATGAAAGCTGTGATTTGGAAATCAGGCTTATTCCACCAAAAATTGATTTCTGAGCTCTTTAAGTTAAAACATAATATTGTGTGGTTTAAAAATGAATATAAACTTGATTTTGCTGTGATTTTCTTATTTTTTTCCAGAGCTGTATATACCTATATATCCTGATGTATCTGTGACCCTTCAAGATTTAAACAAGCTTGATCAATTGCCACCCCCTTTCATTCTTATGGGAGATTTTAATAGACACAGTCCATTATGGGGAGGAAGCTGCACAAATACGAAGGGCAAAATACTATAAGTAAAAATTATTTGTGCCGCCTCAATGATCATTCAAATACTTGCACCCGGGACGTGGAACATATACTGACATTAAAGGGGTGGTTGATCAGCTTTTTTTCGAAGGCTTGATTGTGTTTATGGGGTGCACTGTAACATGGGTTCATGCTTAGTTTTTTAAAAAACGCATTATTTTTCACATATTTTACCTTTATTCTATACCGCTGTGTCCCTTCTTGTAAAAATGGCCGAATTGTGATTCGCTAACCGCCTAGTGCACGTTGTCCGGAAACGTCACGCCCCTGCATATGCTCAGGTGTACTGTAATAAACAATGGCGTCAATATTGCCTTATCAGTTTGAGCCCATATCAGACCCAGAGAATATTAGTGAAGAGGATCGATCAGAACCTGTGCAAGAACAGCTGTTACAGGACGTTTCAGAATGGTATGTTTTTTTTTTTTATTTGTAGTTGTCTCATACTTTGTAGATACGCTGTTAATTTGTAAATGCTACTAATGTTAGCTTTTGATATACGGTTTTAGCCTTATTAAAGCTTTAGTACAGCAGAATACATTGCCTTGTAGCCTTTTTTCATATAATGTTCTAACAAATGATACTACAGTTCTCGAAGGGATTATTTGATTACAGACTGGATCTATAGTGATCGCTACTGACTGTATAGCACTGTTAGTTTTGTCTTTATACAACGAGTGTAGCCAAATATCTGTCGCCAGAACTATGAGACCATTACAAAGACTAATCATGGATTTATTACAGTGGCCATATCAAACACAGAACCATGTTTAGCGTGCCTGCATTTACACTGATCACTTAAACGCCAACAAACACCAACATTCGAAGTTCGCTAGTGGGATTAAAAAGAAGTTTGTAGGTGTTTGTCGGATAAATTTGTATTAGCAATTAGGTAACTGGCTAGCGGAGCCAAACAGCGTTTGCCTTTGTTTACGTCCTTGCTACAGCTTAAAAATAACGATAGAAACTATTAATGGAAAACACAACAAAGAATAAAACATACTTACAGGTTGTGGCCCATAAACAACAGCTTCTGCTTTTAAAGTGGGAACTGCTGTCCTCCGTAAAATGTGTAGCACAGAGAGCTATATTTGGATTATAATGTTCAGGAAGGTTCAGCGTTTCGACGGCATGGCAACAACACTACTCACGCTTCCTCTTCTCAACATGGCCTTTGTTGCGTGTTCCCGGGGGCAGGGTTTATGTAAATTTTAGGGTTAGTGATGTCACCAACCCACAAGAAGCTCATTGTAGTCCCTACCGGCCGTTTGTTGTAATTCCTTAAAAAGCTATTTCTTTAAAAGAAAATATCTCCCTTTTCTTTGAACTTTGAGCGTTGTAACTTTGCAGATGTTGTTTATGTTCAAACAGCAACATTACACACTAACTAAAGTTAAAAATGTGAAATCAGTCAACCACCCCTTTAATTTAACAATCTGTGCGCCTGAACTTTTGCTTGACTTCTCATGGAAAACCTGGGATGACCACTTCCCCTTGATTGCCTCTGAAGAATTGGACAGCCAACAAAAAATCCCAAGATGGCACTATGCTATAAAAATTTAACATGGCGCCTCAAGATTTTCAAGATCCAGTAAAAAGGTTCACTGACATTCTTACTGAAGTAGCAAACAAAACTATTCCTGAAATGTAATCAAAGCCAAGTCGTAAGTCTAACCCATGGTTCAACGAAAACGGTAAAAGGGTTATTGAAATGCGGAAAAAAGCAGAAAGAATTTTTAATAAACATCCAACAACAGAGAATCTGATTAAAATGTGTTAGGCGCAAGCACACAGAGTTGTTAATAACACAAGACAGATGTTTTGTATCAAGTTTAACTGAAAATACACCAACCAAAAAGATCTGGGATATAATTCGAAAGATGAACAACAAAGGAGGTGGATCACAAATACAACATATTAAACATCGAGATACTCTTTTAACGACAAAACAAAAAATAGCAAATGTGTACTGTTAGCAGTCTTTTGAAAAGAACACCTTATTAGAAAATTGTCAACCTAAAGGTTTGTTGACCTTTAAAACAATACAAACACAGCAAGAGCACAAATATCTGGACTTCTCCTCAAATAACATGGAACCGTATAATCAACTCTTCACTATGGAAGAGCTTTCAAGTGCTCTTAAATGCTCCCATAATACTTAAGTTGGTCCAGATGGAATTCACTATGAGTTTCTGAAGCATCTACTCCATGCTCCTTCAAATTTAATACTATCTGGAGAACAGGAGATATACCACAATCTTGGCAAGAAGCCATAATTATTCCTATACCTAAACCAGACAAGGACCATTTTGATCCGAACAACTATCGCCCAATAGCATTGACTAGCTGCCTTTGCAAAACAATGGAGAGAATGGTCAAGTCACCTTCATTTATATAGCGCTTTTTAAAACACAGATTGCTTCAAAGTGGCTTTACAGTGATAATAGGAAGTTAATTTTGCTTTAGAAAAAAAAGCTAAAGTAAGTTTTTGAGTGATTAATTTCTGTTGTAAAAACTGATTAGTTATTTAATTTGGCGCTACTTAAACAACACCATCCTCAGCTAAAACAGAAAACCCCCAACACGTTCCAGACGCCCATCCGCACAGCAACAGCACCTGGTGGCAGGAGAGCGCAAACCATGAAATAGGTTTTGAAATAGTTTTGAAACTATACCACCACCATCCCCTGCGTGTTTAGCCTATAGGCAAGCGCGTTTGAATACGTATGTGTGCATATGTGTTTTTATCTGTGCGGAAGGGAAGGAGGCCTTCACAGGGGAGAGTCTAGTCGACACTTCAGGGCTGCATTGTGGTCATGTCTAGGATCTGATCTGGATCCGGCAGACTACAGTAAACCTCGGGATAAACAGAGAGACTAACATTAGCGTAGATGCCATTCTTTTTATGATGTAACGAGTACATCAGGTGTTATGTTCCCAGTTCCGGCAGACCTAGTTAATGCAGCCTAACAATCATTTAACTGATTTAAATAATAGAAATTGATAATGTTCTATGTGTATGCAATAGTAAAGAGATGTGTTTTTAGTCTAGATTTAAACTGACAGAGTGTGTCTGCTTCCCGAACAATGCTAGGAAGACTGTTCCAAAGTTTAGGTGCTAAATAGGAAAAGGATCAACCGCCAGCAGTTGATTTTGATATTCTAGGTATTATCAACTGGCCAGAATTTTGAGACCACAATAGACGTGATGGAGTATAATGCGTTAAGAGCTAGCTCAAGTACTGGGGAGCTAAACCATTTAGTGCTTTGTAAGTAATTAGCAAGATTTTAAAGTTTATACAATGTTTAATAGGGAGCCAGTGCAGTGTTGACAGAACTAATATGGTCATACTTCCTGGTTCTAGTAAGAACTCTAGCTGCTGCGTTTTGGACCAGCTGCAGTTTATTTAAGCGAGCAGGGCAACCACCCAGTAGAGTATTACAATAATCTAGCCTTGAGGTCATGAACACGTGAACTAACTGTTCAGCATTTTGCATTGAAAGCATGTGCCGTAATTTAGATATATTTTTAAGATGGAACAATGCAGTTTTACAGATGATAGAAACACGGCTTTCAAATGAAAGATTGGTATCAAAGAGCACACCCAGGTTCCTAACTGACGACGAGGACTTGACAGAGCAGCCATCGAGTGTTCTACGTTACTACGTGCAGAGGTTTTTTGTCCAATAATTAAAAATTCTGTTTTTTCAGAATTAAGTTGTAGGAAATTACTAGTCATCCAATTTTTTTATATCAGCTATGCATTCCGTTAATCTTGTGAATTGGTAAATTTCATCAGGGTGCGACGAAATATAGAGCTGAGTATCGTCAGCATAACAATGAAACCTAACACTATGCTTCCTAATGATATCTCCCAAGGGTAGCATGTACAGGGTGAAAAGCAACGGTCCTAGCACTGAGCCTTGCGGTACTCCATGCTGAATTTGTGATCGATATGACACCCCTTCATTTACTGCTACAAACTGATAGCGGTCAGATAAGTATGATTTAAACCAATGCTAATGCAATTCCACTAATGCCAACATAATTTTCGAGTCTATTCAAAAGAATGTTGTGGTCGATAGTATCAAATGCAGCACTAAGATCCAATAACACTAATAGCGAGATACAACCACGATCGGATGATAAGAGCAAATCATTTGTAACTCTAATGAGAGCAGTCTCAGTACTATGATACAGTCTAAATCCTGACTGGAAATCCTCACAGATATCATTTCTTTCTAAAAAGGAGCATAGGTGTGAGGATACTGCCTTTTCTAGTATTTTTGACAGAAAGGGTAAATTTGAGATTGGCCTGTAATTGACTAATTCTGTAGGATCAAGTTGTGTTTTTTTTAATAAGAGGTTTAATAATAGCCAGCTAAAAAGTTTTAGTACATATCCTAATGACAAAGATGAATTAATGATATTAAGAAGTTGATCTATGACCTCTGGAAGCATCTCTTTCAGTAGCTTAGTCGGTATAGGGTCGAGCATACATGTTGTTGATTTAGATGATTTAATGAGTTTAGCCAATTCTTCCTCTCCTATTGCAGTGAATGAATGGAATTTTTTTTCTCAGTGACACTACAATGTACTGTCTGATGTGATACTGTAGTAGATGGTTGCATAGTTATAATTTTCTCCCTAATATTATCAATCTTGCACGTAAAAAAGTTTATAAAGTCATTACTTCTGTGCTGTTTGCAAACGTCAGAAGTTGAAGCTTTATTTCTTGTTAATTTAGCCACTGTCAAATAAATACCTTGGGTTGTGTTTTTTTTTTTTTTTTCTAAGAGAGTCGAGAAATAAGCAGATCTAGCAGTTTTTTAGGGCCTTTCTGTACGCAAACATGCTCTCTTTCTCAAAAATGCGAAAAAGAGCAGAGGAGCAACTGTGTCTAAAGTGCTGGAAAAGAGAGAGTCAGTAGTTTCTGTTGCAACATCGAGTTCCTCTAGGCTATCTGGGATGCTGAGGAGATGGAACTGATGAGGAAGATTATTTACAAAGCAATCTTTAGTGGTAGTGGTTTTAGTCCTACCATATTTGTAACAAGGGGACGGCTTTGGAGCCTTGGCTAAATTAAGTATACATGATACTAGATAATGATCTGAGATGTCATCGCTTTGCTGCAGAATTTCAACGGCATCAACATTTATTCCATGTGACAATATTAGGTCTAAAGTATGATTACGACAATGAGTGGGTCCTGACACGTGTTGCCTAACTCCAATATAGTTTAGAATCTCTCTAAATGCCAATCCCAGTGCGTCTTTTTCATTATCTACATGGATATTAAAATCACCAATAATTAGGACTTTATATGGAGCCAGTACTAACTCTGATAGAAAATCAGCAAGTTCTTTGATAAAGTCTGTATGGTGCCCTGGTGGCCTGTATACAGTAGTCAGTACAAATGTCAAACGGGATTTATCATTTACACTACATAATGTTACGTAAACCACAAAAACTTCAAAAGAATTATATTTGAAACTAGACTTCTGAGTAATACTGAAGATATTACTAAAAATGAACAGACACAGTCTCTATGCGATAATATCTAGGTGAAAGAATCTCTGTGTTGGGATTTATCTGACTTCTGTGACGTGAGACAGCTAGCAGACGGTCGGTTAAGCCAGTCCGTCTGCTTCCTGACCTGGGCCCCAGTTAGTCAAGGTTCAACTCTTAAGACTATGTGACATATTACTAGAGAGAAGAGCGGCACCATTCCAGGAGGAATGAATATCATCTCTTTTTAACAGGTCAGGTCTGCCCTAAAAGCTTTTCCAATTGTCTATGAACCCCATGTTATTCTGCGGACACCACTTAGTAGACTGCCCTCACTCAATGGCTGGTTGTCTAAGTATCTCATCACTCCGACGAACAGGAAGGGGGCCAGAACAAACTACATAGCCTGACATCGTACTTGCGAGTTCACACACCTCTTTAATGTTAATTTTGGTGATCTCCGATTGGCGAAGTCGAACATTATTAGTTTGCTTTGATGTCAGGCGCTCTGGCTCCCGGTAAACATGTGACTATGGTGGCTGGTGTCTCTGTTTTCACATTCCGTGTAATAAAATCGCCAATAACTAGGGCACTTCCAACAGGATTCTCAGTGGGTGCGTCACTGAGTGGGGAGAATGTTCTAATCGGAACGGAAGAGTGGTGTTTTGATCCGCGACTATGGCGTCTCACAGTCACCCAGTTGCCCGGCTGCTCGAGCTCTGCTGCCGGAACCGAACAATGTACAGAGTTCACTAAGCTAGTCGCATCCAAAGCAGTGTCTAAAGCTCTTACATTCTCACTATCCTCAATTAAAGTTTGGATGCATGTCTCTAATTCTGAAATCTTCTCTGTCAGCCTGACTATCTCCCTGCATTTATCACATGTGTAATCTTCACCGCTGACAGAGAAGGCTATGCTAAACATGTGACAGGCAGTGCAAGTGACGATAACAGGAGAAGATGACATGGCTTACCGTGTTTATTGACTAATCCAACTCACCACAGTTGTTTGGTGGACTCGTAAAAGGCGGGAGAGAGAAAAACAGGAGACCCGGATGCACGGATGGCAGGCTAACAGGCTAGCGAAATGCGTTGTGATAGTGATTTAGATTAAAAGCTAGCGATGTCAGATTAATGTGATGGGCAATATTAGACAATATATGGTGATGAGTAAGTTATATTTAGCAGTATAAACAACAATGAATGATATCAAATAGAGATTCATAAGCAAAGCTGTACGGAGCTACAGACTCAAACACTCAGTAGCGAGGCAGACAGGAGCCAGACATTTTGATTTATAGATTTTAATCTATGATAAAACGGCAAAAATAAATCTTAAATAAATAAATAATATCTGATTACCTGTGGCAGTTGTTTTCACGAGTTCAAACTTACAAATGATCGAATAGGTTAAAAGAATATAAACGTATTTATCATGATGTCTGAGGGGATTGAGGGCTCCGAGCCCAGAGTTCTGCCCCGTATCGCCGACTGAGAGTGAGTTGACGGGGTGGTGGAAGGATGCAGAAAACTGTCGAGGTAACTAGGTGAGTCGACTCTCGGCTGTGTATATACCTCCTCTCGCGCTGATTAGATAGACCATTTCAACGTGCTCCTCACAAACTTTGTGTATAAAACATCATTTTCGCTTGAATTCTGCAATCTCTCGAGATGCAAACATTTAAGAGTCTGACAATTAGCTGAACATTATACTAGTTTAATTAGTGACACTTGGCCTACTTTTTAAAATCTTTATTTGAATATGGCAACATTCTTATTTTAAAAATTTTATTTGAATATGGCAACATGAAGCTTCGTTCTACAATATTTCTTTAATTAAATCACTGACATCCCCATCAGTGACATCAACCCCATCCCCTATCAGCCAATCACTGTGAGCATAGTTAGTAAGCGTGTTGACATCATCCATAGCAACGAGGTCAACCCCGCCTTTACTCTTAGCTTAAGATTTCTCTCTATTCCTTAAGTAAAAGTTGGTCTCAGCAGCTTTGTGAATAGGTTTTAAGAGAAAACTCTTAACTAAGAACTTTTACTGCCATTTAGGAGAACTCTTAGTGCTAAGATAAAAAGTTTTGTGAATACGGCCCCTGGTGTGGATACTGGAGTCGGGCCATAAAATAAATGAATATCGGTGTGGTTATAGATGAGGTAAAAGTACTTTAGATCATCTTCTTAGAATGGAGTAATTTTTATCAACCTTTATCAAAAAAGAACATGCTGTAGCTGTTTTCTTTGACCTGACGAAGGCTTATGATACCACTTGGCGATATGGTACTTTTTATCTGGAACTTTTTATCAAATAGATGTTTCCGTTTTCAAATTAGTACTACCCTATCAAAACCACATATTTAAAAAGTAGGGGTTCCCCAAGGAAGCATTCTTTCATTTACTCTTTTCAGCATCAAAATAAATAGTATAGTTAAGCTTATAGATCCTCATATTTTTCGCAGTTCATATGTTGATGATTTGTCAATTTGTTAAAGAGGAAAAAATGTGAATGTAATTGAAAGACAAGTACAACTGTGCATAAATAAGTTAAATAGCTGGTCAATTAAAAATAAATTTTCTAAAAAAAACAAACAGTTTGTATGCATTTTAGACTACATCCTGATCCAACACTATTTATAGAAGGAGAACCTATCAGAACTGTAAAGTTCTACAATTTTTAGGTCTTGTCCTTGATAATAAACATACTTTTTTTTTTTTTTGCATATGAGAGCAAGAAAAGTTGTTTTAAAACATTGGATATTATAAAAGTACTGTCAAAATCAAAATGGAGTGGAGTGGGTGGAGATTTTATTGTACTTGTGCACCTATAGAGAGTGCTAGTCAGATCCTGTTTAGATTATGGAAACATTGTATATGGCACAGCAAGGAAATCTAACATATGAATGCTGGATGCTATTATCAAGGGATACGTCTGGTCTTATGAGCTTTTAGGACCTCTCCTACTCCAGAACTGTACTCCAAAAAAAAAAAAACCTTCACACTCACTGTCAAACTAAAAGCAAACAAAAGTAATCCAGCCTTCCTACCTATTCATATAAAGACAGACCTGGGTATATTAGACGTTTTGGAATGAGGAGGAAGCCTTAACTTTAATTTGGACATCTTGACTAATTTTTGCACTTCCTCCCTGGGATCTGAAAAGGCCAAATGTTTTATCAACCCAAAGACAACAACACACCCTCATGAATATTGGAAGAAATTTTTGGAGTTAAAATGCCATTTTCCTCTCCATAGACCTCTATTCACAGATGGATCCAAAGCAGATAGTCGTGTTTCGGCAGTGGCAATAATTGGAGACCAATATCATGGCATGCGAATCCGAGGACAAAGTTCTATATTTGCAGCTGAAGCTCATTCTTTACTCCTAGCTGTGGAAAATATAGAAACTGGTCAAGAATTACATTTCTTAATCTTCACCGACTCAAAATCCTGCCTTCAGGCACTTGAATCTATAAAGACTGATCATCCCATAATTATAAGTATATTAGCTAAAGTAGATCTTGTAGGCAAGAAAAACTTCATTATCTTTTTCTGCTGGGTTCCAAGTCATATTGGTTTATCTGGTAATGAGAAAGCAGACATCACTGCAAAGGAGGCTCTCAACTTGAATATTTCAGTGTTAAATTACACCCTTTGATCTCAGACCAGTAATAAAGTCTTATATTAATTTCATGTAATTTATTTCCGTGGCATTCATGCCATTCCATTCTGCCACGGAAATAAGTTACATGAAATAAATCCTAGTACAAGAAGTTTTTTTTTTTACTAATTTCAAATCTAGGTATGATCAATTTTTACTAGATGCAGTTTAGATCATACAAGACTTACAAATGGCTATTTATTAAATGGTGAAGAACCGCCATTATGCCTTCCATGTCAAACTACAATGACTGAGGGGTGGGCGATATTCCCTGTCTTTGCGAATATCCCTGTAAACAAAGAAGTTTATGTCTTACGTGAATGTAAACAGTTGAGAGAGCACATGTGAATCAGCAGGCTATATTAAATCAGTGCATTCTGTCTTAAAGTGACAGCAGCCTAATTAATCTGCTGCTTTCTGTGCCATTTAATTTTAATCAGACTATCTCACTGCGCTTGACTGAATCGCTTTTGTAACTTTAATAAGATTAAATGTATATTTAATTAATTTACACAGTGAAGACTATGCAATGTTTTTGTACATTTGTATTACTTTATACAGTTTATGTAGTATTTCTGTATAAGCCTATCTAGTGCTTTAAGTTTTTCAGGTAGGTCTAATTCAGTTGCGTCTTTGTTCTGTTGTAGTTTTTTTTTTTTTTATCCTATTGCTTGTAATCAGTTTCTTTGTTCATATTTTACTAATTTATTTTACTAATTTACTTGTCTTCAGTGAGCTTAACAGTTTTTTTTTTACTTATCTTAGTTAAGCTAGTATTCGTTTTTTTTATATTGAAATTGGTGCTGAGGTTTCAATGGATTTCAAAAACTTTATTTAAAACAAAAATAACTATATCATGATATATATCGTTATCATGAAATAACATCACTCATAACGTGATACAAAATTTGTCATATCGCCCACCCCTAAATGAGTATTAAACGCATTTTACTGATCTGTGAATCTGAATGTGGGAATCGAACAGACCCATCTATTTATTCATGTTTCCATGCAAAACGATGCTGAAACGTCTTGAGTTCGGGACTTCTGTATTTCGTACATGGGCGTACACACACACACACACACACTAGGGATGTCACGATACCAAAAATCTAGTAGTCGGTACCGATACCACCAAAAGTACACGATAGTCAATACCACGGTAAGAAAAGAAAAGAAAAAAAAACTTAAACATTGACTTTTTTTTTTTAATAGATATTTTTAAAAAGAAATTACAATTATGTGACCAAAATGTTTGCTCACTCAATGTATTTGTGTTTTAATAAGGTAACTTGTTGCAAGCAAGCTGGTTTTGCAGGTTTTAAAGGCTGCTATCAGTAAGAGCTAATGGACGGAGACAGTGATGTTACACATGCTGTTAACATTCACATAACCAACCAAGACGGGCATTTTGACATAAGTGTGTGTGTGTATTGGAACGTTTATGTGTAGGCTAATAAGCCGCGAGAGGCAGCTATGTATGTGTGCTTTGGTTGAGCGCGCACTGATTGAAGACCGTCTCTCAGAGAGCGCCCGAGTACTTTATAGTTTAAAATCGCTTGAATTTATAAATTGGTATGATATAAAACGATGTGCGCTGAAGTCTTGTATTGCAACGTGCATCTTGCTTGCAGAGCAAAAGCAATGTGGATACTATGAAGCCATTTGCTCATTTTGAGAGAGAGAGAGAGAGAGAGAGAGACGCGGTACTGAATCACTAAAACTGTTTGTGAAATTACGTCTCACAGAAAGTTTTAAAATTACTGATTTAATTACTGATTTGCTCTGATAATCTGTTTGGGTTCAACCTACATGCTAGTGCATAAATGTTCGGTACCATCGGTACTTTCGGTACTGTAGAAAAACAAGTACCGTCAGGATTTTCAAATGTTGATACCGACTTGGTACCGAAGTATCTGTTCTCATGACATCCCTAACACCCACACACACAGAATGATAATTTAGGGGCTTCACCCCTGCATTTAAAAGCATATAACACTCTTAGGGGCCATTCACACAAGTTTCTGCTTTCTATTACGCTGCTTTTCCATTTTTGTCCTATGTAAACTTGTACTAGACGGACATGTTTTCCAAAATGCGGCGCTCAAGTTAAAAGAATTTCAAAAATAATAAATAAATCTCTATTTGAATTTGAATGATTTAGTGTTAATTTTGACCCCTTAATGAAAAATTTCCTGCGATATGGATAGATGGGCGGCACTCCATATGTCAATGGCTGGAAAAGTCAATGTGATTAAAATGAGTTGTACACCAAAATTGAATTATTTATTACAGTGTCTCCCAATGCAAATACCGCTTTCCTACTTTAAACAGTTTGACAGAATATGTAAGGCTTTTATTTGGAATGGTAAGCGACCTCGGGTGCGTTCTAATAAGTTACAGAGACCTGTTGAGAAAGGTGGTCTAGGCCAGCCTAATATTGTTTTATTATTATTCTTTCAGTCTTAGACACCTGGCTCATTGGTCACTCCCCCTTGGTATATGATTGAACAATCTGTCTTGCCTTCTATTTTACTATTGCAGATACTGTCCATTAAACTGGACGGAGAGGTGAAGGAACATCCTATTATTTCACACTTGCATGCAATATGGTTAAAAATTTCCTGTCTGCGTAGCTTTGATCCTTACCTAAATGCTTGTTCAAGCATATGGTTGACCCCTAAATTGTGTATTAATAAAACCCCCTTTTTATGGAAGGAATGGATTAAGAAGGGTGTTGTTATATTAAGCGACCTTTATGAAAATGGTAGTCTGAAGTCATTCGAACAAATACAACGGCAGTTTGGTATATCTAGATCTAGGTTTTTCGGTATTTACAGTTATGACATTTGCTTTGTACTACTTTTGGTTCTAGTACACTGCTTCCTGAGTCAGCAGATGTTCACTGTATGGGACTTTCGGCATTTGGTAAGGGTCATGAAGCATCAGTGTACTATTCCTGGTTGATTCAAAGTCTTGGTGATGGAGCTTTATTAGCTCTTAAGAAAATATGGGAAAGAGATCTGAACCTAACATTCGATGATGAGGAATGGAATAGAGTTTTAAAGAATGTCAAAATGGCATCTAGAGATGCGAGAATACACCTTATACAGTTTAAGATTGTGCACAGTTTTTACTGGACTCCTTCCAGGCTGTTTAGGCTTGGGTTAAAAAATACGCCATATTGCCGGAGATGTAAGTCTGAGGACGGAGATTTATTTCATGCTCTTTGGCTTTGTACAAACCCGATTCCAAAAAAGTTGGGACACTGTACAAATTGTGAATAAAAAAGGAATGCAATAATTTACAAATCTCATAAACTTATATTTTATTCACAATAGAATATAGATAACATATCAGATGTTGAAAGTGAGACATTTTGAAATGTCATGCCAAATATTGGCTCATTTTGGATTTCATGAGAGCTACACATTCCAAGAAAGTTGGGACAGGTAGCAATAAGAGGCCGGAAAAGTTAAATGTACATATAAGGAACAGCTGGAGGACCAATTTGCAACTTATTAGATCAGTTGGCAACATGATTGGGTATAAAAAGAGCCTCTCAGAGTGGCAGTGTCTCTCAGAAGTCAAGATGGGCAGAGGATCACCAATTCCCCCAATGCTGCGGCGAAAAATAGTGGAGCAATATCAGAAAGGAGTTTCTCAGAGAAAAATTGCAAAGAGTTTGAAGTTATCTTCATCTACAGTGCATAATATCATCCAAAGATTCAGAGAATCTGGAACAATCTCTGTGCGTAAGGGTCAAGGCCGGAAAACCATACTGAATGCCCGTGATCTTCGGGCCCTTAGACGGCACTGCATCACATACAGGAATGCTACTGTAATGGAAATCACAACATGGGCTCAGGAATACTTCCAGAAAACGTTGTCGGTGAACACAATCCACCGTGCCATTCGCCGTTGCCGGCTAAAACTCTATAGGTCAAAAAAGAAGCCATATCTAAACATGATCCGGAAGCGCAGGCGTTTTCTCTGGGCCAAGGCTCATTTAAAATGGACTGTGGCAAAGTGGAAAACTGAAGTTTTGAAGTTCTTTTTGGAAAACTGGGAAGCCATGTCATCCGGACTAAAGAGGACAAGGACAACCCAAGTTTTTATCAGCGCTCAGTTCAGAAGTGTGTGGCATGGGCAGCTTACACATCTGGAAAGGCACCATCAATGCTGAAAGGTATATCCAAGTTCTAGAACAACATATGCTCCCATCCAGACGTCGTCTCTTTCAGGGAAGACCTTGCATTTTCCAACATGACAATGCCAGACCACATACTGCATCAATTACAACATCATGGCTGCGTAGAAGAAGGATCCGGGTACTGAAATGGCCAGCCTGCAGTCCAGATCTTTCACCCACAGAAAACATTTGGCACATCATAAAGAGGAAGATGCGACAAAGACCTAAGACAGTTGAGCAACTAGAAGTCTGTATTAGACAAGAATGGGACAACATTCCTATTCCTATTCCTAAACTTGAGCAACTTGTCTCCTCAGTCCCCAGACGTTTGCAGACTGTTATAAAAAGAAGGTTATGCCACACAGTGGTAAACATGGCCTTGTCCCAACTTGTTGATGCCATGAAATTTAAAATCAACTAATTTTTCCCTTAAAATGATACATTTTCTCAGTTTAAACATTTGATATGTCATCTATGTTGTATTCTGAATAAAATATTGAAATTTGAAACTTCCACATCATTGCAATCTGTTTTTATTCACAATTTGTACAGTGTCCCAACTTTTTTGGAATCGGGTTTGTACAAAAATTCAGGATTTCTGGAAAAGAGTTCATGAACACATTTGCATAGCTTTGGATACTCATATTTCACTATGTCCTCAACAGTTTGTTAGGTGGGTGGACAGACAATGAAATGAAACAAACACTTACGGCAGTGGGTACAAAACAGTTTAATGATTGGCAGACAAATAATTCTTAGGTGTTGGAAGTCAGAGGAGACCCCTTCTTTTCAGGAATGGATAGCAGAATTAGGTAGAGTGGCTGCATTTGAAAATATGTCCTATAAACAGACTGACAAACAAAATTTCTACTATAAGAAATTGTCCAGATATGTAACTTATTTGGAAAAGGGGCAGTAATAATTATGTGTGGAAACGTGTTTTAATATTTTTTTTTATTTGTATTATTTTTTTATTTTATTTAATTATTTATTTGTTTGTATTGTTATTGTTTTCTTTTTCTCCATCATATGCTGGAAGTTATCTTAATTGTATTTAATTATATAGCCAAGTTGTGACCTCAAGCCGTAGTTGGGTGGGGTGGGTGTTACTGTCGGGGTAAAAAATTTGATTCTGTACAAATGTATTGCATTGTATTCTGAAAAGTATTTGAGAATCAATAAAAATTGTTAATCAGAAAGAAAAAAAAAACGCGTCCCTAGACCTTACATGATTTTTTTCCGTTCCACTGTTTTAACCACAGCGTTCTGTGTAAATAGCCCCTTAAGCCATTGCTGATAGATCCTGACGTGTGGTGATGCAGTCATTGTTTCCCTGAAAAGAAAGAGGGTTCTAATGAAGTGGTGTTTCTAACTTCCTAGAAAACACTTTATTAGGCCAAATAAATGGGATTTGGCTCTCCTGCATTAAAAAACACACAGCGACTGACTCAGTGAGGTGAGTACCCAGTTTGTCTTCTTTTCAATCACCCCTCACTTTAGAAAGTGTCAGAAGCCGAAATCTGCAAATCCTGCTGAAGCGTTTAATTCGTCTTGAATTAATAGGCCCAAATCATAGCCTGCTCTTTCATTGGTTGAGCTAATTAACATTTTGGAGCCTGATTATGCTGAGAATATGATGTATTCACCTATTGCTGATTGGTCCGTGATTGTTTTCATTGTCTCAAGGTGAGTGAGACAATATCCATTTATACAAGGGCTCCTTTTTATTTTGCTAATCAGGTAAAAGAGAGCGGGCATACTTGAGTGTTGTGTGTGTGTGTGTGTTTTCAGGTACCGTGGCTGGTTAGTAAGGAGGGTGTGCTGTTTGCTGTTTGTCTGGGGTCGTGAAGTTTACCCCAGCCCTGCTGGAGACAGACGGCATAGAGTCCACGGCAGCGAGAGGTGCGGCTCGCTCGAGCACTCTTCACTGATTAGATGACATGCCACGTGTAGCGAGAGAGAGAGAGAGAAAGTATGCGAGAAGCATTTGAGGATTGAGAGGCATTCCCGTGAGGCTCCCATTGAGATTTAATTCAAATGTCTTTCTCCTCTGTTAATATAGAAGATTGGTAGACACTTAATCTGACATTAGATTACATTCGCATGCAGAGATGTGAAAGCCTACATATTTTCAATATCGACCAGTACAGGGGTTTTCAACCTTTTAGATTCCAGAGAATTTCAAATATAATGATTCCCTTTGCGCGGGACCTTTCTAACATTGAAAAAAAAATATTTAGGCCTAATATTTGGATTTATGTATTTAAATAGCATTTTATTTTTTTTATTTTTTTTTTTAATATAAACAAACAAATAAACTTGATGAATAACGGATTAAATTGAATTTTCACAATTGACATTTGATTCTCAAGAATTTGAACGAATGCATTTTTAAAATAAGATTATTTAAAGGTCCCATATTGTCAAAACTGAAATTTCCTGGCTTTTTTCATGATAACTGAGGTCTAGGGGCTATGTAACTACCATATAAATTTCAGAACAGTCAATCCATAGTCAAATGCACACAGCCTGCATAAAGTAGCTGTGCCTTTTCACGAGCCGTTGTGACTTCCGTAAAAATGTGACGTCAGAACTACTCAGTCACCGCCTTCATTCACCACCCTGAGCACCGCCCACCATCCCACCCTCCTTTTGCCAAATCCCCAGACAACATTGCGTCCATGCCATTGCTGAGCAACAACAACACGGAAACATGTAGAGAAAACGCTGTTCAGTCAATAGATGTCAGGAAACTACATCATTGCACAGGCTTCTGTACAACATTAATATAAGAGACCAATGGCTAATGTTTATTTATTCGGAAATACCACAGCAATTTAGTTCAACCTTAACCGTCTGTTCTGCACATTTCACAAGTGACTTCTTCGTCAATCAGGCACAGTTCAATGCTGGTTTTTCAAAGAAGTCACTCATCAAAGATGCTGCAGTCCCTACATTGTTGGGTCTGACCTCAAATCCACAACCCTTAAGTAAACTTCTCACACATTTTATGTTACGTTATGGAGCCAGCATAATCTGAAATTATAGTTTGTCTATAATTGTCTGTAATCAACCGGGGGGACCCCAGTGTACCCTTTAGCCGCGGCCCCATCGAGGGCAGAGAAGGCGGAGGCGGCCCCCAAAAACCAATCATCCAGCCGCGAACGCTCAGGACAGGGCGGAGGGTTCCACTCTAGCCCGAGGCTTGCGGCTGCCCGAGAAAGCATGGCTGTCAGCTCTTGGTCCAACTCGGACAATGCTGGCACACCCGAAGGCGGCAGCACAGCCGAATCATCATCCTCAGAGGACTCGAGCCCACCTTGAGATGCGGCGATCGACATCTCGTCGTCCTCCGGAGCGGCGAATGAAACACGCGGGGCGGCAGGAGCCGGGGCCGCTGTTTCAGTCCAAGCGCTTGCGGGTAGCGGTGCGCTAGAGGGCGGCGTGGCCCGAGGAACTAGCGTCGGGGCGGCCCGAGGAACTAGCGTCGGGGCTTTGTTCCACACCGTCACCCTGGCCACCAGCCAAAGTACCGCCTCGCGTATGGTTATGTATTATCCCGCAGTGGGAACATGACGCATCCACAAACGCTGCCTGAGCGTGCTGTAAGCCCAAACACGTCAGGCAGTGATTGTGCCCATCGGAAGGCGGCAGAGACCGACCGCACCCAGAAGTGCACGGGCGAGACATCTTTAAAAAGACGCGCCACGTGCAAGCTCTTTTTGTGAGAAGAAACTCTGCAGTAGTGCTGAAGCGCCCAGGGAAACGCACACCAGCTGTATGCAGACCACTGCACAGATCAGCAGGCAGGCAATGTGCGATCGCTGGAACGTGCCGTAACACCAACACCGACTGGAGAGTTGCTCGTCTCGAAGAAGCTGACGAACTCAGTATCAGGCTTGAGGAGTGAAGATACTCTTGGCTCCGAAGCAGAAACATAATGCGACATTGCCAGCGTACTTCCTTATATACCCACGGGGTGGGGCGGAGTTACGCTATGCAAATTCCGCAGGCCCATGGCATTTCATCGCCATTGGGCGTTTTCTAAGATCTCGAAGATGATAGGCTTCTAAGCGAAACCCCCATTTGTCAGGCACTGACGTAACTCGGAGTGACTGAACGAAAGGGAACAGCACTCTTAGTCGAACTGTATCATATGTTATAAAAATAAAAATTCCACATTTCGAATTTTTACTGCAGTGTGTTAATTGAGTTTGTGTGTTAGCGCGCTGATTTGTTTCCATTTCTCCTTGAGCGCGAGCCTCAACAGCTCAACCTTGTTACCGTCAGTTCATTATACATTATATATTATTATCCACTATCGATCGCCACTTACACTAAATGAATGCAGAATCATTCTTGCATTTTGGTGATCCACTAGTTACTTTCTGTTATTGACGTTTTAATCAGCTTTCACTTGCCCCTTCAAAATATCCACTTGTCCCGGACAAGCGTTAATGTCGAGCCCTGTCTTATGTGAATATTTTATCTTTGACAGCCCTAAAAGTACATTTGGTGAAAGCTCTTTTTCTGGAGACTCGAAAAAGAGACAGACCCTAATTTGAAAGGTCGGTAGGTTGCCCTGTATACAGTTACAGTCACCTGACCCTGACTGGATGCATTTCTGATAGGAGCATTTACATAAGATACATTCTTGCAAACAGTTCAACAGAGCACAGGGTTCCCACGCTTCTTGAAAGTACTTGAAAGTCCTTGAATTTCATGGATTCAAGGACTGGAAAGCAAACTTGAAAACAAACATAGCTCCTTGAAGGTGGTTGAATTAAGCATGAACTACATTTTGTTAGAGTAGCATGTTGCTATTACAAAAATTGGCCTTCATGCGCTGCCAAAACCAGAACAAAACAGCACTACTGATTGGGGAGGAAGCAGGAAAAACCTGAAATAATGCTGCGTGAGCGGATGGATCGTGATCACGTGCAGGCAGCTCTGCATAATGAGCACATAACGTGAAGCTTTTAAACTAGCTTAGTGCCAGCGAAGTGCAAATTCAGTGATGCTTGGCTCAGTGTTGAGCTACATAAAAATTGGTTTATCAAAGTTCCAGCGAATAACGCTTAATAAAGTAGTGTTTAAAAGCGCAGCGCTTCTTTGTTTACAGAGGTTACCGGGGTTACCATCTACTGTCAAAGAGTGAAATTGCATTTTCAGCGTGTCAGTTGGTTTGTTCAGACTAATGCATATCAACCCATATTTTTACACAGCTTACACACAGAGTTGTAAATGTTTACTGGTGGATCAATGAGAAGCTAATGCGCTTTTAAAAAATGTATAATAATAATGTATCTAGAATATTAAGTATAATCAAATTTTAAATTAACACATATAATCACTGATAATTTAGATTCTTCCGTTTTCTTAAATGTCTTAAAGGCTGAAATGTGAAGTTTTTATAAATATTTTTTGTAAACTTATTATCTGAACTGTAAAGTTGTTTAAGTCGTTTTTTTACAGTCATTTTATGGTTTAGGATGTTTCCATAAACACTGATCTCACCCTGTGCAGGTCTTAAAAAGGTCTTAAAAGCCTTAAAATTGATTTTTAAAAGGGTACCATGTACAGGTGATTAATAAATCATTTTGCATATTTTTAATGCCTAACAATTAACTTGTCCATATCTTTTAATTTAATTGGAAAATTCATGTATACAATATCATCTCTATATTTTGATGTTTTAATTAAGTAATGATTCATAAAAAAGAAAACTAAAACCAGTGAAATAAATGTTAAAAGCAGGAATAAGAGAGCTGCAAACTGCATCTGTCGTTAAAACTCGCTCCCTCTCTTGTACACACTCTACCAGCCTCTTTCCTCATTGAATTTTAAAAAGTCACATGTCCATAAAATTTAATTGTCTTTAAAATGTATGTCCTTGAATCTGGTGTTCATGAAAGTGGGAACCCTGAGAGCACTATTGGACAATTGTGTCCCACCCCTACTGGAATGGCATTAATTTTAATGTTGCTTTCAACCGTATGCCACATATGCCATGCTAACTTTTCTTTTTGCTTCTCACCTTGATCCAACCCTGCTACCACACCCTCCCTCCATTCAGCTAACCTAATTTGGGCCCTAACATTTAAATAACCTTTTATAGTCCCAAACAGCATTTGTATGTTTTTTACTCTTTAGGCATAAGCGGTGTGTTTGCGTGGTGTTTATGTGATGATCCATCACACAATATCCTCTTTGTTTTCTCTGCGGTCTTGTCCTGTGACTTTTTTAAATTTTTTTTATCCAGAGTGAGGCAGGCTCTGGTTACGGCATGTTCCCCAGATGAGACCAAGGTGATGGAACTGGTGATGCCTGAGGTCAGAGGTTATTTAAGCAGACTTCTGGCCCTCACACAGACCGTCATCTCTCCCAGCCTACTCAGGTCTGAACGTAATTCTCATTCTGAAAGAAAATCACTTTCATCCTTCTGCAATTCATTCATTTGGAGCTGCTTAATGTTTGAGGGAAAAAAATAACCCTTGGTAGGTTGCAAAGGTCCACATTAAAAGGCTGAGATTTAAAATCCAATTTTTGGATTTTGAAAAGTTTAAGGAATTGTCAAATGAAGAAATATTTTACCCCATGCATTTCTTGGTCACTAATTATATAAGCAAATGGGGGCATTGGCCGCGTGAACTCATTTGTACAAGTATTTTTCAGCATTTCAAACATCTTTGAGGTTTTTTTTTTTTTTTTTTTGCAGTTCTGCAGTGTGACATGAATTTTTAAAAGCTCAGATATTCCATGTAGCCTTTTAATTAATATGAGGTCATGAAGGCTGCCTAACTGCTCTATGTGATTCCAAAGAAGTTAAAAAATATTATAGCTTTTAATGAAGGGCAGCATGACATTCTTAATGACACTGCTGTCACTGATTGATATGTCATGTCAACTGTCCCTCTGCAGATAAACACTTTAATCTTTTTAACTGATGTCTCCCCAATCTCTCTTTCAGGATGGTGAGCTGGATGTTGCTGAAGTTATTCAGTTTAATGTTCTGCAATGTACAGATCAACCTCAGCCAGCTGGCAGCTTTACACCGTGCCACACGACTGGTAATATATCTAGCCTTTACAACCCCAATTCCAGAAAAGTTGGGACATTTTGTAAATTGTAATAAAATCAAGAACCTGTGATTTGTTAATTCTGTTTAATGTTTATTTAGCTGATAAAAGTACGAAGAAAAGATTTCTAATATTTCCAACTTAATTGTACTTTGTAAATATAAAAACATTTTGATTTTGATGGCTGTAACACGCTCCAAAAAAGTTGGAACAGAGGCAAAATAAAAGTGAAAAGATCACAAAATATCCAAGTTAAACGGTTTTGAAACAGTTCACAATTAGCAGGTGAACTGGTAATAGATGAGGGTGTCGTGTTTGGGTATAAAAGGAGCATCTCAGTCTTTGCAAGCAAAGATGGGTCATGGCTCACCACTTTGTGCCAAATATCATGAGAGAATTGTCAGACAATTCAAAAATTACATTTCTCAATGCAAGTGTGTAGGTCTTTCAGCATCTAGAATACATAATATTGTGAAAAGATTCAATGAATCCAGAGAAATCTCAGGCCACGTACACACGGAGGCGTGTTTAGCTGTATACGTTAAAAATGTTGTATTGTATCGGCGCTTCGTCCAGACGGATCTGGCGTTTTGGGAGCCTGAAACTGCTATTTTTTTAAACCGGGTCCCAAAGTGGATATATCTGAAAACGACACCCTTGCGTTTTCGTGTGTACAGCCAATCCGTATATTTTGTGAAACGATGATGTCATCACCCCACGCCTCGACCCTAGTCAGACACCACATAGTCTCAGCCTCAGATGTCACATCCACAGACCATTGGCTGAACGTCTGATGCATATGGAACACTTATCTGGAAACACTTCAGGAGTTTCGAAGTCGTCATCTGATTAGTTGAATTCTACAGGATGTCCGCATGTGTGTTGCGTTCTTTAACGGTCCGCCTGGAAACAAATGCTTATGGAAGAAGAACGCCGTCGTGTTTACAACTGTGACAATGAGTGATTACCAGGATCAACTAAACGCTGGATTCTCAAAAGTATGTGAAGTTCGCGCCTCCATTGTTGCAGTAAACTTGCACAGCGTTCTTGAATGAATAAGTTATAATGCATGCCAGTCTGTTATTGCAGGGACATTGACTTTATATTTTCACGCCCCTAAACATGACGCGGAACAAAATGAACTGTTTGGTTGCGTTACATGTCAGTCAAACGTCCTCTTGGGCGGTCCTTGACCAATGAAAGTGCGATAGAGTCCAGACCTTCTGCCGTCAGTCTGAAGGTCTGGCTACGCGAGACCAGACTAGACACCGCATGCGCATTTTAGTGTATCTCTGGCAGAATTATCTGGATTCGTGTGGATGTGGCCTCAGTCCGTGTAGGGCAAGGCAGGAAACCTCTGTTGAATGTGCATGACCTTTGAGCCCTCAGATGGCATTGCATGAGAAATGTCACGCTGCTCTGTTTAATATAGCCACATGGACTCCGGAGTACTTTGGAAAATCGTTGTCGCTTAGCACAGTCTGCCGCTGCATCAAGAAATGCAACTCAAATCTTTGTTGCGCAAGGAGAAAGTTCTCTGGGCCCGAGCTCATCTCAGATGGTTCAAAAGACAGTGGAAAATGTGTGCTGTTTCAACTTGTTTTTGGGAAGAACGGACATTGAGTCCTAAAGACGAAAGAGACCATCCAGACTTTCATCAGCGACAGGCGAAAAAGCAAATCTGTCATGGTATGGGGGTGCAACCAAACGGCATGGTTGACTTGCATATGTGTGAAGGCACCATTGACGTGGAGCCGTATACTGGGATTGACATCTTTCCTGGGAAGCAAGAAATTCCAGTCCTCACTCTGCATGTGCTACAACAGAGTGGTTTCGTTGGAACTCTACACCGTACAATGAATGTGCTTGACTGCCTGCCTGCAGTCCAGATCTGTCTCTTATTGAAAATGTATGGCTCATCATGAAAAGGAGAATCAGACAACGACAACCACAGACTGTTGAGCAGATGTCTTAAATCAGGCGAGATTGGGCAAAAATTCCACTTGCAAAACTGCAGCAATTAGTATCTTCAATTCCCAAATGATTAAAAAGGTTAATTAAAAGGAAAGGTGATGTGACAGTTGTAAACATGCCTCTGTCCCAACTTTTGTGGAGTGTGTTGCAACAATCAAACATCAGAATCAACATTTTTTTTATATTTGCATAATACAATGTCAGTGAAAACATTGGAATTTTTTTTCTTTGTACTTCTGTCAGTTAAATAAAGTTGAAAGAGAATTAACACATAACAGATTCTTTATTTTATTACATCTTACAAAATGTCCCAACTTTTCTGGAATTTTCGGGGTTGTATTTCTTCACCCCATTCTCTCATATCACCCGCTTTCCTTCCCTGTAGGCATCCTGTGCTTCATACGTTGCATGCTTTCATTCTTCCTATATCTCATTAGCCTTTACTGCTTTTCTTTTCACCACTATTTCTCTCTAAGTTTCTCTTTATTTATTTATGTATTTATTTTTTTTACATTTTGCAGTGTTTTTCTGACCCAAACTCAGTTATTCTCGATTTCGCTGTATGATATTGCGATTTAAATATATGACGCTGAAGGCTGCTCTCTATATCAACATGCTGTTTGTGTGTGTGCCTCTCACTTTCTCTCCATTTATCCTGTTTACACATTTATTTTTATTGCAGTCAGGTTTTCCACCTCAGGCTTTTGGTCACACATAATCCTTTATATGGAAGTAAAAGCACACTTTGAAAGCTTTTTGTAGCATTTGATTGTGTGATTTTTTTTTTTCATTTGGTGAAAGTGCAATATAAAACAGAACATCAGAGAACCGATTAGACCTCATCTAGTGTCTGATTTTATACCCAATTAAGCATGCATTCTTCAACACAACCAGAAATCATTTCTTTGGCCTCAGTCCATGTGCATGACTCCTGAAAGTATTGAGCTCACCTGCAGATCCGATGCTTGCCGCCTACCTGAATAGCACTGATACATTTCTGCACCACTCAGTTTAACTCCACAAAAACACAGTTTGAAAGAATTGAGTACATATATTGAAAAAAATCCTATTCATTATCAGCATTGTTGCCTTGTTTTAAGTATATATAAATATATATTTTTAGGCTGATGAGTCCTTATCTCATGTGAGTGTAGATGATTTTAAACCTTTTTAAATAATGTTTTTTAGGGGTAAAACTCTCTCTCTCTCTCTCTCTCTCTCTCTATATATATATATATATATATATATATATATATATATATATATATATATATAGATGTATGTATGTGTGTGTGTGTATGTATGTGTATATATATATATATATAGATGTATGTATGTATGTGTGTGTGTGTGTGTGTGTGTATGTATATGTATATGTGTATATATATATATATGTGTATGTATGTGTGTGTGTGTGTGTGTGTGTTGCAAGAAAAAGTATGTGAACCATTTGCAGAAAATGTGAATACTTTTAACAAAATATGAGAGATCATACAAAAATACATGTTGTTTTTTATTTAGTACTGTCCTGAATGAGATATTTTACATAACAAATGTTTACATATAGCCCACAAGACAAACAAATGGCAGAATTTATTAAAATGACCCCGTTCAAAAGTTTATGAACCATTGATTCTTAATACTGTGTGTTGTTACCTGGATGATCCACGGCTGTTTTTTGTTTTTGTTTTGTGATGGTTGTTCATGAGTCCCTTGTTTGTCCTGAGCAGTTAAAATGCCCAATGTTCTTAAGAAAAATCCTCCAGCTCCTGCAAATTCTTCAGTTTTCCAGCAGGACAGAGGATTTTTCTGAAGTTTTACTGCTTTTTCTTGCAACTTTATATATATGTGTGTGTGTGTGTGTGTGTGTGTGTTAACTTATCAACTGATGTTCAGCTGTTCTTTCCGGAACATCAGTTGTCAAAGCTTGGTAATGCAGGTGTTGTGATGGTCAAAGACACTGAGATGTACCTTTAATTTCATCTAACTGATTGCTCACTAAAAAACCCTCACAGATTGTGTTTTCAAGTCATTTCAAGTTTGATTTTGACCTGACATAAAGCGATATCATCTAAGTTGGTGAGTTATTTACTTTTTAGTAGTCTTCACGTTAACACTGCTTTCCCGCTGGTGTCGCTGTTGTTGAGCAGTCACTTTAGAAAATAGATTTTATATTATAATTTTATTTATAAGCTGTTCATATTTTGTAATATTTTTACAAAATAAGACTTTTTTTTTTCTTTTGCAACTACAGTTTTTGAAGTGTAGACTCTAGGTATGCATACATAATTTTTTGGGTGGAAAATTATTGGTAGACTACTTGATCAGAGTTAAGATGAACAATGTTGTGTTTGCTGTAATAGGGCTATTGTGACCTTTAACCTGTGCTCTTGGGTCTCAATGTTTATGTTAAATAAGAACCGGTTAAGAAATATTAGCGCAGTTGGTACTAGAAACACAATCTAGTGACATTTTCAGAAGTACAAAAACAGTTCATTTACAGGTTCATTTTCAAGTGTGCACTTAGTACTGAACTTTATTTCTCCCTGCGCTGAAGTGTCCTCTAATTTTGTGTGTGTGTGTGTGTGTGTGTTGTAGAAAGCTCCACTGGTCTATGTGTGTGTTCGGCAGAGCGGCATCGATCATGCTCTCATTTGTCTGACTCTTTTCTGCCACAACTTGAGGGTTCCCTACACCATTTACCCAGCCCACATCCGACAAACCTGGCTAAGGTATATACACACACTCAAAACACAAAAACACTCGCCATGTAGCGCCCACAGATTCTTTAGAAAGCTTCTTACTGCGTACCCCCACAGTTCATTTCCCTACCTTCCCTCTAATAGTGTAAATTTACATCGCCACTCTGTGTCAGCCGCACTAGTATTGTTAAAAAGAACATTCTTGTTCATTAGTTTCTTACTAGTTTGGAGCAAGCACAGCAGTTTCTAAAGTGCAGTGCACTTATTCAGTCTGTTACACAGCCAACGGAAGCATCTGTACACATTTAACAGGGCATAATGATTCAGTAAGTAATGAAACGTACAATTCTTAAAGAATCATGACACAGAGTGCTGGAAACGGCAGTCGACCACGGTGAGGGAGTGGTGGGGGTAAATAGTTTCCTCCTGCAGGTAACGGAAGACTTTGATTCCAGGCCGCGGGGAAGTTTGAGCTTTGTTTACATCAATAATTAGTTAATAGCTGTTTATACAAATTGCCCTGTCAGTAATTGTGTAAAAGTATTTATGATATGCTTCCAGCTTATGGTGCAATGCTTGATTGATTGTCACTGGATGTGGAGCACACATAAATAGAAATTTTAAAAATGTACATTAGCTTGAACAGTTTACACTTTTTATAAGTTTCAAATATGCCACAGACTGGGAGTATTTATGTATTTAATTAACCACAATTCATTTTGTCATTCCAGAAGTATCAAGGACTGTATGCTCTTGAATAGAAACAACAAAGAGAGAAAATATGATTTCAGTTTAAATCTTGATATTAAGCATTTTAATTTAGATTATAGATAGATAGATTACTTTAAAATATTATTAACATTTATGTCCTTTTAAGGCATCTTGCAGCCCCATTTGAAGTTTGCTGAGGCCCCCTAGTGGGCCTTAGGCCCTTTCTGATTAAAATAGTCGGACAGTGTTTCCTGCAATTGTGTCATTAAATGTTGGTGATGTGCTGCTACCAAATGAATGTTTTAGCGGTGTTGTTGTGAGCTTAGACTGAATTGAATCTGACTGTGAGGTGAAATGGTAAAAAGACTTGCTGGTTTTAATTGGTCTAATGAGTTAGTGCAGTTCTTGATTTACTGAACTGCACTAACCCACTTCAAGTACTAAAAGAATAGTTAATGGAATCATTAAGGCCGTGTGTCCACCAAAGCGTTTTTTCATGTGATTGGCTGGCGTATCCAATTGTTTTCAATGGGAGCGACGCATTTTTATAACGCCATGAGTGTAACAAGTTGCTGAGCGTCTATTTCACGCTCAAGCGGTCTGCGTTTTTTTTACCGGTTGCCGGGAGTTGAAGAATGTTTGAGTAAAACGCAGCGTTCATCACTGTCACTTTTCACCCAGCCATCCAATCACGGTGGAGGAGGGGCGGAACAAATACAACACCGACCAACCGCCACATTCTGCTTGTACAACGTCAACAGATGACAAGAAGCAGCATAATAAAAACTATCTGTGAAATGAGATACTAGTAACACTTCTGCGGATATTCCGTATCATAGCAAGCAATGAGTCTCAACTGAAAAAAACTCTGCGCTGTCAAAACGCTCTCAAGCGCCCACAGCAAGGCATTTTCAGCTGAGTGCCTAGCATTTTCAGCTGGCTAAAAACGCTTTGGTGGACACACGGCCTAAGGAACCAGAATCAGAAATTAGAGTTGGCTGAAGAATTGTTGATTTCTTTGTTATTTCTATCCCTATTCTCAGTGCTAAGTTCCTCAGACCTTTTGAATTTTGCTGGTTCCTGGATTCTTAATTCATAATACAACAGCAAAAAATGGAAAATGGTCATTTTACGGGGATGAGTCAGTAAACACAATTTCAGGCACTAGCAAGGACCTTATCCACTAAACAACAATCTACTCATGACTCAATTGCCTGCGATCCGCCGGTGACACGATTATGAGAGTCGTGCATTAAAACATCTCTGTATGACACCTTTGTTGTAGGTGTTAGAAAGGATCTCAAAGTGCCATTATGAAATATGTGCTTGTCCTGCCTTTTTATATTAAACAAAGCAGAAAATGTACATACATAATAGAATTCAGACATTAAACAAAAACAATATTAGTACATTAGTACAATATTGCAAAATGTTTCTTAAAGGGATAGTTTACACAAAAATGAAAATTACCCCATGATTTACTCACCCTCAAGCCATCCTAGGTGTATATGACATTCTTCTTTCAGACGAATACAATCGGTGTTATATTAAAAAATGTCCTGGCTCTTCCAAGCTTTATAATGGCAGCCCAAAATTTGAAGCCCAAAAAAGTGCATCCATCCATTATAAGAGTAATCCATACGGCTCCAGGGGCTTAATAAAGGCTTTCTGAAGTGAATCGATGGGTTTGTGTAAGAAAAATATCCATATTTAACACGTTATAAAGTAAAATATGTAGCTTCCGGCAGTCCGCTTTCCGTATTCAACTAACGAAAAAAGCGTAACTGGCGTGACGATGACTTTGGACGTAGCGTAAGCGTTCTGAATTACAAAAGGCGTTACACTTTCTTCGTAAGTTGAATACGAAGTTGAATAAAGTGTAATTATAATGCTTGGATTAGCCAGGACATTTTTTAATATAACTCTGATTGTATTCGTCTGAAAGAAGAATGTCATATACACCTAGGATGGCTAGAGGGTGAGTAAATTTTTAGGTGAACTATCCCTTTAAGCAGAAAATCATCATATTAGAATGATTTCTGAAGGATCATGACCCTGAAGACTGGAGTAATGATGCTGAAAATTCAGCTTTGCCATCACAGGAATAAATTACTTTTTAAAGTACAAAAGTTATTTTGAATATTTCCCAATATTTCGGTTTGTACTGTGTAATTGATAACATAAATGCAGCTTTCGTGAACATTAAACTTCTTTCAAAAAAAAGAAAAAAAAATATACTTACCCCAAACCTTTGAACAGTGGTGTAATTAGAAACATAAAAGTAAGGCTTGTCTTCATACACTTTTGAGACTCTGAAAGACTTGAAAGACTCTGAAGTTATGATGACATTTCCTGCAAGTCAATATAATCAGTAGCCTTGCAGGTTTTTATGGTGCATTCTGGGAATTTCTAGACAGAAAACATTGCAGTTCTGGTACTATTTCAATAATGAATGTGAGTAGAAATGGCTGAGTCATTTTGCAGTGCACCTACCACTGAACTAGGGAAGGGATTGAGACACCCTCAATTCTGACCTTGTCTCTAAGTAGACATCAAGGAAAAAATAAAGTGCTATAAAATTGCATTATATGGCCCCTTTAAGTCTCATCTATGTTGTTATTTGTTTGGATGAATAACCTAAAGGAATGTGCCATTAGTCACTGTTAATTGAGGCTGTTTTATTTTCTCAGGTCCATCCTTCAGAGGCTGGGTGTCGTCTTGCTCCCAGAAGGCACTGGCTCAGAACGGGACGCGGAGATGGACAGCCTCTATTCTCCAGTCATGACCTCTGTAAGCCCCCGCAAAGGCTGAGTTTGCCGTTCTGCTTGAATTGCTCAGATTCAGCACACGATAAGACAAGCGAAACACTGTCACTTAAGATGTTTGCACAGACACGCTGCTTTTGAATGCCATTTTTATACCGGTTTTAGTCTGAAAATGGACAGTCACACGCGTTTTCAGGGCAGATGAGGCTGCGTTAGTAACCTGGCCTTGATGGGCACAGCGGTTCCCATGACGATGGGGCACCTGCGGACTGCAGATGTTTCACTGGGAGGTTGCATGAGTCGCTGAACCCATTACTCTGCCTCACTGATGCTTGGAGATGGATAATAAATCTCCTCGGCCTCCAGATTTACTGTCAGAATCATACTAGTATCTGTATTTCTCGGAGGAGCATCTTATTAGCAGTTCACAAGAAACATTACCAGCATTTGGACGTTGTGATTGTAAACAGGGTTTTAAACAGGATTTGGCATAAACTGCATTTGAATCTTGATTGCAAGATGGGCTGATATGTTTTAATATGAAGGGCTTTGATATGTGCATATGTGCGACTTCTGACTGGCGTAAATGAACAGAGGAAATAATCTGTCATGCTTGGAATAGCATATGAGCTTATCAGGCTTCTCAAGATGGATTTGGGATTTGAGTGTATGTGGGTGAGAGAGAGTGAGTTAAAGGGATAGTTCACCCCAGAAATCAACATTTTGTCATTTACTCACCTTTATATAATTCAAAACCCGTATTAAGTACTTTCTTGCATGAATTGCAAAAGGAGAAATTTTTCAGTGTTGATGTTCTTTCCCATATATTAAAACAGGGGCTGTTAAAGGGATAGTTTACCAAAAAAATTAAAATTCTGACAATCTACTCACCCTCATGTCATTCCAAAGCCATAAGACGTTTATTCATCTTCGAAACACAAATGACGATATTTTTAATGAAATCTGAGAGATTTCTATACTTCCATTGAAAGTCCATTCTACCAAAACTTTGCAAAAATTGACATTGCAAAAATAATCAATATGAATCAAGCAGTTTAATCCAAGTATTCTGGTCATTTTATATGTTGAACAGATTTAATTTAGATTTAATTAACTTTTATTCACATATAAACACTGATCAATGCACATACATAGAGCACTCAAATATGATAAACCGAAGCTCAGCCATACTTTTCTGACAAGCAAGAACAAACCGCACGTTAAGTGTTTTGGTGGAATGGACTTTCAGTGGAGGGAGACAAATCTCTTCATTAAATATCATCATTTTGGAATGACAGGAGTAAATGATGACAAAATTTAAATTTTTGGTTTAACTATCAATTTAATAGACTATCAGCAGTCAGAATACTAATAACAGCCAGATGAACACGAATGCGTCCAAAGATTAATTGTGGAGATTTTAACATATGGAAATAAAATCTAAAGGTGGGTAATACATCATTCTCTTCTCTCAGATGTGAGCTCTATTCATCATACTAATGCATCAACCTCACACCTGTATGGGAAAAGTGCAATCGTGACTTTACTTAAAACATATCCGATGCACATAAGGAATGCCTTTAATGTCACAGACGTCAAACCTGTTGTAAAATGTCTTGAAACAAGTTTTTTTATTGTAAACTAAAACTAAAGTTAATTGAAATAAAGTATGAAATATTAGATGAAAAACAAACTTGGAAAACATGTTGCAATGGCAACTAGCTGAAATAAAATAAGTTTAAGTTGATGTATTAAAATTACTAAAATTAAAATAAATTTAAGCTTTGAGAGATTCTTATGAAAACATTCCCAATTATTACTCCCATTATTACACGTCGTTTTTAATTACATGTTTCTCCAAGAACACATTAATATGCAAATTATGTACAGTGTATAGATGCATTGCATAGAATGGGAATGGCATTTATGGCCATGTTTACATGCATATTGCATAAAGTAAAATCAAAGTATATCAAATTATTCTGTTATATCTTTCATAACATAGTTGAGAATCATCTTTATACAAAGTTTTGATAAAACAAAGCTTGAAACCTAAAAATTGATTGATTGGGAAAAAATTTTTTTTTGCTTATTCATGTCTTTTCATGTCTTTTAATTTTCTTAATAAATGGCTCCTCGTGTCCTCTACAGAAGACATAGCATAACATAGGAATACAATATCTTTTTTCAAAAATGTCTTTATTCCATTTGTTTCTTATGAGTCAAACAATGTAATGGCCTAAAAAAAAACTAAATTCACAAACTTATTCTGGTTCTCAGTGGATAAATATAATAATAATAATAATAATAATAATAAAAATAACTCAAATGGGTTGAATATGCACAATCATGATTAAGATTTGAGAGCTAGATTTTTGTAATGACTTAATGTTCAGTCTGACAGAACACTACTAGGAAAATAGCACCTAAATCACATTAAGCATTTCTATGGTTCTTTCTTGTCCTTTTTTAACAAGATGGATAGCTACTGGCATGTAATGTCGCTAAAACAGTCACCTGAATTTCTCCCTGTATGAGCTGTTTAGAGGGACACGATTATGACAGAATCGTCATAGTGCTTTGTCCAAGCATTAGAAAAGCACCATTTGATTCTACAGTGGTGTCAGCTTACCACTTTCTCTCTTGCTATAGCACATTTTATCTGTCTCTCCTCTCCTCTCACACATAGACACTTCCCTCAAACATACTTCAGGCTTTCAATTCATTTTATTGGACTGATTTTGAAGATATTGCAGTTCATTTTTTTCTCTGCTTCATAGCTCTTCCACATAAAACTGTCCAGCCTCTCTATTTTCGCACAAACATTTTATCCATCATTTCTTCTCTTTTGTCCCACTCCACAGTTCATTGGTGAGCTGTTACGAGAGGGGGGCGCTCTCAGCGTGGGCATCACCGCAGCCAGAGGTCATGGCGGACAGTGGCTGGCCCGTGTACACCAGGCCATCAGTGATGGTCTAGTGCCTGATGTTTGCATCGTGCCAGTGGGTGTTTCCTATGATTGCTTACCACGCCACTTTATACGTCCACAGGTGACGACCTCAATATTAACAATGCACACTCCATTGCGTAATGACCTCTACCCGACAGTCATGCATTGTACATCAGTGCACGGGGCTATTAAACAAACCAGTAAACAAATTACAAGCAGAAGTAGATTCACATTTTCCTGACAAAGGCAAACATTATAATGGTGCTCATAAGCAGAATGATCATAGACTAATTGGGGAAGGATTTACCAAACTCATAACTCAAGTAATAAATCTTTCATGCAACTCAGTATGCACTATTTTGCAGCCTATATCAGTGATGCGTAAAAACATTTAATCGGCAAATACAGGCGCCGACCAACACCAACAGGGGTAACGCACTGATCCAACAAAACCTGACTATCTGTTGCCGTTGGTCAGTGTCTGTTGTTGCAGTGTGAATTGGTTTCAAGAAAGCCCTTAGTTATACACTTAATTATCCCTAAGGTTTTTCTTTATTAAAGGGTTAGTTCACCCCAAAAGTTATCCCATATTTTACTCTCCCCTAAGCCATTCTTGGCTTTTATGACTTCTTTCAGCCAAACACAAATTAGTTAATATTAAAAAATATCCTGGCTCTTCCAAGCTTTTTAATGGTACCATTTTTTTTAAAGCCCAAAAACATGCATCCATCCATCATAAAAGTAATCCTTACAGCTCCAGTGGGTTAACCCTCATCCCTCCCTCGCACGTAACAAATCCTTCCCTCACGGGTTAAAAGGACCCGAAGCCCTAAAATTATACTTAAAAATTTTTTTTTTTCTATTTCTTTCTATTTCTATTTTCTATTAGAAAATAGAAATTTTTTTTAATGCAATTTGTTTTGGAGATTTTTTATTTTATTTTATTTACCTTTAAATTACTAGATTTTATCAATAAATAATAAACAAATAATAATTTAAGCACATTCAAAACAACTTAAATTCAAAATAACTCAATTTCAGGCATAATCCTTTTAATTCAGCTCAAAATATCTTATATTGGATGTCTTTGCTGACCTCTTGTGGAAAAAAATTATATAACGTATTTCATGACTCTTGCCACTAGATGGCCTTATAGCTCTATATGGAGCAAATGAGCTGTTCTGCTGGGTCCTAAAGTAATTTCTCTTCAGTATGCATTCAGATACACATGTAGACATTATAGAATAATTTTTTGGTAAAGTTTTAGCATTTTTTAGTTTTTCTATGTGTGCTGAAGCATTCCTTGCATTCCATTCATTTTGTCTGTATTCCTAAGGGGGTCAAATTGACCCGTGAGGGAAGGATTTGTTGCTTTTTTAAATTTCAATCAATCCAGTCAATTTTTTTTGTCTGTATTCGTGGTTCAAGTTCGACAAAAGTCCTAGGGTCTTGGACCACTCCGATGAACTCGATTTAAAAAAAAAAAAAATTAAAATGAGATTCAGGTCAAAATAACCCGAGGGAAGGATGAGGGTTTTATTAAAGGCCTTCTGAAGCGAAGTGATACGTTTTTGTAAGAAAAATATCCATAATTATAATCACTGGCTTCCAATAAAGGCCGTACGCAAGTCTAGTTCTGGCGGAAGGGTGACCTCTGACCCAACGTAGGATGTAGGAGTAGCTCGAAACAGCTCGTAGCTAGTAACATGCTCGAAAACTCATGAAACTTTTCACAGGCATCAGAAGTGGTGAAAATGTACGTCTGATATGGGTTTCATAATTAGGTGTGACAAAATAGCTCAATAGCGCCACCTACAAAATTGCAATTAAGCGATTTTATGTTTCGCCATGAAACAGGAAGTTGTTGTAACTCGGGCATACAATATCCGACCTGCCCCAAACTTCACATGTTTGATAAAAGTCCTGGCCTGAAGACATCTACATGCCAATATTCAGTTACAGTCATAGCGCCACCTGCTGGCAACAGGAAATTATATGTTTTACATTGTGATTAACTCCTCATAGAGATTTAATCAGATCAACATCATATTTGGTCAGTCTAATCTTAAGGCCTTGGTTAATGTTAAATTGTGAAGATCTTGAGTTTTTGCTGAAGGGCGTGTCCATGGCGGCCTGTCAAAGTCTGATGTTTCTCCATGAAAGGCGAAGCTGTTGTAAGTCAGGCATACAATGTCCAATTCTGCCCCAAACGTCACACGTTTGATAAGAGTCCTGTCCTGAAGACATCTACATGCCAATATTTAGTTAGTCATAGTGCCACCTACTGGAAACAGGAAATGGCATGCTTTACAAACATGCTAGAAACACATTAAATCATGCAACACTTGGCTAAGTGCTAATGTATGTGATTAACCCACGAAACAGGAAGTTGTTGTAACTCAGGCATACAATGTCTGATCTGTCCTAAACTTCACACGTTTGATAATAGTCCTGACCTAAAGACATTTACACGGCAATATTCAGTTATAGTCAAAGCGCCACCTGCTGGTAGCAGGAAATGTGGCATATCAGAATGACTTTGCCATTTTCGTCCTATATTTACATGCTTAAATGCATGTCGCCCACTATTCGCCGTTTTCCTGAGGCCTCCGGGTGCGAGGGCCCTTTCATCGCTGCTTGCAGCTTTAATTTTTTATATAACTCTGACTGTGTTTGGCTGTAAGAAGAAAGTCATATACACCTAGGATGGCTTGACGGTGAGTAAATTATGGGTTAATTTTTCATTTTTGGGGGAACTAACCTTTGAAGGGTTTTGTTGTAACTGGCTGCAGAATATCATAGAGCTCTATTATGGGCTCTTTTACTATACATTAGCAACCACCTAGTAATGTCCTGGCAACCACTCAGAACTCTTTAGCAACCACCCAGAGTACAGAACACCTTAGAAACCACCTAGCATTATCGTAGCAACCACACACTAATAAGCAGCAATATTCAGATAATTAAAACCAGACGCTGTGTTTTTTCATTTTGATTTGATGATTTTTAATGTGCAGGCTGTGAGATGTGTTTTCTAAGCGAGCAATGGTAAAGACACGGCTAGAACGTTTCGTCTCACATTTAGAGGAGAAGAGAGAGATAAAGGGCTGTGAGAAATCCATATTATTGTGTGCATCCATCTCAAATAGACGCCAGTTATTATAGTGATTACAGCCACTAATTTCTCCTCTAATGGCTCTTCACCATTAGAGCGCTGTGAAGATCAGAATAGTTTTCTCGAATTAAATCCAAGTCATTTCATCAGCTCATGTGTGAGTGGCAGCGTGTTTTTTCATTTGTTTGTGTGGTCTCTAGGCCGGTGTGATGTCTGCTCTGCGGTTTGTGGTCTCCCTGCTGAAGGGTGATCACAGAGGAAGTGTTAGGATCCATTTTGCACAGGCTTTCTCTCTGAAGGTATGACTCGCACGCAAGGAATTACGCACACTCGCTCATCCGTACACACCTGCAAATAAAATATAATCATTTCATACAAATGCAGAGCCTTAACGCAGTGGTTCTCCGCTGGTGGGTGGTCGGTCTGTTCTGACGGCAGGGGAAATAATACTAAATGCAAATAATAAAATGGAAGCCATATAAGAATGTGTAGCAAAATAAATTGCCTAATAAATTTAAAAATAAGGAGAACCATTTGCAGATTTGCAAATTTATCCAGAGCTTGGTAATATTGGGGTTTTCGCAATACCACAATACCAGTATCTAATACCTAAAATACCTTTTAAAATGTCTTTATATAATTTCATGATTCTCAATTACAATAATTTGTATACAGCAAAATATGCTTTTGAATTGAAAATATGCTAATATTCTATTGAACACACTCCTTTGAAAAGTTAAATTTCAATATAATTGACAAATTGCATAAAACAATGGAACATAGCCTTCAAATACTTAGACTACCGTTCAGAAGTTTGGGGTCAGTAAGATTTTTTTTTTGTGTGTGTGTGTGAAAGAAATGTATTCATTTTAGTACAAATAATACCATTTTTAATACAAATTATTACAAAATATTTCTATTTTAAATAATCGCTGTTCTTTTGAACTTTGTTCATCAAACAATCCTGAAAAAAGAAAAAGTATTTCCACAATATTAAGCAGAGTAATGATATATGTTTCTTGAGCAGCAGCATATTAGAATCAGCAGAAGGATCACGGGACACTGAAGACTGGAGTAATGATGCTGAAAATTCAGATTTGCCATCGCTGGATTAAATTATATTTAAAAATATATTTAAATAGAAAACAGTTATTTTAAATGGTAATATTTCACAATATTACTGTAATAATTGTTTGAAACAGGTAATCGCTATAGTAAAGAATCACAAAATAAATGACAAGCAATAGAACAAATAAAAACGATAGGACAAAGATGCAAATAAAATGCAAAATAAATATATAAGTCATTCACCTAGATATAATACTGATTTGATGCTGTTGGACAGAGAATCAGGTCTTTTTTTGAGTGTTTATTAAAGCTACTAAAGTTATCCATCCAAGAGCAGTGAGACTTTTCTTGTGTCAAACAGCACTCGGACATTGAATTAAGATGATATATACGTTGTGTTCCTTTTTTTGTTGTTGTGAAAACTACATTGTTGGATCTTTTCAGTTTGTGCTAATATTAATAAAATGCCATGTTTGATTTTAAGTACTTCTCATACAGTAAATAAATCCACTGTCCAAAATCTGAATCAAAACCAGTTTAGCCGTAATGCGACATCTCAATTTTTGAAGCTTATGTATGGGCACTGTAAAAAAGTTTTAGACTCATTCTCTTTCTCTCTCAGGAGATGTGCGAGAGTGGAAAGTGCCGTGTGGATGGAGGGCGCCCCCTACAGGACCTGCTGTTGACCGCCATACTGCACAACAGGTCTCTTCAATCCCTCTGTTCCTGTATCTCATCTGCAGCATCCACTCTTCATCCATCTCTTCCTATTTGCCACCCTAGCATCTGTCTGCTCGTATGGTCAAAGACAAAAGAGCGCATGCGTTTCACTGCAAACCATCCTGCATCCTTCACTGTAGATTTTCCTAGTTTTCTTGTCAGTCATTAAGGTCCCTGGTGTTCTGGTCCTCCAGTTCAGTTCTTCTTCACCTTTGGGTTATTTATCTGATGTGCCAAATTGGTAAGGCAAAAAAGCAAGAAAAATAACAGCAAGAATATATAGTGCTGGAAGGATTCTGGTTGAGGGTGATGGACGATACCTTTCAGTCCATTTCAGCCAGTTCAGCGTATCGCTTTCTTTAAACTTTCTTTGTAACTTGAGTTGCTTTAAACGAGTGCATTGCACAAACATTTTATGCACTTGGCTCTGGAGGTCTGATTTAGTCTGCTGAATGAATATTATATAATTATCTAATATTTATTTTGAGTATTATTTGCATCTTTGTCTTATTGTTTTTATTTGTTCTGATCTGTTATTTGTTCATTTGTGATTATTTTATCACTGACTGTTCACTTGAAATTGAAGCAATGTTTGCATACACTACCATTCAAAAGTTTGGAATGGGTAAGATTTAAAAAAATGTTTTTTGAAAGAAGTCTCTAATGCTCACCAAGGTTCTGTTTATTTGATCAAATATACAGTAGAACAGTAATATTGTGAAATAGTATTACAATTTAAAATAATTTTTCTATTTTAATATAGTTTAACATATCATTTATTCCTGTTAAATTATTCCAAAGCTGAATTTTCAGCATCATTACTCCAGTCTTCAGAGTCACATGATCCTTCAGAAATCGTTCTAATATGCTGATTTGATGCTCAAGAAACATTTCTTATCAATGAACACGTTCATCAGCAGTTGTGCTGCTTCATATTTTTGTGGAAACCATGATAAAGGTTTTTTTTTTTCAGGATAGTTCAAAAGAACAGCATTTATTTGAAATATAAATATTTTATATTAATTTGCATTCAAATATTTATTAATTGTAGTATAATCTATACATTTGTCAATAAAAATAAAAAACTCTATGACCCCAAACTTTTGAATGATAGTATTTGAAGGCCATATTCCATTTTTTTATGCAATTTGTTAATAATTATATTGATATTTAACTATTTAAAGGAGTGTGTTTAATAGCATATTAGTATATTTTCAATTGAAGCTGTGGTATACAAATTTGTATTGAGAATCATGACATTTTAAAAGACATTTTAGGTATTGCTACAGTATCAACTACTGAAATTTTGATGAAATCCTCGATATTAGCCATATTATCAACCACTGAGATTCTTTTGAATCAGAGCTCAAGAGCCAAGTTCATAAAATGTTTCTGCAGTGCACTCATTTTAAGCAACTCAGGTTCTTGGGAGAAGTAAGTTATTCCAACTCCGGCTCATAATGAGCTGGAATATCCTGAAAAATCTACAAAGAGCTTCTCATCTGCTCTTCAGTCTCTTCCGAGAGCCTCAGGCGCTGTTATATGTTTAAAGCGGAACATCCACAGCGGGGAAGCCTTATCGTGATGATTCAGCCCTGCGGTGCTCGACATTTGCATTTTGACAGCTGGTAATAATGTATTGTTGTAAAGCCTTTTGTTGTACACGTTAGGAAGTGAGCAGTGAACAGTGGACAGGTGATACAGTCACGTGAGGTTTGTGGAGGACTGTAATGTAAATTTAATGCCGGGATTTCAGAGAATGACAGTATGTACGCTAGGGTTATACATTTTTAACTGTTTTTCAAATAATAGATTTCCTGTATCATAAATCAAAAATTTGAACAACTATACAACAAACATTACTGCTTATAAGTAGCATTCATAAAACTTTCTAGATCTGTTTTTCTAGAACAATCCAAATCTTGGTGTGTGTATGTGTATGTATGTGTATATATATATATATATATATATGTGTATATATATATATATATATATATATATATATATATATATATATATATATATATATGTGTGTGTATGTATATATGTGTGTGTGTATATATATATATGTATATGTATATGAGAGAGGGACAGAGTGAGAGAGAGGGAGATTTATGAGCAAACAACTCAACTTTATAATTTTTGATATTTGTTTCTGTAGCAATATATATTGTCACACAAGTGATACTACCTTACAGAAGAACAAGGCTATCTGGACCAATAATCTAGTGAGATTTCAGCAATGACAACTGGAATATTAAATTTATTTGCTTCATTCTTCCTTTGATTTCTGCTCCAAGAAACTGGTACCGTCCAATAATTTGCGTTTGGAATGGCATTCTGCACTTTTCTTCTAATGAAGATTCTTCTAAAGGCAACAATCAAGATTATTTTTTGAAGTCAAAAAGTTATAACTCTAATCTAAACCCCTATACATCTATATTAAACAAAGTATGTTGTAAAATGAAATGTGGTTTATTTCATCAGGATGGACTCCATCTTCAACCAGAAGGATGTTTCCTGGCTTCTCCCACCCGCCGTCATGCCTGAACTGCCTCCCGCTGATAGACAGCAGACTATCGCACTGACTCTTCATTTCATGTACTGTGAGTCTGATCAACACACGCGAGATCTCAAAGATCAAACTCTTGCACTTTAGTAGTTGATTTAAGTTTTGTGTGCGTGTTTTATTTTTTTGTTTTATTTTATTTTAGCTTCAACTACAAGTATGGCCGTCATGTCTACAAGTCTGGTGTCCTGTTTGCTGCTGCACAAGCATCGCAAGGTCTGTTTTAAAAACTCCTCTTGGGCATCACATCTCATATATATATATATATATATATATATATATATATATATATTTATTCAGACACCTTCAACATTTTTTTCACATTATCACAGTTTATTCACTATAGTTTAGAAAATGGTAATAAAATATGACAAGAACTCGTTAAACTGTGTCAGAACAAATTCATCTTGATAATGTCTGATAACTTTGATAGAAAGGTATGTAATGGATTACAATCAACCAGTCAGCTGTCAGCTGTTAAATTTAAGTACACAATTAGATAATACCAATTTAGGTCAACCAATTACCAAGCAATTCTTAATTTTGTTCAGTCTGTGGTGTAAAAGGTCACATTAGCAATTAAAGAAAAAACACGTAAGCAAAACATGGTCAGGTCAAAGTGTCTGAATAATTTTGGTCCCAAATTTGTATCATTTTTACTGGTAGTCCACTGTATGAAGAATTTTTTGATAGAATATGTCACAGTTTACTTTATTTTGTCCTCACTTACATAAATGAACTATAGTGTCCTGCACCCACTAGTAAAAATGATATCTGGTGTCGAAATAATATCACTTAGTGTTGGGGTAACGCATTACAAGTAACATGAGTTGACTTTTTTTCAAGCTACGAGTAAAGTAACGCATTACTTTTAAATTTACAACAAAATATCAGAGTTACTTTTTTAAATAAGTAACGCAAGTTACTTTGTTTTTCCATTTATTGACTGACAGTTCTCCTGTCCCCATGTTGAGAGAAATCGTGAGTAAGTGCAGATGGGCTGTGTGCGCTGTGTAAACATGATGGTTATTGTAGTTCTAGAGTAAATTACTCATCTCACAAAAACAGTTTCAGTAGTTCTCAAAATTAATTAAAAAAAAGGAAATGCAAACTCAGAATATTACGCAAACCTGCAGTAATCAAATGTTACATAACATAAATATACTTTATGTATTTAATCTTACTTTATTACCAGTGTACCAATTGTACCAATGTCTTCGCTGCTGACCTTCAGTGATCCAATTCAACCACACAAATAAGCAAAAATGACTTGAGTTAAACGTTTGCGTTTAATTTTTTTATTGCTGAAGAGTGTTGAACTTTCTTCTCCTGTGTCCTATTCTTCTGCAATCCAGAATAGCAGCACAGCTGAAAGGGTTTGTTTGAGCTGCGCCCTCTACTGTACAGCCTGAATTTGCATTTTCTTCAGCCTGAGGCTTATTCATTTCACTTTTGGTGTGAATGGGCCTTTACATTTACCAAAAATAGAACTTTTGTTTTTTTTTTGTTATTAAAAGAACAAAGAAGCAAGCCTAGTCCAGGTGAAAAAAGGTAACGCAAAAGTAACGTAACGCATTACTTTCCATAAAAAGTAACTAAGCAACACAAATTAGTTGCTTTTTTTTAGTGAGTAACACATTACTTTTAAACGTAACTTTCCCCAACACTGATTATTACTATTACATATGTACCATAAAGACAGTATGTATTTGACTGCGTTTTTCTTAATGTTGCTAGATTAAATATACAATAAAATAAAACATTTTTATTCCTGCCGATTGCAGTCCTAGATGTTAATTGTTTGACTGGAACTATTTTATAGTAGTATAGTAGTTGGTTTATTAGTCATTGACTGGTTGTAGATGATTCATACAAGCATCAAACATGATTCTGCTTGCTTTTAATGATTTTGCTAATGATTGTAATAATCTTCTCCCTCTTTCTCAGGGTGTGCGTGTATCCGTGCTGTGCAGGGACATCTGTTGGCTGTTGGAGGAGGTGTTGTTCAGAAACACAGACGTGGGTTTCGGTGGCACTCTGGTCGGGCTGGTGCATCACGCGCTTTCTCTGCTCCGCCCGTATCTGCTCCTTGCTTCAGCTCCGCCCACGGGAGAACCCATCATCGCACCGCGGCCCGATCCAGAGTCTCTGCTCACACTGAGCCAACACTGCAATGTGCTCACTCATGTCTTCATACACGAGGCTGTAGGAGGTGGGCAGATTATATTGAAGGAAAACTGGTGTTGGCAGACGTCATGCACAAATTTTTTTTATTTTTTTTGAAGGGCCATCCATTAGTGGAAGGCTTATTTAGTATACTGTAGCTTGACGAGATAATATATGACTAAAGAAAAAGAAAACTTAGTAGTTTTTATATATACGGCATGTTAGTGTATTGAAATTTTTTTTTTGATTAGCAAGCAGGGTTCAGATGTTGATATTGATACAGATTTCCTGATTCGATGCCAATTAATTTGGGTATATTTTATTTGTTATTTCCATTTGACACACTACCGTTCAAACGTTTGTGAAAGAAGTCTCTTATGCTCACCATTTATTTGATCAAAAAGACAGTAAAAACAATAATGTTGTAAAATATTATTACAATGTAAAATAACTGTTTTCCATTTTAATATATTTTAAATGTAATTTATTCCTGTGATGGCGAAGCTGAATTTTCAGCATCATTACTCCAGTCTTTCAGTGTCACATGATCCTTCAGAAATCATTCTTATTTGCTGATTTGCTGCTCAAGAAACATTTATTATTATCACTGTTGAAAAGAATGTTTACAGTTGATTTGTGGAAACTGTGACACATTTATCAGGATTTTATGATGAATACAAAGTTCAAAAGAACAGCATTTATTTGAATTAAAAGCAATTTAAAATAATCTTATCATTTTGAGATTATAGGGATGCTCCGATCAGGATTTTTTACAGCCGATACCGAGTACCGGTTTCTTGTCATGGTGATCGGCCGATACCGATCCCGATTCCGATTCCAATGCTTCACTGATTTGTAAGCTCTCTGATCACCGTTAACCTTTTTTCAGATAAAAAAAATACTATAGATGTTGCCTTTATTATATTTTTGTTACATTTTTATGGTAATTATGTAATGTATTGTTTTAACAGGGTACTAAATCACAGAAATTATTCATTATACAGTGAACATTTTAATATGCTTTTAAAATGGGGTTTCTGCATAACACTATGCATATCAGGATACTTAATATAAGAAAAAAAAAAAAAAAAAAAAAATGGAGCAGTCTGATGCAGCCCACAAGGTGTATTTAAACATTGTCCAATAGTAAAATGTTGTAGACGATTTGATATAACTCTGGAAGAGCTACGTCGGTCAAATATTTGCGCCGTGGCAGTTGATATCGTGGTTCAAGATGTGCTATAAGGCGTTTAAATCCAATGTCTTCTGTGACTGACAACGGCTGGTTGTCAATGCATACAAATTCCATTATCTTCTTGGTTATAGCCTTAGCTTTCTTGCTATCTGGTGTGTAAAGTTCGTGTTTTTTCAAAATGTCTGTAATGGATGGCTGAGTGAGAGTCGTATTACTAGTTACCGTTGCCTTTTTTGCAGTTGCCAATTTTTTTATATTCGCCATACGTCTCGCGGTGGCTCGTTCTTAAGTGCCGAATCAGGTTCGTTGTATTAAATGTTTTGGACAATGCTCCTCCACACGAGATTTCTTTGGAACATACACGGCAAATACCGAATTTTTCATTGTTTCTTGAAACGTCATAGTAATTCCACACCGGCGATGACATGACTGTGGCGCCAAATCATTTAAGTCCCCATGTGTCATGTATGTCCTCACGCATCATGTACGTCCTCACGCGCTGACGTCATCAAATTGCGATCGGTTCGTGAGATCGGCCAAGTTTAGTGATAACCGATCGAGTCATAAAATATGATTATCGGCCGATACCAATCTCCGGCCGATCGATCGGAGCGTACCTAATAAGTATTAATCATTCAAACGAAGATTGGAATTAATAAGATAATCAATATTTTTTACCCAGTTTTGACATTTTAATAAATTTAATAATCTGATTGGATTCTCCAAATTTAGTTCACCCAAAAATTACAATTCTGTCATTAATTACTCGCCCTCATGTCGTTCCCAAACCTGTAAGACCTTCGTTCATCTTCAGAAAACAAATGAAGATATTTTTGATGAAATCCGAGAGCTCTCTGACCTCTCCATAGACAGCTATTTAATTAACACTTTCAAGGTCCAGAAAGGTAGTAAAGACATCGTTAAAATAGTCCATGTGACTACAGTGGTTCAACCTTAATTTTATGAAGCGATGAGAATACTTTTTGTGCGCAAAAAACAAACAAAAATAACTACTTTATTCAACAATTTCGTTCTAGCCTGTGTCAGTCTCCTACGCAGTTTACATGGTAAAAACAGTGCTTCCGAGTTCTACGTCAGAACGCCGGTTTACCATTGGCCGACACCGTTCACGTGAGCGCCACGGCGCATGCGCTGACGCAGGAGCTAGCCAGTGGTGAGCCGCCATTCTGAGTTAGGGATGGGTATCGAGAACCGGTTCCATTTTAGAACTGGTTCCAAATTTCCCAGAACCGGTGATTTGATAAGAAAACGCATTTCGATTCCGCTTAACGGTTCCTGTGTGCACAATTCAATGTGATTTTAAACCATTCAAGCGCAAAAGACTTGTGCGCTGTTTTCTGTGCGCACAGAACGGCTTCTCATAGTGAATAGTGCATGATATAATGAACTGAGTTCTCTTCCTCTTTTTGCACAGCACACGAAATACACAAAAATGTCAAAATATTCTTGTAAACAGTCGGTTATGTCTTAAGACAGTTGAAAAGAAAAGATGAAAATGCATGTGTAACTGTATGATCCGTGCAGCTCTTAAAGTGATGGCAGATTTTCCTGATGCATCTATATGATGACGTTACTTAAACAACAAAAAACAATGAAAAATTCAACTCGCTGTTCTAGATAGAATAACTTTTATAACTATATTTATAATGTATAGGCTAGAGATGCGCGGATCAGCTCTAATGTCACCCGAATCCGCTGTTTAAAAAAAATCATCCACCCGCCACCCACCCGCATCTATGATTTTCTCTGATTTACATATCCGCACCCGATCGTCACATTACAATTATTCAAATTCTCGTAAGCACAATGATATCGTAACACGAAGTAGGCTGCTTTTAAAAAAGTTATTCTTTGGCGAAATTAATTTAAACCAGGTGTCGGCAACCTATATGGCCCACGGAGGAGTAGGCTAATTGCTGGGATGTGAGCAAAAGCGAGAGATATGTTTGTATTTCATTCAGATAAAGTACATCGCACATACAGATCTACATTTTGAGGTAGGCCTAATCATTTATCATAGCAACACATCTTGATTTTATTACGTTAGGGGCTACAAATATGATTGTGTCAGATACAATGAAAGCACATCAATGAAAACAAGTCAACGAAAGCGCGCAGCTCTGAAAGCACGAGTTTTCAAATTCATGCACACGTGTGTGTGTGTGTGTGTGCGTAACTACTCACTGACAGCTTACAGCTTGTTACGCTATTTGTTACGCTTAGCTTTGAGGGGAAAAAAAAGTTAATGGTAGCTATACATTTCGGAGATATCAAGTATATAAAGTTCCATTAAACATTCTACACATCACAATGATGGTGATGCATGTGCAAACTCCGTTCATGCTGGTTGCTTCATGAGTAACGTTAGCTGTATCTCTTCAGCAAGCTGAAGTGCAAACTGCCGCAAATGAAACTTGTTCATTTGAAAAATGTTCAGCGTCGCATCCTGAAGCTCAACACACAGTTGTCTTCATTAAAAAAATAGCAAGACTAATTATACCAGTGCTAATGCCGCTCTCTCTCCCATTGCGGTCTTTGATCTTGAAATTAGCTGAAAATGAAAGTAAAAGAGTGACGTACGTTCATTGCGTTTTACCGTGAAAAGAGAGTTCTGTGTCTTTATTAAAATCAACACATTAATGATTTGTCTCTCATCCACCCGCGACCCACCCACAATTTTTTGAATGTTATTTTTTATTACTTGACCCGCCCGACCCGCGGATTATCCGCAACGCCCGCGGATATAACCGCGAGGCAGAAGGTAAACCTTACCACTCTTTTACTCTAAACCATAGGCAGAAGTTCCTTGTGTAAGTGTTCTTTAGCCTGTTGATTTTTGTTCATGATACTCAGCTACAATTAAATGTTTTGCAGTAAGACTTAGAATAAATGTGAATGATATCTTTTTTTTTTTTACCTTATTGGAATCAAAATTAGGAATCGTTAAGAATCGGAATCGATGAGCAGAATCGGAATTGGAATCGTTAAAATTCAAACGATACCCAACCCTAGTTCCGAGGGGTGAACCACTGTAGTCACGTGGACTATTTTAACAATGTCTTTCCTACCTTTCTGGGCCTAATTAAATTAAATTGCTGTTTATGGAGGGGTCAGAGAGCTCTCGGTTTTCATCAAAAATATCTTAATTTGTGTTCCGAAGATGACAGAATTAATGACAGAATTTTCATTTTTTGGTGAACTAACACTTTAATGATACAAGATGAAAAAAATACGTACCCAGTTTGAATGGTTCTCATGCTTCAGGGTGTTGATGTGTTTTGGTTGAGTCACGTTTGCACCACAGCAGGGTTTATTGACAGTGCTAACCCTGAAGGCATGTGTGTTTGTGTGAAGCGTGTGCTGTCTCAGCCATGCTGAGTGAGGTTGTAGGCTGTGGAGGGGGTGGAGACCAAGAGTTTGATGTTGTCCTGGGTCAGGAGGAGCTGACGGAGAAAAGCCTCCAACTCACACATTTACTATCACCCGGGTACATACCGGTGAGTCTCACTCAAACACGCACGTATGACATTTATAATCACGTTGACGCTAGTAGTGATTCATACAGCCGCCTTGCTCTTCAATCAGAAAAAAAACTCAATTTATTTTTTCATACAGTCTCCAAATTTCTCTCTCGCTCTTCCAATCGATCAGTTGTTCCCCATCTGTTCCCTTTATTATTCTTTCTCGATGTCTCTTAAATCGAGTTTCCCGTTCAAGGGTTCTTCAGCGGCGGGAATATCATGTGTAATTATTGCAGGCACATTTTACACTTGCATCAGCAAATAAACACTTGTAAAGGCTGTGAAATGTCAACAAGAACAAAAACACTACACAACTAATTATCTCTCCTCCTTTCTATCTGCTCTCTCTCTCTCATATCTGTCTGTCTCTCTCAGCCGTGTCAGAACGCTCATAGCTTTGCCCTCGATGTGGTGGACAGCATGGTGCGCTGTGGGGTTCTTGTTATGGAGGAGGTAAGACGCCTGCATTAACAAACAAATGCTCATTCTCTGATCACAGTCGGTCTTGGCACATGGAGAATTTTCAAAATCCTCATCAGTGGTCATTGCTATTATGAAACTTTATATTATACAACACAAATTCATTTTATCATATACTACAGTTATGATACAATTTAATACAAATGTAATATTATATTATTTTGGGAATTATATTTACAGTGCATCCGGAAAGTACACAGCGCTTCACTTTTTACAGCCTTATTCCAAAATGGATCAAATTCATTATTTTTTTCCTCAATTCTACAAACAATACCCCATAATGACAACGTCAAAGAAGTTTGTTTTGAAATCTTTGCAAATTTATTAAAAATAAAAAACGAAAAATTTTAATGTACATAAATATTCACAGCCTTTGCCATGACACTCAAAATTGAGCTCAGGTGCATCCTGTTTCCACTGATCATCCTTGATGTTTCTACAACTTGATTGGAGTCCACCTGTGGTAAATTCAGTTGATTTGGACATGATTTGGAAAGGCACATGCCTGTCTATATAAGGTCCCACAGTTAACAGTGCATGTCAGAGCACAAACCAAGCCATGAAGTCCAAGGAATTGTCTGTAGACCTTCGAGACAGGATTGTATTGAGGCACAGATCTGGGGAAGGGTACAGAAAAATTTCTGCAGCATTGAAGGTGCCAATGAGCACAGTGGCCTGGAGGAAACCAGGCACCGCTCATCACTTGGCCAAAACCATGCCTACAGTGAAGCATGGTGGTGGCAGCATCGTGCTGTGGGGATGTTTTTCAGCGGCAGGAACTGGGAGACTAGTCAGGATCGAGGGAAAGATGAATGCAGTAATGTACAGAGACATCCTTGATGAAAACTTGCTCCAGAGCGCTCTGGACCTCAGACTGGGGCGAAGGTTCCTCTTCCAACAGGACAATGACCCTAAGTACACAGCCAAGATAACAAAGGAGTGGCTACGGGACAACTCTGTGAATGTCCTTGAGTGGCCCAGCCCAGACTTGAACCTGATTGAACATCTCTGGAGAGATCTGAAAATGGCCCATCCAACCTGATGGAGCTTGAGAGGTCCTGCAAAGAAGAATGGGAGACACTGGCCAAAAATAGGTGTGCCAAGCTTGTAGCATCATACTCAAAAAGACTAATTGGTGCCAAAGGTGCTTCAACAAAGTATTGAGCAAAGGCTGTGAATACTTAAGTACATGTGAATTTACTTATTTTTTTTTTTAAATTTGCAAAGATTTCAAACAAACTTCTTTCACGTTGTCATTATGGGGTATTGTTTGTAGAATTGAGGAAAAAAAATGAGTTTAGTCCATTTTGGAATAAGGCTGTAACAACAAAATGTGGAAAAAGTGAAGCGCTGTGAATACTTTCTGGATGCACTGTATAATATAGGTCTACTCTGTTTGTGTGTGTGTGTGTGTGTGTGTATATATAATGTAAATGAAAACTAGGGATGAGTCATGATTTTCGAATATTCGATTAGTTGATTAAATTATAGAATATCGAATAGGTTGTGCGATTATTGTCTAAAAAAAAAAATCCCCATGTTTTCAGCGCTGATGTGGTGGTGACGCGTTCATGTAACCAGAGGGTGGCGCTGCCAATAACGCACCTAAAAGCTGTCAATCAACTCTCAGGGTGTTTTATACTGGGCACGTTTGCTGCAGCGTCCCCTGCAGCGTTGGTCTGGTTTCACACTCAACTTAATTCTATTGAACGCTGGTGCATTTGCGTTCATCTTACATCATCACAAACGTGCACAGGCATGATAGAAAACAGAACGCGGGTCAATATATTGTGTTTTTTTTTATTAATTTGGTGCTATTATGCGCAGCTGAGTAAACGACACTTGGGTTTACCATATGTGTGTCGCTTGAAGGCAGCTTTTGCTGCTTGCAAACAGACTCTTTTGAGGAGACAGTGAATTGCCATTAATTTGCTGCCCTGATTGCACTCGCTATGCACAAGTCCCTTACATGTATGTTATTGAACTAATGACATTGTAATCGGCTAAAACGCATGCGCTGGTTACTTGAGTCGCACATGAGTGTTGCTTTCACATTCACGTGAATTGCGGCACAGTTCGAGTGCAACCAAACTCAGGTTGTGGGTTCTCGGGTTCGGTACCTAAGTGCGCACCAAGCTCCGTATGACAGCTTTCATATTAGCAATTTTTCATGCGAACTGTGCCCCATTTCGAACTAAACTGCCAGTGTAAAAGCCCTGAGACAAAAGAAGAACAAATTGTCTCACACACACACTGTAGACTTGCGTGTCCTATAACGGTTACGGTAACTTGGGGTGATGTCAAATAACAGTCATACGTTTCAGCATGTTACAATAATCATATGGCTTGAGTTAATATAGCCTATTCCCTAATGAATTTAACAGTTTGTTATCATACAGATTGAGAGCGTGAATGGTCTCTCTCCCTCTCTCTCTGTTTATGTGTGTGTAGCCTATACATGCGTGCATGCGGGGGGAGGAGTTGTGATAAAAACATGGCATCTTTTTTCGTTATTTTGACCAGTTGTCATTGTCTGCAAATAAATGCTCTAAATGACAATATTTTTATTTGAGATTTGGAAAAAATGTTGTCAGTAGTTTGTAGAATAAATCAAAAATGTTCATTTTACTCAGATACATATAAACAATAAATCCAGAGAAACTGCTAATTTTGCAGTGGTCTCTTAATTTTTTCCATATATTTATATATATATATATACATATATATATCATAGGTACACTTCAACTGTGAGTGACGGAATCTAAAACAAAAATCCAGAAAATCACATTGTATGATTTTTAAATAATTAATTTGCATTTTATTGCATGACATAAGTATTTGATCACCTACCAACCAGTAAGAATTCCGGCTCTCACAGACCTGTTAGTTTTTCTTTAAGAAGCCCTCCTGTTCTCCACTCATTACGTGTATTAACTGCACCTGTTTGAACTTGTTACCTGTATAAAAGACACCTGTCCACACACTCAATCAAACAGACTCCAACCTCTCCACAATGGCCAAGACCAGAGAGCTGTGTAAGGACATCAGGGATAAAATTGTAGACCTGCACAAGGCTGGGATAGGCTATAGGACAATAGGCAAGCAGCTTGGTGAGAAGGCAACAACTGTTGGCGCAATTTATTAGAAAATGGAAGAAGTTCAAGATGACGGTCAAGCTCTCTCGGTCTGGGGCACCATGCAAGATCTCACCTCGTGGGGCATCAGTGATCATGAGGAAGGTGAGGGATCAGCCCAGAACTACACGGCAGGACCTGGTCAATGACCTGAAGAGAGCTGGGACCACAGTCTCAAAGAAAACCATTAATAACACACTACGCCGTCATGGATTAAAATCCTGCTCAAGCCAGCGCATGTCCAGGCCCGTCTGAAGTTTGTCAATGACCATCTGGATGATCCAGAGGAGGAATGGGAGAAGGTCATGTGGTCTGATGAGACAAAAATAGAGCTTTTTGGTCTAAACTCCACTCGCCGTGTTTGGAGGAAGAAGAAGGATGAGTACAACCCCAAGAACACCATCCCAACCGTGAAGCATGGAGGTGGAAACATCATTCTTTGGGGATGCTTTTCTGCAATGGGGACAGGACGACTGCACCGTATTGAGGGGAGGATGGATGGGGCCATGTATCGCGAGATCTTGGCCAACAACCTCCTTCCCTCAGTAAGAGCATTGAAGATGGGTCGTGGCTGGGTCTTCCAGCATGACAACGACCCGAAACACACAGCCAGGGCAACTAAGGAGTGGCTCCGTAAGAAGCATCTCAAGGTCCTGGAGTGGCCTAGCCAGTCTCCAGACCTGAACCCAATAGAAAATCTTTGGAGGGAGCTGAAAGTCCGTATTGCCCAGCAACAGCCCCGAAACCTGAAGGATCTGGAGAAGATCTGTATGGAGGAGTGGGCCAAAATCCCTGCTGCAGTGTGTCCAAACCTGGTCAAGAACTACAGGAAACGTATGATCTCTGTAATTGCAAACAAAGGTTTCTGTACCAAATATTAAGTTCTGCTTTTCTGATGTATCAAATACTTATGTCATGCAATAAAATGCAAATTAATTACTTAAAAATCATACAATGTGATTTTCTGGATTTTTGTTTTAGATTCCGTCACTCACAGTTGAAGTGTACCTATGATAAAAATTACAGACTTCTACATGCTTTGTAAGTGGGCAAACCTGCAAAATCGGCAGTGTATCAAATACTTGTTCTCCCCACTGTGTGTGTGTGTGTATATATATATATCTCAAAAGTTTTTAAAGCTAAGATCAAAACAACAGTAAATTTGAGTCCAAAAATACAGTTTTCACTCCACTGCCCAGACATCTAGCAAGCTCTCAGACTCAATCTTAATCTCTGACACTTACCATTCGGTCTGTGCCCCTTTTTTCTTCAAGTGCTGCCACAGATTTCAGCTGACTGATTCACAAACACCCACAGAGATGAAAGCTATTTTTGTTTTTCTGTGGTTCATTGCAACCCTAAACTGATAATTTTGCAACTTGTTTGTATGTGTCTTTAGAGCCTAGATGTGAACTTTGTGTGTATGCAGGTTCAGAAGGATACACCAGTGTGTGACTTCATGAAGAGGCAGGGAGTGTTATCATGGGCTTCTTCAGACAACCCTGACCAGAGCAGCGATTCAGACTGTGAGGAACTAGACAAACACTCTTATAAGGTACACAAACCCACAGACCCATCATTAATAAAATATAGACATACAGTGGGATTTGGGATTTGAATATTTTTGTTTATAATCATATAGGCCTATTAGGATTCATAGTACTCACATAATCTCTGGACACTCTGGATCCAGAGTTCCAGTGAGATGAAAACCACGAACAAACACTAACACGTAAACCTCATTCATCATTTACAGACACACACACACAAACACAGACAAAATAGCCCTAAAACTAATACAGATAGTTCTGGTACTCTTGAAGTGTGCTTCTGTCTGCAAATTGCTGTTTCTCTGATTCTTTTGTTGCATCAGAACCTCAACCAAACATTTCGAGCACAGGTTTAGGATTTCCTCAGGTTTTAGCTTATCCTTATTGAACTTTTTTCAGGGTCATTTTTGTTTTACATGTTGAAGCTTTTGAATGATTATTCAAGTGGTGTTTGCTAGCATCACTATTACCAAACACCATGCAAGCAAGCATCACTATTACAATCGCTCATACTTCCCTTGCCCTTAGTGTTGAATTCGCCCAATAACTGGGCATGAATGATACTTCAAATCATGTGGCTGGCTTCTGTGATTAGAATAATGATTTTCATCTGGTAGACAATAAGAGACAATCCCACAGACTTGTATATATATATATATATATATATATATATATATATACACATATATATACATACATACATACATACATACACATACATACATATATATATAATGTATAATATGTATTTATTTATTGAACTTTTAATATATATATATATATATATATATAATAAAAGTTCAATAAATAAATACATATTATACATACTTTAAAATTATACATATTAAGAGCATAAAATGTAATCATAAAAAAGTGTTCCTTTCTAGACAATTATTTAGAAATCTGAGCATGAAACATATAGTATCATACTTGGATTTCTATTTCAAAAATATTATAATATGTAATTTTATTGCATTTCAAAAACATTTGAAAATGAACATTTATATACATTCATAAGACCATTCATATGATCAAAAACAGGGTTTTTGGGTTGGTAAGATTTTTTTAATGTTTTTTTTTAAAAGATGCTCACCAAGATGAGAAATACAGTTTAAAAATCTAGTAATATTTCATAATATTTTTTAATGTAATTTATTCCTGTGATGGCAAAGCTGAATTTGCAGCATCATTACTCCAGTCTTCAGTGTCACATGATCCTTCAGAAATCATTCTAATATGCTGATTTGATGCTCAAGAAACATTAACATTTTTCAGGATTCTTTGATGAGAAAGTTGAAAAGAACTGATTTTTTAAGAACTTATAAATCTGTTATTTCTGCATCAGGTATTTAATCTTTTCTTCTCAAACTCAAGTCAAGTCAAGTCACCTTCGTTTATGTAGCGCTTTTTACAATACAGATTGTTTCAAAGCAGCTTTTCAGTGATAATAGGAAATTAATGGAAGAGAGATTGTTTTGGCTGTACATCAGCTCTAGAAAAAAGTTATTGTCCAGCTAAAGTAAGTTTTTGATTGATTAATTTCTGTTGTAATAAAATCATTAGTTATTTACTTAAAAAAAAAAAAAATACAAACCACTTTCCATAACAACTATCTGGTCTAAGGATATCAGTGGTGACATACAAACTTGATCTACTGATCAGATTTGGGAGACTATTACATCATCCTCAAAAAACCCAAACCATCAGATGACCCATTGGAAACTACTCCATAGACTCTACCTGTCCCCTTCAAAACGTTTCTATATGCATTTGTCACCATCCCTGAATTGTAATTTATGCTCTCAGAGTGCACTTGGTACATATTTACATTTTTTTCTGGGAATGGCCTGCACTTTCTCCATTCTGGTCTCAGCTTGCTCATGACATATCCTGTTAGATAAGGATATGGTTTTAGCTCCAGAACATTTCTTCTTAAATAACTTCTCTGAAATGGCACTGTCTTCGCAACAGAGAAACTTACTTTTAGCTGCTCTCACTGCTGCAAAGAAAATGTTAGTCAGTCGTTGAGTCATATACGATGAGCAGGCGTGTATGGGGCATATCTTTGCTGGATATTATTTCTATGGAGCTATCAAAAGCTTGCATTCATGGAACAAAGACTTTAAAGATTTAGAGTGCTACTTTTTGGATATTGTTAAAGGAACTCGATATTTCGATATTTTTCCTATTTAAAACTTGACTCTTCTGCAGTTACATCGTGTACTAAGACCGACGGAAAATGAAAAGTTGTGATTTTCTAGGCCGATATGGCTAGGAACTGTACTCTCATTCCTGTGTAATAATATTACGCAGTGCCTGAAAATAGTCCCCAGCACGCTCCCTGTGCAAGCAGGTTGTCATGTTGGTTATGTTGACGGAAGTTAGCCTATTTTCAGGCGCTGCGTAATATCATTCAGTCTAGAAAATCGCAACTTTTCATTTTCCGTCGGTCTTAGTACATGATGTAACTGCAGAAGAGTCAAGTTTTAAATAGGAAAAATATCGAAAGTCTTTGGTCATTTTTGAGCGAGATGCAAATGGTCTAATCAGATTCAATGATTTATGCTAAGCTATGCTAAAAGTGCTACCGCCAGACATGGAGATCGGCTGAATGGATTCGAAAACGGTAAAACTCAAATGTTTAACTCTAGGGGAGTTGGAAAATGAGCCTATTTTCAAAAAAAGTGGAGTGTTCCTTTAAATCATTTGTTTCTTCTTTTTGATGTAAAATCTACTTTGTATTTATGATTATTTTCTATTTGTCTATTGATTAGGTATTTTACTTTTTCCACTGCAATATCTTGCAATTCCTGTTTTGCTCAGTGTAAGTCTACTTAGAGGGTGGGGATGGCTAAACTGTAATATGTTGTATCTGACTGACTGCTAAATAAAAACAATTGTTCACAAAAAAAAAAAAAAAAAAAATGATTTATTGGGAATAGACTTTTTTGGTCACAATGTAAAAGGGTTTACTGTCTTTACTGCCCAAACAACATCTGTTTCCTAATTAATAATAACCTTTGCATGTTTTCTCACTGTCCTCTACCCTTCTGCTGTCTTTTCTCTCTCTCTCTCTGCTTTCTAGTTGAGTCAGCCGTCTCAGTGCCCAGAGCTGCTGTTCTTTCTCTGTAGTTTACTGAGTGTCCAGCTGAGAGCTCTGTGCTGGGCACTAGAAAGCCTTTATTACCTCCCCACACCCATCACAGGTTAGTACACACACAAACTCTGACCTCTGGCCAAACAATGCTGTTGCCATGTGTGATGAGTAAGTGTATTTTGGCAAGATCACTGTCACTATTCACACCGAGTGTGTTTATAACCTAAAATTTTTTTATTTTAGAGACAGACTGTTTGAAACAACTACACGCACACTTGAAGAACCGAGCTCAACTGGACAAAGCGCACTATGGTAAAAAACAAAAACACACTTTTCATTTTCCACTCACCACCATGAAGCTAAAGGATCTGCCAGAGCTTACGACTTAGATCCGTATTGAGATCTGTTTTCTAAGTGGTCATCCAATCACAAGTGGTCAGCATTACATTCAGGTGTAAACGGGGTCCAAAATGTTTTTTCAACCACATTTTGAGGTTGTTAAAAATGCATGTGACCACCTTGTATTTGTAGTGTAAATATTAATCGTCCTAATGCATCCCAGATAAGTATGAATCAAAACCTTGTAGTCTGATTCCCAGAGAAAGCCTGAGAGATGGTCAAAATGCATTAATTGTTTAAGTAAATATACTTAAATATACATTGTTGGTAATTTAAATACAAATATTTTAAAAACTAAATGTTAATTTATACATTAATTTTAAATTCGATTGATTTATCATTGCATAGCCAATGACAAATAGCCAATGTTAGATGATCTGTTCCCACAAGAATGCCTCTTGACCTTGGTGAGGTTAAACCGAATCAAGTTATGATATTTTTCTTTTTGCTTTTGCATCATGGTATACCTTGAAGAATGATGTTTGATGTAAATGATGTTTGCGCTTTCACTTTGAGTGCCGTTCCAGTGTGTATGCGCTTTAGATGATCAATGCAATCAATCGCAGTTCTAATCGCAAGAAAGCATGTCAAAATGACTATTCCCAAACTGTAAATGGTCAGTTCATAAATTCAGTCTCCATTTTCTCACTCTCATGTTGTTCTCGCATGAGAATATGCGTTGTAAATCTGTTCATCATGCAAAGCCCTAGTGTCTCCAAGACTTGGATTTTGATTTCGACCACTCGATTGATTATTTTTACGATGGCTTTATGACATTTTTTGGATCTTTCGACATGAGGGTGAGTACATGATGACAAAATTTACATTTTTGGGTGAATTATACCTTACAAATACAGTAAGCTGAGTCTTGGATAAAACTAACTCTATATCGCATATCGTATAGTTTACATCAACAATACATATCGTCGCATTTTTATATCGCGATATCTCGATATAACGAAGGATCGTTACACCCCTACCCCTAATCATTTTGTTGTGTTGGAAAATTATTCATGTAATTGCTAATTTACATTTGAATGAAATTGAATTACATTTATTTTTTCAAAATAATCTTCTTCTACTGAACTACTAAAAGAATCATTCATTAAACTGTTAAGGAACCAAATTGGCAAAGAGGAATTGTTGAATTCTTTAAGATTTCCATCCCTACTTAGAAATCCCATCAGAACTGGTTACAGAGATGCTTTTTAGACGCGTTACCACTTGTGTAAACCCACTTGTGATTGGATCACCCAGACCAATCTTAATACCAGGTGTAGACAGACCCTTAGTAGCTATGTTCACATGCACCCAAGTAATCAGTTTAGAATTGAATTGACCTGAAATAATCTGATCAACAGGAAAAAAATGACCATGTAAACACTTGAATCAAAAATACTTTGCGTGCATGCGCAGTGCCGTGATGCGTATGTTTGTCATACGAACGTTTATTTACGTCTCACATCTTATGAACTGGTCAGTGGAAGAGACTGAATATTTACTAAATGTTTGCTAAAAAAAAAAAGCTCTTCTGAAATAAATGCCAGCTTTCTTTTTAGGGTGTGTTCACAGTTGTAGTTTGGTTCGTTTGGTCCGCTGCTGAGCGTTCACACTGGTATTTTAACACTGAACCTAAAGGCATAGGGATATGTTCACAACCTGATTGGTCGACTTTTATTATGTATATTTAGTGACGGAACTTACCGAACATCCAAAACAATGCTGTGTGCTGGGATAAATGTGCTCGTTGTATGTGCCTCATTCATGCAACTTTCATAAGAGAAAATTTGTGCGTAAAACGGACCTTCCTGAAAACTCTCCTCTGGATTCACAAACGCTTCGTAAACATCAGATTTGATAGTTAAACGTGTGTATGTTAATGAATTCCAATCATACGTAAATAGGGCTTGCGTGCACGCTCATTCACAATTTGCATAATCCCCACCTATGAATTACAACTACGCAAAATCCAGGAACGCTGTGGAATCTTCTGGACTCGCTTCTCAGTTTTGGCTCCAGTATATTGCATATATGCTAAAGAGACTACTTGGCCATATGCCTAACAATAAATATTCAATTAATGTGTGTCCATCAAAGCATTTTAGCTAGCTAAAAAAAACTGCCAGGCGCTCTTCTGAAAACGGCCAGCTGGTGGCGTTTGAGAACGTTTTGGAAGCACAGCATTATTCCAGCTGACTTGCTTTGGTTGCTATGATACAGAATATCCATGGCAGTAATGTGTTACTAGTATCTCATTTTGAAGAATATTACTGAATATAAAAATGCAGTAACCAGCAATATTAACTTCTCCATTGTTGTTCAGTCATTGTACAAGTAGGACAGTTGGTCGGTGTGGTATTTGTCCCGCCCCTCCTCCACTGTGATTGGATGGCTGGGTAAAAAGTGACAGTGACAAGCGCTTTACCCAAAGTTGAACAGTTTTCAAATCTCAGCTACAAAAAAAACAGGACAAACAAATTTGTGAAATATTATTATAGTACATGGTGCATCAAAATGCAGTGTCATCAGTTTGCCTAAAAGAACAGAAATGTTCAAATGTTTTACGCACCATTTACACGTGGTAGGGAGCAGGTGTAAATTTCTTTCGTACCAACTAACATTTTGAAAATACAAACACTCTCATGAATCCGAAAATTTACGCCAGAACAGCTTTACGAATGATTTACACACAAATTTGTTCTGCTCGTCTTTCACGAATCAGGCCCTATGAGCGTAGCCTACATATGATGGTATTTTGACCAGAACTCATAAAGAGCTTCTGTAAAGGTGTCAAAACAGCAGCAGGAATCCCTCCGTCACACACACAAATGATCTGCTGCGGTTGTGATGCCTGTACCGAACATGTAATGGTGTATGCTTGAGCATTCTGTCCTCTTTAGGGTCGCATCTTGTGACATGTCCCGTTTTTGGTTCGTTTACATGTCTTTGGTCAGTGTTGCGTTCATATTTCATTCGAGCCGCACCAGAGATCGTTTGGAAGTGGACCAAGACCCATCTTTTCATTGGTTTCATTGGTCATGTTCGGTGCGCACAAGGGTTCGGATGGCAGCGTTCACACTTAGGGTGCGTTCACACTTGGCATATTTGGTTAGATTAAAACGAACCCTGGTGCAATTGCTCTGTTTGTGCGGTTCATTTGAACGTGTGAACACTGACATCCAAACCCTGGTGCGCTCCAAACGAACTCTGGTGCGGTTCGAATGATATATGAATGCATCACGGACCAAAGACATGTAAACAAACCAAAAACAGTAAGATGAGACCCTAAAAAGGACAGAATGCTCACACATATCAGTAGTTGCGATGTTGCCCATCACAGTTCAGTACAGGTATCAGAACCACATCACCTCACAGCAGATCTTCGTTTGTGTGTGTGACGGAGGGATTCCTGCTGCTGTTTTGACTCCTTTACACATTTTATAAGCTCTTCACGAGTTCTCAGCTGGTCAAAATACCATCATATGCAGGCTATGCACACACAACGAGCGCATTTATCCCAGCACACTGCATTGTTTTGGATGTTCGGTAAGTTCCGTCTCAAAATAGGCAATACGTCATAAAAGCCAACCAATCAGATTGTGAAAGTATCCCTATACCTTTAGGTTCAGTATCTTTTGGTTCTGTTATAAAAATGCCATTCTGAACGAAACAGGACTAAATGTTTTTTTTTGTTTTTGGTCCGGACCAAACGAACCAAGAGAAATGAACTAAACCGAAGTGTGAACGCACCGTTATTCAAATGAATTGCACTAACATAGCAATCACAGCAGGGTTCTTTAAATCAAACTAAACATGCCAAGTGTGAAAACACCCATAGATATGTCATCAAGAGACAATTACAGTATACTCACGGTAGCGCCAGTGATACTATCGTAGCGGCTTTCTCCGGCGACTGATCACTGCGAATGTGCTGAAGTTTGGTTAGGAATACATGTCATTCAAATTTAAACAAATATGTGATTTGAATTACAGTTTAGGGTTCATATAAACAGCATCCAGAATCTGAAATTGGATTAGATTAATTAAAATTGACGAAAATCAGTGCATGTAAACATAACTAGTGTTAGATAACATTTAAAAAAGCAGATTTAAAGGGGTCATGAATTGAGAAATCAACTTTTCCTTGAGCTTTTGATATATATATAAAAGGTCACCGTAATATAAGAATATCCTGTAAGTTTCAGAGCTGAAAACTTCTTTGTTGGTGAAATAAAAGCTTTTATTGACAGCTGGCTCAGCAAACGAGGGATCTGCAAATTTGCTTCCCTGTGACACCCGAGAGCAGCTCCACAGAAGACGACCAGCGCCTAATTCTGTAGCCCTGCCCACCAATTCACGCATGACATGTAATAGATAAATAACATAGGCCTACGTGGCTCTAAACCGGATCGAGCTACCAAGCAATAAACATGCCGTTGAAGATTACAAAATAGTGTGCAGTGCCTGGTTGTGGAAGAGCACAGTCGCTGCATAAGCTTCCTTCAGATTCCAATATTAGGAATGCGGTTGAACTTTATTTTTAATGAAGATCCAGCTTACGTGGGTAAGACATTGCGCGTTTGTTGGCTTCATTTCACTGGATTTGTTTGTAAACAAGAGACTGGATTTGCAGACAGAATGAGATTAAAAAACGATGCTGTGCCTTCTTTATTGGATCCGACAGGAATGGTGCAACACACTTACGTGAGTAAAAAATGTTTTTTAATATGTGATAGTATTGCATTGTTACAGATCGTTTGATATCTACTGATTATGTGTAAGTGTCTAACTAAAAATAATTAACGATAACTGACCACGCTGTCACAGGCTGGAGTATCCTTTATATTTGAGGTGTTGTTGGTTCATTGTCCTGCGATTTGGGATCAGACTCTGGGTGAATCAGGTATGGGCGAATCATTCCGGTTGCCATTTTTCCACATTGGAAGTTTTCAAAACAATTCCCCACGTGTACTGACAGGGGAGTCGAAACTCATTATAAAATGCAAAACTCTTATCCAATCATAGCAGTGGGACTTCCAAGTCTTCAATGCGGCATGCCCATAAAAACCAAGCGTTTCAGGAGCTAGGCTCAAAAACCAGGGTAGAAAATAGCCTATTACTTATTCATTATGATGTTTTTGAATGTAAAAACCATGCAAACATCATAAGTTGACCTCAGACAACAGTATAATTTTTTTTTTTTTTTAAAAAGCCAGTTCATGACCCCTTTAAGCATCTCTCCTCTTCAGGATCATTGAAAGAGAATAAACCAAACCGGTCTATGTAGCTTTAACCGGTACAGACTACATAGATGCTGACAGCTTCACTTCAGCTGCTGATGCGTTATCTTTAATGTATTATTAATCCCGCTGTCTTTAACTGACTTATGAATCATTGCTCTGTTACTGGGTAATCTAACTCTGCTGAAGACTAGAGCCTTGATGTTTTATAAGAGTTTCTGCAGATCAAATTGTGCTCCGGCATTATTAAATAATACTTCAAGACTGAAGTCTTCGTGTCATGTGATGCTCCAGCGCTGTATATTTGATGTGTTTGTGTGAATCTTTTGTAGAGAGCTCGTCTATTGATTTGGTGAGAATGGCGCTTCGTACGTTCATTGATCTTGGGGTAAGTGATTCTATACATCCTGATTTACTATACAGCTCTGGAAAAAATTAAGAGACCACTTAACATTGAGAAATCAATGTTAAGTGGTCTCTTAATTTTTTCTAGAGCTGTATATACCCCCACACACACACACACACCTACAGAAGCTGTAAATAAAAGCCCAAGGCCAGATAAACTGAGTGTAACCAAATGTAGCAGGTGTTGTAATAAAGGACAGTTAATTTGGACTCTCCTGGCTAAACAACGTTTCTCTGTTCCTGCACTTCAGGTGTTGATGGAGGACAGACAGAGAGAAGATGTGTATCTAGATGTCAGTCCTCTTTTCTCCCAGTGCGCTTACAAAGAGAAACTCTTGCAGTTTTTCAAACAGTTCATAGCGAAAAGTAAAAGACTCAAAGAGAAGTCAGACTCAGCTGGGAATGGTAACAGTAGGCGCTTTTGAATTTACTATTCAGTTCTTCAGGGTTGTTTAATTATGAATGTTTTTTTGTGTTTATGCTTATATATTTCCTAGCACACTTGAGTTATGTGGTATATGTGATGCTGAGGCTGCTTTTTGTGTTCGTTATTATTGAGAGCCCAGATTTGCTTTAGTTATTGGTTAGATAATGACTATTCAGATAGTAAATATTGTTCTCTGTTTATAAAGACCAGATACGTTGCATCAAAAAGATGTTTTTTTGTTTTAGTTTTGTTTATGATTCTTTTGTTTACCTGTAATGAATATGTAATGGGCTTAGTTCAGTACACAAGTTTCTGGCAATTGACCAAGTTGTAGTGTTTCTGTCATGGTTTGATTTAGTTTTGCCACACATCACTATATATGAATGTTCATATGCACACAAGCATTCTGCATTATCTTCATGACGTTGCCTAAAACATTAGGAGTAATTATCACATACACTTCCTTCCTATGCATATTCTGCTTCCATTAGCACAAACACTGAACACTATAAAGTACCATTTCACTGATTCTTGGAATATGTTTTACCTGTTATCAGTTGTTAAAATTACAACATTTTCAATTTAAAATGAATTTGAGATTATCATTAGAATATACACTCACCTAAAGAATTATTAGGAACACCATACTAATACTGTGTTTGACCCCCTTTCGCCTTCAGAACTGCCTTAATTCTACGTGGCATTGATTCAACAAGGTACTGAAAGCATTCTTTAGAAATGTTGGCCCATATTGATAGGATAGCATCTTGCAGTTGATGGAGATTTGTGGGATGCACATCCAGGGCACGAAGCTCCCGTTCCACCACATCCCAAAGATGCTCTATTGGGTTGAGATCTGGTGACTGTGGGGGCCATTTTAGTACAGTGAACTCATTGTCATGTTCAAGAAACCAATTTGAAATGATTCGAGCTTTGTGACATGGTGCATTATCCTGCTGGAAGTAGCCATCAGAGGATGGGTACATGGTGGTCATAAAGGGATGGACATGGTCAGAAACAATGCTCAGGTAGGCCGTGGCATTTAAACGATGCCCAATTGGCACTAAGGGGCCTAAAGTGTGCCAAGAAAACATCCCCCACACCATTACACCACCACCACCAGCCTGCACAGTGGTAACAAGGCATGATGGATCCATGTTCTCATTCTGTTTACGCCAAATTCTGACTCTACCATCTGAATGTCTCAACAGAAATCGAGACTCATCAGACCAGGCAACATTTTTCCAGTCTTCAACTGTCCAATTTTGGTGAGCTCGTGCAAATTGTAGCCTCTTTTTCCTATTTGTAGTGGAGATGAGTGGTACCCGGTGGGGTCTTCTGCTGTTGTAGCCCATCCGCCTCAAGGTTGTGCGTGTTGTGGCTTCACAAATGCTTTGCTGCATACCTCGGTTGTAACGAGTGGTTATTTCAGTCAAAGTTGCTCTTCTATCAGCTTGAATCAGTCGGCCCATTCTCCTCTGACCTCTAGCATCAACAAGGCATTTTCGCCCACAGGACTGCCGCATACTGGATGTTTGCGTTAATTAATTGCATTTAATTGCATTAATGAGAAATTGAACAGGTGTTCCTAATAATCCTTTAGGTGAGTGTACATCTTATTTACTGTAAATCAAAATGATAAAATTCTATTAAAAAACCCATAAATAAATATAAAATTCTAAAAATATCTATAAAATAAAAAAACCCAGATCAACACACTACTAAAAACAAAAATCTAAAAATGTCCTATTATTTAAAACAAATAAATAAAAAAAACAGCTCAATACTTTAAATCTAACTTCAATAAAATATATGAAAATACAGTCATGTTTCTCACTGTAAGATATTTATAAAACCATTTAAAAATCAGCTTTTTTATCACATATTTTAAAAAACAATACCAAACCTCCTTTCATTAACTACTTATTTCCTCACCTGCTGTGAGTTCAACATCAAAACATGCTCTAGTGAGATTTGTTGTTTATATATAATTTTAGGCAACTGGTGAGAAAATGCGCTAAATGTGCTAAATTATAGAGAAATTGTTTGGGATTTTTAGACAATTTGACGATTTGTTTTCATAATTATGTCAGATTGGTCATGGTCATTTTATCAGCACTGCAAGATTTTCTGACAATCTGATTAAAAAAAAAGACAGAGCTAAAATCAGCTTATGAAACCATCCTGTAGTCTAAATTCATAACTATAGTTTTAACATTATGGCCTGGCTTAGATTAAGACAGGATTACTTCTTAGTTCAATTAGGACATTTTAAGTAGCTTTTATAAATGTGGCTTAGAAAAAAAAATATTACTGGTGTGCATCTTGAGACAAAACAATGGCACTGATATATTTTAAGATATGCCAGTTCAAGTTGCTTTCAGTTAAAACAGCTAAACATGCATTTTAGTTTGGGACTAGACTTGATCCTTGTCTGTGAAACCGGGGTAGAGAATGTAATACTTTTGTATCTGATGCTGTTGGCACATTTAGTTATAAAAAATCTTGAAACCATTTTTTTGCACCAAAATCTAAACAAATGCTTCTGAGCAGATTAATCCGAAACAATTCCTCAAGGATCAGTGATTCCAGTGGTGTTATTGAGTTTCAGGACGTTTTCACTAAATGATGGGTAATAATCATAATGGATGCTACAAATGTTGAGAGGTCACTGCACTATCACTCACTGGAAATGACTTTGGCTCTACATATATACCAATCACTTGACAATCTGTATATAAACACCTGTCCATGCAACATGAGAACCATTCTAAATGTGCATTTACCCAGCAACATCATTCTTGTGTATCGTAATACTGAGCAGCACACGAGTCAGTGGCCTTGAACATGTTCGCCTGAAACAGAAAGACAAATGGACGGCTGCTTCTTGTAGTGCAGAAGTGCTGAATAAGCTCTCTAGAGACACCCAGACAATCGACCCATGGACTTAGCACATACACACTCAGCTATCAATAACACGGACAGCATTAGATGAGTGGGAAAGCTGGAGAAGGCTAAAGAATATGGTGATTTAACAAGAGACAAGATGGGTTAAGAAATAACAGCTGGCCGCTGCTCTCAGGGATTCACTTAACACTACCCCCTAAAAATCACTTTCCTTCCTACAATTGTTCAAATGTTTTAAAGTCAGAATGAAATGCAAAGTCACCCTATCTATTTTGTAAGTGCATCTTATTCTGAATGATTAAAGCTGCTGTCCGTAACTTTTTTTGTGTTCAAGATTTACAAAAATTATATAATGAGAATGTACAACATGAATCCATTTTCCAAACCGTGTTTTTTTCTTACCCTGAATCATTATGGTACACTTATAATAAGTGTTTATATTGGGACTATTTCAGACCGGTCTGGTAGGAACCGCTGCGGAGGAGCACAGTCCCTGCGTGACTCGCCATAGAGCGCAAAAAGTTACGGACTGCAGCTTTAACCATGCATGTTTATTTTTTTGGATCTTCTAGTCTGAAAATGACAGACACCTCTCTGTATAAGGACTTTTGCAATCTTTTATTCTGCTTAAACCCCACCCCTTACTTACACTCGACTGAAAACTTGCATTCGTTTTTGAGTGCAATCTCAAAATCCAAAGAATAACTGATGAATTGATCCATGTCACCGCCCTACTTTTTTTCCCCATATTTGATAATCTGTTACACTCTCATGTACGTCACAATAAGGTTGAAAAGATCTGTCGCTACTTGCACATTATCATGGCAAAAATGTATCTTAAATTGGATTCAATTTGGTGTTAGATTTAGGGTTCCCACACCTTCTGTCCAGGAGTTTGTGATGACTGTATTTTAACTATATTTAGTAGTGATGTTTGATTCTTGAACAATTCGGCAACAAAATCTGACATTTAACTGCTCCAAAAATGTGCTTTCTTATGCTCAAATAGCATAAAAAAACTTATTCCTAAATCCAATACTTCCCTACTGTGACCCTTGCTGGCAAAATGAGTCGCAATCAGCAAATCTTCAATAATGAGTTTTCACATTCTCTATTAAAAAAAAAAAAAAAAAAAAAAAATGATGTTATGATTTGTTGGAATCAGACAAAAAATTACAGTTACACCTGTTTGAATTCGACAGAATCAGCAAAGTCAGTTTTGAGAAAAATCGAGTTAAAGTTTTCTGAAGGTTCCAAAACAAAATCAAGCAACCATACCTTAAAATCCTTGGTAATCGCATTAAATTTGACACAGTCAAAACCAGATATCTACAGGAAAAATATATATTCAACTTTTTTTTCTCCATGATACCACAATTGTTCGATTAACATTAATGTAACAGACAGCCTATATATTAAGACCTACTGTAATGCACGGATATGTTACACATCAGATGTTTTTCCCCAACAGTTAACCATTTATTTAAGACATAACAGATAATTTTTGCATGAATACTCGCCAAGACAGATATTTTGAAATGCTGCAATTTTGTGTAAGTGTATATCGGGATCGTGCGCTGTTTGAGAGGCGCCTTTGTGCGTGCGCTTCGGATCAGTCGGTGCGAGTAAGGTCGTTTTGTTTACATCAGCATGAGTTTGAAAATCACATTTCATTGGTTCAGACTCATGCCATCGAGAATTCGCTATGAATATTCATAAAGTTGGAATGCTGCACTTTAAAACGATACCAAACTTGTGCTGAGAGGAAGCACCAGTCCAGAAGCGAGCAGAGCAAAACGGCAGTTTTCATGGCCAAAGGAAAGGACGTACAAATAGAGATACTTTTAGATGTGTAATTGCTATTTGCAGCATTTGGGTCTCTAGACGAGGGCTTTTTGTGAAAACTTCAACCAAAATTGAAATTTTTCCACATCTTATGCCTTTTAGCTTGTAATTAGCCTGTAACAGGTCACCTATATAGAATGCGAAAAACAGTACGCCAACAGAGTAGTATATCAGAATTCATTGTATTCGAAAAACAGTAGGCGAAAAGTCCCCGGATTACCTTCTTCCAGCAAGATGTGTGAATCCAAAGTGTGCATTCCATGGACACTTTACTATCCCATGAGGCCACGGGAAATTTAGTGCCTACTCAATACGCAAAAAGTCTTTGTATATCTATAGTCTTTGGTAGCACGCATGCTCCTTGTGCAGCACCTAATGATCTTATAAGCATGTCCAGATGGGTTATTGAACCAAAGAACCAGTTCGAAACGAATGAATCAAACCTACAGGCAGAGTTGAAAGTCAGCTTTTCAGTCATGTCCATCTCAAAAAGAACCGAATTAGCCGGTTCTAACTGTCATGTTTTCAGAGGATAACCCTAGGAAAACTGACACAAGCAGCTTATTCAGTTCTTTTTGAGTCATACTTTTTGTTCATTTCAAACCAGTCCTTTGGTTCAATAACCCATCTGGACATGTTCATTGGCTCATTCTGTGCTGCACAAGGACCGTGCATGCTACTTCGGATGTGCATCTTGCGTCATCAAACCAGAACCATTGTTCTATTCAGTTTGATTCTGTGAACTGGCTCGACGGGTTACCAGCTTAAAAGAATGATTCGTTCATGAATCAAATATCACTAGTATTTAGCAATCAAAGAAAGATTTCAAAGTTGTTCAAATATTTTAGAGCTGACCATTACTAGCAAAATAGCCACACACAAAAAAATCACTAAAGACTTTTTATGGTTTTTATTAATTTTTGTATTTTATTCATTTAAGAATCACAGTTTTAAAGGAAACCTGCATATTTAATAGGCATCTTAGACTGTATAATTCAACACTCTGTTTCTGGGAACCAAGCCTATCTATCCCAAGCTGAGAATAAATGGACAAGAAATAATGACAGCCAATGTACACGGGTCAGTAATGCCCTCTACTGGAAACTACGTGCATTCTGTATCCTGTGTATGAAAACCCTAGTTTGATATTCACATGGAATTCAGTCCTTTATGAAAAATACATGTGTGCCAGATTCGGTGATGATTAGAATAAAATGCTGCATTATAAAATTGTTTTTATTTAAGAAATAGCCCAGAACATAATGTTTATTTTATTTCCTTCAGCTGTTTTATGACGACAATATGAAATAATTCGATTCCGTATTGGCACTTTGTATCTATGTAGAAGATCTTCCTGTTAGACGACTGTGTTTCGAATCGATCCAATCTCATCAATCTGACACTCCACAACATCTCCCCTCTGAAACAGATCATTAAAATGACTTCATTATAATATACTGACCTTCAATAAATACAACAATAATATGAGGATATAAATAAAACATGTTAAAATAATATCTGCTGCCTTAGGAAAAGGATCATGTATTTTTACTATACACTTGAGAACTAATTCATAGGAAATTGGCTGCTTTTTTATTTCAGAAATACCAATTACATCTACTGGGACACAGATTAAATATACATGTCATACATTAAAAAAATAATTTTTTAGATAGTAGAGTTTCTGTTAACAGCGTCTCTCACAATCTAATGATGTGCTTTTACCCAGTGGGGTGCGTTTTCTTGTAAACCCCAGTGGGCCAGATACATTTAAATGTGATAGTACATTTTTAAGCCACTCATACGAGTCAAATGCAACAGTTTTCTAAAGGAACTAACACTTTTCTGTTGTGTAAATTGCATTTCTAATCACACAGGATTAATGTTGGTTATTTTCTTAAGCTCGTTTGGTGTAAATGACGTGTGGCGTGGCGGCTGCTTTTCTCTTGGGCACGGCATGCTGCACGCCAGAGATGTTCACAAGTCTTTCATCTGGAGTCCGAGTCGAGCCTCGAGTTATTTCATGTCTTACAAAAAAGATGTCATATTCAAAAATCCTATTTATTTATTTATTTTAGAAATTATACAAAATATATGACCTTTCTGCCATCTGTTTTGTTTGTAATAAAGGTCCTAAGATGTAAGGGATACATCCAGCCTGTTACGTTATAATCCATTATAATGTAAAATACAAAATTGTTCTGGCAACAAGACAAGTAGTCATTTTCAATACAGTCGCTGAGTGGACACAAGATGGCGCCAGTCACGTCGTTGTTATTGACGACAGACATTATCAGAAAATATCAAACCTCGGAATGTTTCCAGTTGTTATGTTCCAGTCAATAGAAAACTGTACGCATGCTGATTGCGATACGTTAAAATATGCGCTTTAAGTAATAAATGGATTAATATCTCTCTCTCTCTTTCGTAGACACACATTAACAGAGAGAAAAGCTGCATACGAAAAGATTGATAAAAGTAAAACGTAGTGCTGGGTTTAAAGGTTAGATTTTATTCATGTTTTAACAGGCTGGCAATCCAAAAGAGCCACCCAGCTACACCACAGTAAAACAGCTAGATGTGTGAGTTAATGTGACTACTTGTGGATGCGATGTCTAATAAAATGTCGTTCCGGTGTCTTTGTTTTCCACACATTCTTTGCATCTAGCCGATCTGACATGGTAATAAATCCAAATGTGAGAACATATGGCACGATGGATCCTGTCATGTTTCATGGGACTCTTTATGACATTTCGGAGTTTATAATCAAATTCTATAACAAGGGTCCGATCTACCACGTCACGTACATGTGAAGCAGATATTATAACATTCAAATAAAGCGTTTTTTTTTTTTTTTTTTCTCATTTACAACAGTTAAGGATTAAAGACTTGAGTTGTTTTTAAAATATTCACGAGTTTTTTTTTTTCTGAGTCAAGTCTGAAGTCATTTCAGGTCGAGTCCCGAGTCAAGTCTGAAGTCTCATAAAATGCGACTCGAGTCCGAGTCACTAACTCGAGTGCCCATCTCTGCTGCACGCTCAATGAACAGTGTTTGTATGTATGAAGGCTGAAGAGAAACTTTTTTATTCAGGTTGATTTTTGAACGAAGAGTTGCAGCGGCTGCTGTTCTGAGGGTTTGATGTGTTGCTGCAGTTACTATTATTATTAAAGCTACACTATGCAACTTTTTTTTATTAAAAAATAGGTGCAAAGAAAAGTCCATCTTCCAAACCATGTTTCTACCCAAATAGACACTGATAAACCTATAACAATTATTTATATTTTATCTTTTTTTTTTTGCCCATTTTCCCTGATCTGATGCCTGTGTGCACCTTGAACCACATTCATCCACGCAGAGAGCCGAAGCACAACTAAAACAATGTTCTTCCGCAAAACGCATGCAATTTTATTTTTTTAACTGCTAGAGGCCAAAAGTTACATAGTGTACCTCTAATAGTACAATCTACAATTCAACTAACATTACAGTAACTATATTTAATATTTGATAGAAATTTGCAAATGCGGTTATTTTCTCTCCGCAAAGACTTTGTATTCTGAAGTAATGCCTTTTTTTTTTTCATTTTATTTGTTAGCACTTTACAATAATGCCTTATTAGTTATCATTAGTTGCATAAACTAAAACTAATAATGAGCAAAATATTTTGCTATAATACAGCATTTATTAATCTTTGTTAGTTAATAAAAATGTTCATGTTAGCTCACAGTGCATTAATGTTAACAGACAGATAACTTTTAATCTTGTGAATGTTGACATAAAGGTGCACTATGTAACTTTTTTTTTTGTTGTTCAAAATGAAATACACTATTAATCCTTCTTCCAAAACGTGTTTTTGTCTTACCCTGATTTACTATGGGAAGCCCGTTATAAGTGTTTATATTTTAAACAGAATGGGATGGTTTTTGCACGAAATTGCATACATATGTTACTCGCCCGTGCGTGTCTTCATATCCGTAAATAGAGAAAAGTTGCTCCGGCTATATTAATGTGTGTATGTGGGAGTGGCGTAGGTTAGTTGTCACAACGAGCGAGAAAGGTTGATATGGAGAACATTAAATCTCGAACATCACCAAACAGGAGAGTCTGCTGGCAAAAAGAGAATGTGACAGCTCGTAATAAAACTAGAAACAACATTGGCTTGGCTTTTCTGAGACAGCGAGAACTAATGGGATTTGTTGTAAAAGCTACGCAGAGATGACGTTTTTATTACTCAACAGGTGAGTAAGGCATTTTATTGAACAGATAAATCACCATATGTAGCTCTCTATATGTAGTTCATTGTAAAATATCTATCGTGAAGAGTCATTTCAAGGAAGTACCGTGTCTATTAATTGGTAAAGCCACACTTAAGCTAGTCAGTTATATCTCTTAAGCCTAGTAGTGAATGTTTAACCATATTCATCCGAAGCACAACCAAAACAATGTTCTTTCGCAAAATGCATGCAGTTTTGTTATTTTAATCGCTAGAGGGCTGAAATTTACATTGTATACCTTTAACATTAGAATGAAAAATACTTCTTAAGAATGTATTAATTTTAGATAATGTTAACAAATTAGTGTTGCCTTTTATTTTCATTCTTTTTTTTAAAAAAACAAATTAGTTTGCATAATTGCTGGCATTTTTTGTGATGTTACATATTAAGAATGAAAAAAATGCATTTGTGTGTTTCAGCTGATTGTGTTTTCTTATTTGTAGTTTCATTGTATTTCATTGAATTATCTACACCTACAAAATGTGATTAGATAATATGAAGAATTATTCTTTACACACAATTTTTCTTGATAAAGTGTATGATACAACTAGGAAAACCTGGAAGAACAGCTGAAGTAGATGTAGAACAATAAAGTCAGTAATTAATTGCATCTTTGCAGCGTTTTGTTCAGCCCTGCGATTCCTTCTGTAAATCAGCTTAAACTGGTGTCAGTCCCATCAATGCCAATTAGAAAGCTTAAACACTGAAGCCAGTGCCTGTTAAATGTGCCTCTTTTCATTTTGAACTTCGGTTGTGTGATAACCGGCATTACGACAACGTCAATGAGGCCATTACAGCTGGTCTTGTGTTGTTCTGCGTTTCAGCTGTTCTGACCGTTTGAACAGAAGGGAATCAGATGTTTTGAAATCAGACTTTATCTGTGCAGCAAAACAAAGGTTTTCAGCAAAGGCTCTAAACGGTTGTTAACAGCCTGCCAGGTGCAGTGATTGTGGGTTGTGACGCTAACCCAGCAATGTTGAAATATACATTGATTTTCCTCACCTTTAGAAACACAGGTGGATTTCTGAACACACCCACACCTGGAGGCGTTCCAGTCAAAAACACATCGCCTGGACAAAGAGTCACAAACCTGCAGGGAAAAAAACAAAATATGTAAAGAAGCAAATTTATAATAACTCTCAAATGTTGCAACCTATAGAATTTTGTATTTTTTATGCCGGATATTAATCATTTAATATTAAATAATTGGATAATAAAAATAATATTTGCAGGATTACTGAAGAAGTACTTTAATAAAATACATTTAAATAACAGTTTAGCAACAAAAAGATAAAATGTATACCAGAATAGCCAATAAAACCATGCATATTACACACAATAAATTATATATATTCACTACCGTTCAAAATATGAGATCAGTGAGTACTTTTATTCAGCAAGGATGCATTCAATTGATCAAAAGTGACATTAAAGATATTTATGTCACAAAAGATTTCTATTTCAAATAAATGCTGTTCTTTTAAACCTTGTTCATCAAAGAATCCTGAAAAAAAATTGTTTCACGGTTTCCACAACAATATTAAGCAGCACAAGTGTTTTCAACATTGATAATAAATGTTTCTTTAGCACCAAATCAGCATATTAAAATGATTTCTGAAGGACCATGTGACACTGAAGACTGGAGTAATGGCTGCTTCACCATCACAGGAATAAATTACATTTTATTTTAAATATAATATTTCACAATATTGCCGTTTTTACTGTATATTTGATCAAATAAATGCAGATTAAATTAAAATTCCCCATGATTTACTCACCCTCAAGTCATCCTAGGTGTATATGACATTCTTCTTTCTGATGAACACAATCTGAGTTATATTAATAAATATCCTGATGCTTCCAAGCTTTATAATGGCAGTCCATTGAGTCTGAAGCTCAAAAAAGCACATCCACCCATAATAAACGTACTCCACACGGCTCCGGGGGGTTAATAAAGGCCTTCTGAAGCAAATTGATGGGGTTTTGTAAGAAAAATATCCATATTTAAAACTTTATAAAGTAAAATATCTAGCTTCCGCCAGACCCCCTCCATCAAAACACCATCAATTTGCTTCAGAAGGCCTTTATTAACCCCCCGGAGCCGTGTGGAGTACGTTTATTATGGATGGATGCACTTTTTTGAGCTTCAAACTCAATGGACCTCGTCACTGCCATTATAAAGCTTGGAAGCTTCAGGATATTTATTAATATAACTCAGATTGTGTTCATCAGAAAGAAGAAAGTCATATACACCTAGGATGGCTTGAGGGTGAGTAAATCATGGGGTAATTTTCATTTTAAAGTTAACTACTCCTTTAATAATACATATTATATCAAACATTAAAAACCAGAGTGAGTTTTCTTACTGTGAGACCCAAGCCACCAGTTTCTCAGTGCGAAAGATCAATTGACTGGTGTTACTGTCCTGAACTGCGGCCCCATTCACCAGGCAGCGGATACCCAGGTTATTAATATCTGTTTGAATAAGCAGGATTAACATGATTTAAGACCAGAAATAATTTAACTAGTATTGACTCCCAAATATGAAGTATGTCCTAGGCTACTGTTTTCACATTTTCATATATTCAAGTACCTTTCAGTGCTGCAGTGGTAACCAGCGCAGGCCCGAGTGGACAAAACGTGTCAAATGTTTTTCCCAGCAGCCACTGCTTTCCATTGCGCTTCATCTGCCAATCACGAGCACTCACATCATTCGCTACAGTGAAACCTGCAACATAGGAAAGGGCCTCCTCTTCCTGAGACAGAGACACATTTATTTTAAATTAGGCCGGGACATTCATTTGTTGAAATTCCAACAGGAATGGCATAAGATTGTCCTGCTGCTAAGAGGCTGAATTATACTTGTCTTTATTTACTTATTCATTTAAGCCTGACATACAGCATGGTTTTTTTATGAAATAGTAAAAATACAAAATAAAACTTTAAAAAAGTTTGCATATGTGTTTTTGTTTGTTTGTTTTAAATCAGGCTATGATATAGGAGAATATGGAGCTCGTACTCAAGGAGAAAAAACATCTCTGAATTTTATACAGAGGACCAAAGTGAGCAAAAATTTACAATTTGATATAGATGTTATTTATATTGCCAAAAACAAGGATAAAATTCTGATAGCTTGTAATATAAATCAATGAGATCTTTATAACAGTATTGCAGACTACTTACATAAAATGCATAGAAATATCAGTTGTCACTCTATATCTCCCAATAATAACCAATTTCAAGGCCCAGAAAGGTAGGAAAGTTAAAATAGTCCATGTGACTCCAGTGGTTCAACCTTAATGTTATGACACAGTAGTAAACACAGCGCAACGCTTCCGGGTTCTACGTCAGAACGCAGGCTCACTATTGGCCGACGCTGTTCACGTGAGCACCACGACCCATGCGTGTGATGCTGATGCAGGAGCTAGCCAATAATGAGCCGGCGTTCTGATGTACAACCCGGAAGCGCTGCACTGTGTTTACTATGTGAACAGCGTTGGAGACTGACAGGGAAAAGAAGAAATCATTGAATAAAGTTGTTATTTTTGTTTTGTTTTTGTGCATAAAAAGTATTCTCGTCGCTTCATAAAATTAAGGTTGAACCACTGTAGTCACATGGACGATTTTAACGATGTCTTTCCTACCTTTCTGGGCCTTGAAATTGGTTATGACGTTGCAGTCTATAGGGAGGGTCAGAAAGCTCTCGGATTTTTATCAAAAATATCTTCATTTGTGTTCCGAAGATGAACAAAGGTCTTACGGGTTTGGAACGATATGAGGGTGAGTAATTAATGACAGAAATTTTATTTTTGGGTGAACTAACCCTTTAAGATGACATTTAAATGCTTAGTCTTATGATCAAATCTCTGTAGTTTTTATTGTGGGGGGAAAAACGTCATGTAATGCAATGCAATACATTCATGATTGAGAGATGTACAAATAAACATTCCTCAAAAGCCTGATGTATCGTATTTGATACTCACATTTTAACATGTTTTTTCTAAAAAATGATGTAAGGAAGGATAATCAAGTAAACTGAAATTGCTTCAGTCCAGTAAGTGTTCGTCTTGAAATTTTACTAACAATATCAAATTCATTCTTACATTTATTTTATAAAAAATTAAAAAAAAATATTTTACAGCTAAAACGTGTATCACAACCTTTTAGAATGATCCTTAATACGAACCTTTGACTTGATAAAATGTTTTAATTAAATTAATCAGAGGACAGAAAGCATGTAGTAGATTGCGTACAACAGCTTTTCAGCAAAGTTTGATCATGTTGATAATTTAGAGGCCTGGGAAATTTGTGTATCCATTATGATATAGTGGATTTTATTGGGTTAAATGTGTTAATAGCATATTTTGACTGCTCACATTTAGCATTTGTCAAAAAAAACTATTGAGCCTATTAATTCATCTCATTCACAAGCTTAAATGAGATTGTGTCCCACTAGTGCTGCTGAAATGGTACCTGAATTGTTTAATATAGTAAATCTGATCAATCAATTAACAGAACATTTTCATTTTAAGATACATGTCAACACATGGAGATATAAATTACTCTTTTTCTACCTTAATATGCTTCCCTTTTCGTCCAATCACAAAGGCGAGTTCCACTTCCCAGTCCACTTCCTGTAAATGAGCCGCCACAGTGTGAAACTATGGATTTCATGCTCGCACGCCAGAGTAAAAACACTAGTATTATTCTACATGTACAAAATCTTCAATATTCACTTTTGAATAAAATAAGATTTTGAAGACAAAACAAACAAAAAACTGCACGTGTTGGCATTACGAGAATCGGTCTTATAGAGTAGTTATTCTATAGTATTGAGTATCATTTTGGGGTTAAAATCAGACACCAACTGATTTTAATTGTATTAAAATCCAGAGCTCACCTGACTCTCCTCTGGTAGAATGATGTCATCATAAGGGCCAGTGATGGTGGAGGGGAACTTGCTGAATATGATGGGCTCTTTAGGAACCGGGGTGTTTTGCTCTAGGCAGTGGTCCTTATAATTCATACCAGCACACACCACCTTCTCTGGGCCGGTCACGGGGGAGAGCAGCCTGATATCTGACCGCGGCACCACATGCTGACCGCTGGACAAAGCCCTGAGAGAGAGACAGTAATATGTTTTATAACGCTTCACACATAATATATCTTTGATATCAACTCTTGGATGCCTAAATAATTACCAAATCATGTTAATAATGTATGTATGCCTTCATAAACACAGCTAGGAGACCACAAGATGCTGGAAAAAGATATGCTGCAAAAATTGCTACTCGTGCATTTTGAATGACTATCCAAAAATCATTTCTGGTGTTCTAACTATCCATTGTTTCAATTTAAATTACATTTATATTACTATACTTGTCTTTTTCCAACATACCAAATGATCTTTTTTGAAAATATTTTCTAAATGTAAAATGTATTTTCTTTTTTATGTATATCTTGAATTATTAATTGATAAATATCCAGTTTTTGTGAAGTCGCACCACTTGACGCACAACCTATCCTGAATTGTATTTAATTATATTTATATATTATTTTTTATATTTATCAGTAAGTAAGTACTGTTTGGAAAAGTTTGGAAACATTACTATTTTTAATGTTTTTGAAAGAAGTCTCTTATGCTCATCAAGCCTGCATTTATTTGATCAAAAATACAGTAAAAACAATAATGTTGTGAAATATTATTACAATTTAAAATAATGGTTTCTATTTTAATATATTTTAAAATATAATTAATGTCTGTGATGCAAAGCTGAATTTCCACCAGCTTTACTCCAGTCTTCAGTGTCACATGATCCTTCAGAAATCATTTTAATATGCTAATTATTATCAATGTTGGAAACAGTTGTGCTGCTTAATATTTTTTTTGGAACCTGTGATACTTATTTCAGGATTCACTGATGAATAAAAAGTAAAAACAGCATTTATTCAAAATAGAAATCTTTTCTAACAATATAAATCTTTACTATCACTTTATCAATTTTACACATTCTTGCTGAATAAAATACTAATTTCTTTCAAAAAAAAAAAAAGAAAAATACTGACCCCAAACTTTTGAAAGGTAGTGTATATTGTTACACAGTATTTCTATTTTAAATAAATGCTGTTCTTTTTTCTTTTTTTTTTTTTTTGTTACTTTTTATTCATCAAAGAATCCTGAAAAAAGTATCAGGTTATAAAAAACATTAAAGGTTCAGTATGTAGTTTTTATGAGGCTCTATTGACAGAAATGCAATATAATATGCATAACTATGTTTTCAGTGGAGTATAAAGAACTTACTTAATGTACCGTTATGTTTTTATTACCTTAGAAGGATTTATTTCTATCTACATACACCACGGGTCCCCTTACAGTGAAATCGCCATTTTGCGCCGTCATGTTTCTACAGTAGCCCTAAACGGACAAACTTCTCTACAGAGCGCTAGTCACTCTCTGCTCTCTCCGACGACGACATTTGTGTCCTGTGTCGGCCACCGTAGCTTCTCTATGTGCTTGGAAAGGGAGGGGGAGATGCAATTCACAACCTCAGCGCTAGATGCCGCTAAAAATCACACACTGCACCTTTAAGCAGCACAACTGTTTCCAACATTGATAATAAATCAGCATATTAGAATGATTTCTGAAGGATCATGTGACTGAAGACTGGAGTAATGGCTGATGGAAATTCAGCTTTGCATCGCAGAAATAAATAATATTTCAAAGTATATTAAAATAGAAAACTTAAATTTTAATAATATTTCACAAGTTTTTTCTGTATTGTTGATCAAATAAATGGAGGCTTGATATATATATATATATATATATATATATATACACACTACCAGTCAAAAGTTTGGACACACTTTCCCATCAAAGAGAATGCAACTTATGCATTTAGTCAAGTGAGTTTGAATTAATGTGGTGTCATGCAGACCAATCAGTGCCTGACAAACGCAATGCATTCTGGTTAGAAATTTAGTCCGACTTTGGCTGCGTTTGCACAAGTGACGTAGTAAATACAGCGCATTGCTTCCGAGTTCTACGTCAGAACGGCGGCTCACCATTGGCTAGCTCCTGCATCAGCATCACACGCATGCGTTGTGGTGCTCACGTGAACTCGGAAGCGTTGCACTGTTTTTACTACATCAACAGCATAGGAGAATGACACAGACGAGAAGAAACTGTTGAATAAAGTTGTAATTTTTGTTTGTTTTTTGCGCACAAAAAGTATTCTCATCGCTTCATAACATTATGGTTGAACCACTGGATGTTTTTACTACCTTTCTGGGCCTTGAAAGTTGCAATGACGTTGCTGTCTATGGAGGGGTCAGAGATGAACGAAGGTCTTACGGGTTTTGGAACGACATGAGGGTGAGTAATGAATGACAGAATTTTCATTTTTGGGTTAACTAACCCTTTAAGCACTACATATTGTATTGAATTATATTATTTCTGTTGCTTCAATAAATCATCTGAAATGTCTGTGTATTTGACAAATATTGAATCTAACCCACTTCATCTGTGATAACGTACGCAAACACCTCACGAGCATCACTACGGGAAGCAGAAAGTGTCTGACTTCACGCCTCCGTTTTCAACTCCCCTCCTGCAAATCTCACCCATTGGTGGAAGCCTAGTATAGTTCAACTCGAACACACCTATGGTCAAGAAGACGATCTGCTGAAGTTCAAACTAAGCATCTGAACAGGGAAGAAAGATGATTTAAGTGGCTTTGAACGTGGCATGGTTGTTGTATTTCAGAAACTGCTGATCTACTGGAATTTTCTCTCACAATCAGCTCTATGGTTTACAGAGAATGGTCCGAAAAAGAGAAAATATCTAGTGAGCAGCAGTTCTGTGGGCAAAAATGCCCTTTTGATGAGAATGACCAGACTGCTCTGGAGAAGTCCTCTCTATGATATCATTTCCTGTTTTTTATTTCCCTTTTTATGCCCCGAAAATACATAGAATGAATTTTAAAACAGATATTAAAAATCATAGAAGAAGAGGTGTATTGGAGTCATTGTACACTATATTGCCAAAAGTTTTGGGACGCCTGCCTTTACGTGCACATGAACTTTAATGACATCCCAATCTTAATCCGTAGGGTTTAATATGGAGTTGGCCCACCCTTTGCAGCTATAACAGCTTCAACTCTTCTGGGAAGGCTTTCCACAAGGTTTAGGAGTGTGTTAATGGGAATTTTTTACCATTCTTCTAGAAGCGCATTTGTGTGGTCAAGCACTGATGTTGGACGAGAAGGCCTGGCTCGCAGTCTCCGCTCTAATTCATCCCAAAGGTGTTCTATCGGGCTATCGGCCAGTCAAGTTCCTCCACACCAAACTCGATCATCCATGTCTTTATGGACCTTGCTTTGTGCACTGGTGCGCAGTCATGTTGGAACAGGAAAAGGCCATCCCCAAACTGTTCCCACAAAGTTGGGAGCATGAAATTGTCCAAAATGTCTTGGTATGCTGAAACATTAAGAGTTCCTTTCACTGGAACTAAGGGGCCAAGCTCAACCCCTGAAAAACAACCCCACACCATAATCCCCCTCCACCAAACTTTACACTTGGCACAATGCAGTCAGGCAAGTGCCATTCTCCTGGCAACTGACCCAGACTCGTCCATCAGATTGCCAAACAGAGAAGCGAGATTCATCACTCCAGAGTCCAGTGGCGGCGTGATTTACACCACTGAATCCACCGCTTTGCATTGCACTTGGTGATTCAAGTCTTGGATGCAGCTGCTCGGCCATGGAAACCCATTCCATGAAGCTCTCTACGCACTGTTCTCGAGCTAATCTGAAGGCCACACGAAGTTTGGAGGTATGTAGCTACCGACTCTGCAGAAAGTTGGCGACTTCTGTGCATGCGCTGACCCCACTCTGTGTTTTTTAACAGTTGACCGTGGAATATTTAGTAGTAAGAAATTTTCACGAATGGAGCACAGGTGGCAGCCTATCACCTATACCTGAGAGCAACCCATTCTTGCACAAATGTTTGTAGAAGCAGTCTGCATGCCTGGGTGCTTGATTTTATACACCTGTGGCCATGGAAGTGATTGGAACACCTGAATTCAATGATTTGGAGGGGTGTCCCAATACTTTTGGCAATATAATGTATGTATAAACTGCATTTTTAATATATTTTTTAAAATAAATTAATAGATCCGGACAAAATGGATGCTCTATTATGTGGCAGGTGACTGTAAAGTATGTGCTCTCTTTCCTGGGTTTCTGTGGTTTATACCTCTTAGCACAGTCCATCCCCTTTTGTCCCATTTCTAGAAACTCTCTCATAGTGGAAGGCATGGAGGGGTCGAAAGCTTTCAGATCAATGACCCCCTGACCTTCTGCCTGCTCCACCCCGACTCTGACGCTCCCCTCGCCGCCTCTGTGGCAGAACTGGACTAGTCTCATAGCGGCTGAGCTTGCGGTGCCTCTGACGGTGCCTGCAGAGAATACGGCATTGAGTCTCCTCAAACTGAGCTGAGAGATACCCAGAAATCTCATCTATTAAAACAGAGGAAAAGAGAGACAGACAGAAGAAAGGACATAGAGCAGTGAAAGAGAGAAGTGGACAAACATGGCAATAGGTGCAGGATGACAGGATAAATAATGTGCCCTTCAAGTGGAGTCAGAAATATCGTAATTGCGAGATCTGAGCAAAGTCATATTTACGAGGGGAAACTCAAATAGATCATACACGAATCATTGCAGAAGCACTAATCTTTTAATATGGATAATATCATATATCTATAATCTATATATTTAGATCAGCAAGTCTGTAGTGAAAATTGTATATTCCATATTTAAATTTTACATGCTTTATTTAAATCATTTTAAAGGTATGATGTATAAAACATATACATTATAGACAAGACAACACGCTTTTTAACCTTTATTAAGCCTCTTCAAATAGCATAGGAATAGGTAATATTGAAAGAAAATAAATAAAGACAAATGAATTACCTACAAAATAATAAACACTTAAATATGTAAAAGAAAAATATAAATTACATTAAATATAAATATTAAATTCATTAAAACTTGAAGTAACTTTAAAGAATCTACGTTGTCTATTGTTCACAATATAATAAATGTGTTTGTTTGTTTAGTCTCTTGTTATGTTTCTGATTTGAATGCCCGACTCGGAGGTACGAGTTTCCCAGGTGCACCTGAAGGCAGCATTATTTAAGATAAACACAAAGCAGCCCAACCCAAGCTCTGGCAGGTTTTTATGTTACGTAACAATAATAGTCAGCTATAGTCAAATTATGTATTGCTTAAGACAACCTATTTATCGCTAAAATAAGATGTCACGCAAGGCTATGTAGATAAGAGGTCACTTTTCCCTGCTTTCAGTTTCTTGCAGTGCTGTGTGATTATCCTACCTGATCTTGTTGCAAAAAAAAACTGTTTGATCGTACACGTTGAAAAACGATTACAAAAACGATCTGTATCAGGTTTAATGTGTTAGCCTATACTCACTGCACCATTTCAAAGTGATGCGACTAAACTTACACAATCTTTGTACTTTGATACAGGTACAGCTCACACTCTCGCTGTCATGTGACTTCTAGTGATGTCCGGATTCCTGAAAGAATCGTTTTCTGAGTCGGATCTTTTCATTGTATCGATTGAACCGGTTCGCGAAATTGGACAGAACGCTATTTGAACTGTGGATTTCACTGTGAATATTGTTCGAGAAAAAAATTACCTTATAATACATAGTTTTAAAGATGGCTGATTTAAATTAATTTTACTATTGTCTACTGTAGGCCTACATGAAAAATAAATTCTAAATGACTTCATGGCTGCGACAAACTGAACTGGGATACATAGAAATTTAATAAACACTCTTCTTAATATAAAAACGTAAAACAGTCATGTGTGATGCATGTGGTCAGATAAAGCATGATCATGATGTGTCAGTCACGCCAGGATGATAAAAGAATTACAGAATTGTTCTTTGAACAGGTTTGTAACTGTTCAAAAGAACCGATTCGCAGAAATGAGTTGGGCTTGTCATCACTGGTGACTTCCGGTTTGTATTTGTAGTTTAAGGAGTATTTGTTGAGAAGGACCATTTAAGGAATTCGTCATATTAAAATAACCTTTTGGGTTAAAACATGAATCCGTATTAAAATAGCACGTTTAAAATAGACTATTGCATAAATACCACAATTTTTTCTGCATTTTATTCCATTACAAAGTTCGGAAAAAATACATTTTCATACATCACGTGACACCATTGGTCATGTGATTAGTCTTTGTCCGCTCAGCTGACATCACGACTTCATTTCTGCAAGGCGAGAGGGGGAAACGTTAGAATGTCTGTAAGGTAAGAGGATTATTTATAATTGTTCATGTTTAAAATAAGTTTCCATCATCACTGCTGTTTTTATTTGGTATATTGTGTTTGGTACGAGCATTATATATTTCGTCAAATTCATTCATTTTAAGTTATAATTGCTAAAAGCTAGATATTTGTCAGTAGATAGTCAGTGTTAACATATTTTTCTGTGGAGATTTATTTTTTCATCCGTTTTTTGGCAGGATAATGCAAATGATCTTTGGTTGGGTTTATGCGCTTTGTTCCAGAGCAGGGGGTAAAATATAATATATTATATATAGATATATAAATATTAAATATATGGCAGCTGTTTTTATCGACGAAGACCCATTTATACTGTGGAAAAATAAAAATATTATAAATATGTATAAAATACTATTTGCGAAATATTTACCTTTTTATTACTTGTGATTAATATGATTTCTTACTAAGATTTAGAAAGCAGTATGAAACCATAATAACGTCAGGTTTGATCAATTTTAACTTTATGTTGTTGTTGTCGTCGTTATTATGCATTTTTAAAAACTTTAGTCTTCCATAGGCTCACTATCACCCCGTCGCAGTTTACAAAGGATAATTAAATAACAGTTTCAGCAAAAACAGTTCCTCATTGTTGACATGACACAGTTCAAAATAATAAATAGTTGAAATATGAGAAGTATTGAATTTGACATGTCAGCAGTGAGGAGCTGTGTTTGTGGAAGCTGCAAATGATTTATTCGTCCCTCATTTGATGACTATTGCAAATGTTTCAGCGCATTAATTCATTTGAATTGTCAAATGTTTGCAGTAGCAAAAGTCCAACAGTCTGAGACCACTAAGATTCTGCACAATTTCTAGGATGCTAATCAAATAATTAAATTAGCATATATTGGCATTAGTTAAAAAATGTTTTTAAATAGAAAAAAGATGCATATTCACAGTCCTTTGTCATAGTCTCAGTTCTTTGGACCCCACTGTACATAATGCCAAATGACACTCAAATGTCAATCAAACATTATCAGAAATCATGTGAGCAGCTGAAATGAGTCAAGCTAAACATCAACTTATTTTTTAATTCTTGAAGAGCCTCTCATGACCGTAAGCACGAGAGCTAAGCAACATCCACTAAACATTCAATTAAGCAAATTTCTCAGCATGTGTTAATGTTTTAATCTCTCTCTGTCTTCTCTGTCTTTCCTTCCATCCAGTGTCCAGCCTATCCAGTGGACCTCTGACTGCAAGGACAAGAAGTGAGTAAATCCCTGTCTCAAACAGTGCACTTGATCTGCACTTGTGGTTTCGTGGCCTCATTTGTGCAAGTCTGAATGGTGTTCTTCTCAAATTTGTTATTTTATAATTCAGAAGGGTGATTAACTATTGCAGTGTTGACTACTACAGCATTACATCACCATCACAGGAACTGAATCAATCATTACTGCTGATACCTGAACTGCTTTACAATCAACAACACACAGACTTTAGACTTTAGACTGCTTTCTTATCACCAATGTGTATAGTTTATTATTTAAGTGTGGCCCTGAAATGAACTACATTACAAAGGTTTGAACTGTATTGTTGTCTTGATTTTCCAGTAAAATTATCTAAACATCTTTAAAGCCACATACATTTACAAGAAAAGCTTTAATATAATAAAAGTTATGTTTTGAGAATAAATATCTCGTTTTTTTTTTATTATTAATTTGTCTTATTTTAAGCAAAAACGAGACAACCTTTTGGGTTTTTTGTTTTGTTTTTTAGACATTTTAGTCTTTAGCAATTTTAGTCATTATTATATTTATTTCTAATATTATATTTATTATTAATATTTTTGATTTTCTTTTTAGGTTAATTTTTTATGTGCTTTTGTCATTTTTAGATTTCTATTTAGCTTTAAATTCGTTTCAGTTTTAATAATTTTAGTACTTCAGCTTGATCATTTATTTCAGTTAGCTGCTAAGGCAACATTTCTAATATTTTATTTGATTTCAGCTTTATTTAAAGTAAGAAAAATGATTTTAATAGTTTTAGTTAACAATAGCAACACTGGCCAGTGCGGTATATTGTCTGAAAACAAGTATTAATTTACACAATTCTGCTTAACAAGTACATTATGTGATTTTAAGGATGTTTATTTATTAATTAATTCATCCTTTATTTAACCAGGAGAATCCCGTTGAGATATTGCTATCTCTTCTTCCAGAGAGACCTGGTCAAGACGGCAGAACATAACGTTTCACACAGAGAGAATCACAAAATAACAATGCCACAAATTACTCGTTCAAAATTGATCAATAAAATCAAAATCAAGAAAAACAATTACAAGTGTCCTTTAAAACTTTGTGCAAGATGCATTTAAAAATGCTCAACGGTGGCAGTGCATCTAGATTAAGTATTTAAGTTGATATATTTTTACTAGAAAACAAGACAATATTGAAATAAGAATGTTTTTTGCAGTATAATGGTGCATTATTGCAGCACTGTTTGGCTTCACTTCAGCTATTCTGCAGTATGTATATTAGAGAGAAAGTATACAGTAGTATATTGCTTTATTGTGAAGGTTGATTTGGATTATTCCTCTCTTTTACAGTTATGATGGCATTATCTTAATAACCCAAAATTATGAGCAGCTCCCTGATGAGCTGGAGTGTTTGAAAGCACCATTACAGGACTACAGTGCGGTGAGTACACCACACACATCTAACCAGCACTGAGTTTTATATTTATTTTTATTGCACACTTCTCATATTCTTCTCATTCAGGTGGACTGTTGCCTCAGGGAAGAGGTCGTAGTTGTCAAGGTTCCTGGTCTCCCTGGAAACAGATTGGTGTTTGCCTGCACTGGTCCAGTGAATCGAGACTATGATGATGTCCGGCGGTTCAGAGATGCTGCTGCTAATGGCATTAAGAGGTGCTTATGCAAACATAAACCGTGATGTGTAATGATCAGCTACTTCTGAAAACAAGTGTCTTTAATGTTCATGTCATTGGCCTGTTGTTCTTCTAGGGCATATTTCTGTCTTTGAAGAAGACTTTTACTCCTCTAAAGGTTTTGATTCATTGATCAGAATAGTTTTTTTGTCACAGGGCTCTGAAAGCCGGCATTCAGCACCCTCTGCTGGTTTGTCCCCCACACGACAGCTATGCAAAAAACACCCTGGCAGCCGTACTAGGAGCCCTGCATGTTCTCTACATGGTAAGCATTGTTTTTATGTATTATTAATTTTTACATTTATTTCATTCAATCATCAAAATGATCAATCATCACATATAAAAAAAATCAGTTTACCCTAAAATGTACATTGTCTTCCTATTATGCTATTTTAAAGGTTCCTAATTTTGACCTACAATAGGTTTACATGCATCCAATGTCAAAAACACTTTTATTTTCTCATAATATACATTGCACAGACTTTCTCAAAAAGTCTGAAAATGACTCGTTCGAAGATATAGGGCCCTGTTTTAACGATCTGAGCGCATGGTTTGAAGCTCATGGCGCAGGTGCACTTAGGGAGTGCCCGAATCCACTTTTGCTAGTTTAACTACGGAAAAAACGGTCGGCTCGCCAAGCGCATGGTCCAAAGGGTTGTACCTAGTCTCTTAATGAGTCATGGGTGTGTTTTGGGCACAACGTGCAATAAACCAATCAGAGTGTCATCTCTCATTCCCTTTAAAAGCCAGTTGCGCTTGCGTGGTGGATTCGCTATTTACATGGCAGAATTTGTGAGCGGAAAGACTGAATGCTTCTCCAGAGAGGAATCCTTTTATTTTTAATATTTAAACATGTTTGTGTGCTGCTGCGTATCCCTGTGTGTGTAATAAGCAGTGTGTACACACGTTGTGCACCCACCTATAGGCGCATATTACTAACGCGCTCTTAAATAACACAAAAAATACTGCGCTATTGACTTTAGACCAGGTTTTTGTTGGTCAATGTGCAGTCATATTCAGTTGCCTCAAAATAGCAGCGCGCTAACAATGTGCCTGAACACACCTCGTTTTCAGACCAGCACGCCCATGGGCGAACAGATGGCCGCGAGTGCATTTGCTATTTAAACAACGTGGCGCTGGACGTGAAAATGATAACTGCGTCAGGCTGAAACTAGCAAAAAACACTTGCGTCGCATTGCGGCAGGTGTATGATCGGGCCTTCAGTCTCTCTAAACCCCTCCTTACCAAGACCTACTCTGCTCTGATTGGTCAGACGGCCCAGTCTGTTGTGATTGGTCTACCGCTTACAGCGATGTCGGGAAACGAAACGCCCATTACCATATGTGAATTTCAGCTCTGGATCTGGACCCTCAGCACTTGTGTACACAGTGATATAAACAGTAACAATGGCAGTGTTCCCCATTCATTAACTAGTTTGTTCGGCCCGCCATAGTCTAATCTGTCCCGCCACAGTTTCATAATGACTCAAAAATATATTTAAACTTCTCACATAAAACGCTTTTAACGTCGCAATTTGGCTTTATCTTCTAATCAAAATGTTACCAAATAAGTCTGTTCGCTGCACTGCACATTTCAAAGCGAAGTGCGCACTTTGCTCACACAATCAGCTTGTGATCCAGTGTTTTCCGCCAAAATAAAAGCTCAGCTGCAGTTTCTGTCAAAATAAAAGCTCAAGGGTTTTTCTCTTGCAAGTGTAGAAATTAGAACAAAAGTATTATAATTTCCATTCTGTAGCATAAAATAATATACTTATGAAGTATTCATTTTCATTTATTTTACAGTGCATTTGTTTTACATTATACGGCTATTACTGTCATACGGATGATAATATTATTATTATTATTATTATTATCAAATTATTTTGAGGTTGCGAATTGCAACCGCCCACCACTCACCCCTCCCTTTCAAACCACATAGAGAAGCTACGGTGGCCAACACAGGACAAATATGTCGTCGTCTGAGACAGCAGAGAGTGACTAGCGCTCTGTAGAGCAGTTTGTCCGTTTAGGACTACTGTAGAAACATGACGGCGCAAAATGGCGACTTCACTGTAAGGGGACCCGCGGTGTATGTAGATAGAAATGGCTCATTCTAAGGTAATAAAAACATAACAGTTCATTATGTAAGGTCTTTATACACCACTGAAAACATAGTTATGTATATTATATTGCATTTTTGTCAATAGATCCTGCTGAATATTACACAGTGCATCTTTAATATTGAACTTTCAAAGTGCAACAGATTGATAATTAACTTTAAAGGTCCACCCACCACAGTCACAAAATCCTGTGGGAAACACTGCGATGTGTCGGTTTCACTTTATAAATTTGAGTCCTAATCCTCATCCTTTTGTAATGCATGCAAAGTGGATTTGCTTTCACAGCACAGAAAACAGACATGTATGACGTCGACAACACTTCCAGGCCTCAGTTGCAACTACAGTGTTAGAGAGCGAGTCAAAGTAGATGTTGTTCGTCGGCAGCCATTATGCCAATTTGACACAAACATACGTTGGTTTGTGTGACTCGTTTCAGGCAGTTCAGAATCGGTTCTTTCTTTTGGGAGACAATAACTCCATTTATCGTTCACTTTTACCTTTGAAACTTTGCAGACCTTTTACATTCACAAACAGCTGTTTAACGCACTACATAAAAGGTAATATCTGAAAAGCATAACGTGGGCACTTTAAGCTGAAACAAAATAAAATAATATATAAATATTAGATGAATAAATTAACTTTAAAACTTAAACAAGAAATGTCTTAGAAATGTTGCCTAAGCAACTAACTGAAATAAAGTATTTAATTTAAATTCTTAAAACTGAAATGAAAATAAATTGAAGTCAAATATAAATATAAAAAACTAATAAACTGACAAAAGCACATAACAAAATCACTGAAAATATAAAAATAAAACCTAATTCAAAATATTAATAAGTATTATACAAGTAATACTAACACTGGATCTTATAGAACAAATGCCCTCTCTGTTGTCTAGTTTAAGACTTTAATGCTTGTCAGTACCAGTGTAAACTAGTTAATATCTCTGTCATCAGCCTTTAGAGGTGAGGGAGTCCAAGTCGTCCCCTCATAAGGTGGTGATGCTGGGCATCTGGGCGGAGAACCAGACGCAGGGAGTCGCCATTACTGAGCTGGCCACTGCTCTGGAGAGCGGCAGGTATGATTTTGTGTCTGTTATTGCGTCCTCAGGAAAGCAATTTTAGCTATCATTTTGACAAAGACCTACTGTATACAATAAGCAATAAAAAAAGATCACTTGTGTATGGTACAGGTTTGTCTATCGTGATATCGGCGGCTCTGACCCGGAGCGAATGGCTGCCCCACGTGTAGCTGAGTATGTTCAAACAGTCTTCAAGGATAGTCCTGTAACGGTGAGTCTTTGAGTGACATTCAGTACAGTTTAAAGCTGTATCTCGTGTCAATGCTTCATTCATCTCCATATGTTTCTTAGGTGACTGTAGTGAGTAATTTGAATACTCTGGAGAAGGAGTACCCCTGTTTGGCTGCAGTCAACCGCTGTGCTAACAGTAAGAGCATGGTTATGGATATAATATCCATTTAATATAATATGGAATTACAGAGAAATTTCACCAAATTTTTACTAAACACAGCTTGTTTCAGATTAGTTAGTGCCAAAACTAGATCCCTCAAAAGCAGTGATCCATACCAAGAACCAGCCGTCCAGTTTGATAACTAAAATAGAGAAAATGCAGGATTTATTTATTGATAAATTATTCATAACATTTTATTTCAAACACTGAATTTAAAAATTTTCCAAAAATGTAAAAAATATATAATTTATTATTTTCATGTATGTATTTATTTATTTATATTATAAATTAATACTTTTATTCAGCAAGGATCCATTAAATTGATCAAAAGTGACAATAAAGACATTTATAATGTCAGAAGTTTTCTATTTCAAATAAATGCTGTTCATTTAAACTTTCTATTAATTTAAGAATAGAAATATTAAGCAACACAACTGTTTTTGACATTAATAATAATAATAATGTTTCTTGAGCACCAAATCAGCATATTAGAGTGATTTCAGAAGGATCATGTGACACTGAAGATGGGCATAATGATGCTGAAAATTCAGCTTTGCATCACAGGAATAAATTATATTTTAAAATATATTCAAATAGAAAACAGTTCTTTTAAATTCTAATAATATTTCACAATATTACTGTTTTTACTGTATTTTTGTTCAAATAAATGTAGCCTTGGTGAGCATAATTCTTTCAAAAACATAAAAAATCTTACTGACCCCAAACGTTTTAACAATGTATAATATGAAATATATAATATAACAAAATTATTAAAAAATCTTTTTTACAGTGTCTTTTTACATACACAAGTAAGCATGTGGTTATTTCTGAGCCAAATTTCACCTAGTACAGTGGAAGTAGGATGAGGTATGAGACCATAAACCATAAGACCATGACCTAGACAAAGGCCACATTTATATTTTCTCCAGAACTGAAGACTCCAATTCTGGATCTCATTAGTGATGGTGTTATGTAATGTGTAATGTAATCATTAAGTTAAAAGGCTGATGTTTCTGCTTCAGCTGTGCCGCGCCATCAGGCCAGAGTGATCAAGCTGCTGTACTGTGGAGAAGGGCCTATTCAACAGACTCTCATGGTGGTTGGCAAGGTAATATTTAGGTTAACTGTATTTGGACACCCAGGACAGAGCAGTTTCCAGTCCATATGAACGTTGTATGTTATTGCAGGGCATTACTTATGACACCGGTGGAGCTGACATCAAGGCCGGTGGAATCATGGCTGGAATGCACAGAGATAAATGTGGATCTGCGGCTGTTGCTGGCTTCTTCCAGGTACTGATCCCATACACACCTGCTCGTATTACTGACGATCAGAAGAATATTAGAGTCTAATATCATTGTTGGTTTTGTTTTAGATCCTAGCCAAACTAAAGCCCAAACACCTGAAGGTTGTGGGTGCGATGGCAATGGTGCGGAACAGTGTCGGATCTGGTAAGCAACTTTGTCTGCATGTGTTGACCAGGTTGAGTGTCTGTTACTAAGTATTTGTCATCCTTTTTTTTTTTTAACCCGTTGGCAGATTGTTATGTGGCGGACGAGTTGGTGGTGTCTCGTGCCGGTCGTAGAATCCGAGTTGGAAACACTGATGCTGAAGGAAGAATGGTCATGGTGGACTTGCTGTGTGAGATGAAGGAGCAGGTACACACATATATCAGCATATAGAATAGTATGCATTACTATTTTAAGATTTAAAGGGGTCCTATCATGAGATCAAGATCATCTTGTTATATGAAATTGTATCTTTAACGGTACTCTCACTCTAAGGTCTAATTTGCTTGTGTAGCACCTACTGCTCTGCATATCTTTTTTTATAAGATGTGTAAAACATTACATTTAAAATATATTAAAATAGAAAATAGTTATTTTAATTTGTAAAAATATTGCTGTTTTTACTGTTATTTTAATCAAATAAATGCAGACTTCTTTCAAAAACATTTTAAAAATATTATCGATCTAGAACTTTTTAATGGTACAATTTTTCAATTATAAATGTATATAATGTGGTTGTTATTAAGCCAGTTTTCACCTAGTACAGTGGAAGTAGGATGAGGTATGAGACCATTTTTACTTGCAATTTGCTTGTGTGTAGCACCTACAGCTCTGCATATCTTTTTATAAGATGTTAATCACAAGCGTCAACGTTTGAAAGTTGGTCAGACGGACACAACGACAAACGTGTAGCCAATCAGCATTAGGGGGCATAAGACGGTGGAGGAGAGAGAACGAGTTGAAAGAGAGCTGCCTGAGAGACATTATAAAAGACAAAAGCTCATAAGATATGACTGGAAAATGAAGGGTTATGATCAGGCAAGAGCTTTAGGACCCGTGTTAATATTAGAAAAGCTTTCCAGCGCTGGAGAGAGCTATGCGGGAAGGCCTGAAAACAGACGTGAAGGTTGCATTGTTACTGCTCCATACGTGAGTAACACTGGTTTTGAGTGTCATTGTATGTCTGGAGCTGCTGTTCTTTTGGCAACTAACAGCGAACGCTTGTTTGTATTTACTCTTGTGTACTGAAGCATCATTTTGTTGCACTTCTGCTACGATAAATAGACATACACTCTTGCATTGAGTGTGTAACGGAGGTCAGCTAGCGAGAGGTGTGCAGGCTGATGACTGCTAGAGAATACAGTGTTTACTGTTTAGCGTCCTTGTTAGTGCACCTCGCATGCCACCGGTCGGGGTTCGAGGCCGACTCAGAGCAGGGCGGTTAGGATTGGAGAGTGAGCTTTGGAGGCGGTGCAATGAAGAAAGGGGTGTGTTTGTTTGGGTTGATTTCAAATATCAACAATGTTCAGCAATGATTGAGAAATATCGCTTACTCCACCTTTTAACAAGGTTCACAGTTTGAGCTGCACATTTCAGCACCGTTCATTTATGAAAAAGTCATAATGCAGGCTTCACATAGATGCTTATTTTACTGGACCCAACTGCTTTTATTTTTATATTTTCAGTTTTCATTTTAGTAATTTTGTTGTTATTTTTATTTATTTTTTTTAAATATTTCTATTTCGCTTTATTTTATTTTTTAGTTTTAGACACATTCGTACGTGAATCAAACTTTCAGTTAATTCAGTTCTTTAAGTTAATTTTTTTTCATCTAATATTTATTTTTAATTTTATTTCATGCTTTTTCAATTAATAAATTATTATATTAACTCTTTCATGCCAGCATTTTTCAAGAAATTTTGCTATCCAACGCCAGCACTTTTGATAATTTACATAATTTCATGGCCCCCAGAATATTTTGTTGTATGAATATCTGAACATGCAATATATCAAAAGAAAGAACAGAGCCTCTGCTTTTAAACAAAAAACCCGTTTTATTCCAGCTTCTTTTTTTTTCTTCTTTTTTTATCTACACTTGAATGTGGGTAAGTTTCATAAAAAAGCAAAATTTTGAACAAAAAAACTGAGAAAATTGTTGTTGTTTTTTTCTTTTTCTTTTTTCAAAGACTACAACATGCATATGCAGTGCTTTGTTTCTGCTTCTTCTTCGCCTGTGTTTTGATCCGGAGATTCTGTACTCTTTCAGAAGATGCTTAACAATGCCCCCTACTGTATAGACCTTATGTGGCAGAGAAAAAAGCGTGCAGCCATTTTTAGAATTTTGTGTTTGAACTTCCATTTTTGCATAAGCTCTGTATATTTCTATGGCATCGCTGTTAAAGAGTAATTAGCTGAAGCGGATGTCATCATAATAAATGTCAGTAGTCCGGGAAGATTTTAAAACGAGCGCTTAATTCATAAATCTGTAAGATCTTCCCTTAATGCTGTGGAAATACAAATCGGAAGACACGGAAAGCCAGAAAATTCCGTCAATGGTGGGGAAAGAACTAAATATGACATTATCCTTTTTGGTGTATGTTTCTGTAGGCGATAAAGGAGGTGTCCCCTCATCTCTTCACTATTGCCACTCTGACCGGACATGCTGTCAGAGCCATGGGACCGCATTACTCTGTGAGTGTATATACTCCTGCATATCCTCCCAGGGTAGAGGGAAAAACAGTGTTCATCACACATCAGTGCTACTGTGACCGCTTTCATTTTGAACATGTCCCTCTCCATGTGTCACTGTAGATCATAATGGATAACGGTGCTGCTCAACGCTCAGGAAACGCTCAGCAGTGGCAGAAAGGTAAGAAGAGCTAAGACGTTTTTGGTTTCGTTTCCGTAAACGTAGTTTCATTCGTCAGAAATCTGTTTTTTGTGGCAGCTGGGGAGGTGCTGGGAGATCTGTTTGAGGTGTCCACTATTCGTCGGGAGGATTATGAGTTCCACAAAGGCAAGTCTGAGTATGAGGAGATCTTGCAGTCCAATAACCTGCCCTCGTCTGCCACACCACGGGGACACCAGACGCCTGCTGCCTTCCTCATCATGGCTTCTGGACTAGATAAGGTAGATTATTCCTGATGTAGTATCACTTTAGGATTTATTAACTCTTTCCCCGCCATTGACAAGATTTTCCCTTATTTATGACATAGCACTTACCCACTAGAAATTACAGTGGCTTTAACATTTCTATCGTAAAAAAAAATATCTAAATATTAAATATGGCCAAATATTAAAGATTAGGTGGACATTTGAATTAAATGTTTTTTGGCCAATATTAAACAAGTATTTGATCTGCTGTAAAGTGTAACAACAACAATGACCAGGCCTTTGGTGCAGGCATTTGTTATAATAATATACATATATTATATTAAGTATTTAACAGTGTTGTTCAATAAAATCATGATTACTTGCTTTTGAACCAATTATTATTGCCTCATATTATTATTATTATTATTATTATATATGTATTTTAAGTCATTTTAAAGGCTATTGTTCACTTAGGTCTATTTTTATTACTACAAAAATGATCCGATTAATTGTCAAAATAATCTATCGATTACCATCTAGAACGACAGCACTAGATTAGTTAAAGTCCCACTGTAGTCAATAATTTTATGCCTTAAAACTCATCTTTGATCACCAAAATGACACATTTAAATATTTTTTCCTGTGAAAAAAAACCCCGCAATGCCTTAAAATAGCTTGAATGTAACTCTACACCGTTGCTTCATTTAGTATAAGCGGATCAATGAATATGCAAATGAGCCCCGCCTCCACTCACTCGCACCAGCTCAGAGATCCACTCGCTCAACTTTACTCAAGTTGCTGTAGTAAAAGCTGCACAATGGTATCACTCTTTACAACGTCGGACTCATAACGGTAATTAATATGATCAGCCTTTTGCTTGATAACATTATTGAACAGCTAATAATGTGTTGCTAACGTTACACAAACCATGTTCCCGTTCGCCATCTCAGTCTGCCTTCTAAAAATCAGCATCCTTAGAAACGCTTTAAACATCATAGAACGTCAGTGGAGAAAGGCATATAGTTCATCATAACATTGTAATATACATCATATACATAATTCACCCGTATATTGCTAAATGTACCTGATTTTTCATATCAAAAGCAAAATATACCGGGATAACCTGGCTTCTTTTGAGACTCTCTGTCCACTGCTTCAGAGCGGTCATAGTTAATGATATGCTAAAGCCCGCCGGCACGTTGACGTGATTGGTTACAAGGTAATTTGTGACGTCAGAAACACCAGCAATTTCAAACCACGTTTTTGAGACTGTCTTTGGTTCACTGTAGTTTAATGAGATACTACTCAGCAATGGTGTTGACTTATTGCACATGGTTTGCTGGTGGGGAAAAAGTTACAAATGCAACATTTTTGCAAAAATTACATATATTAACCATCTACACATTTGCCCCTCAGCATGGAGTGGACTCGGACAAACCTCTGCCTTACTCCCATATCGACATTGCTGGATCCAGCGGCCCTTTCCCTGGAGTCCCAACAGGAGCCCCAATTCTTGCCATGGCGGCAAAGTACCTGCAGCTCTAAACATACGTCCAATGATTTTCTGTTCCTTCATAAATTCAATTATTTTCGTCTTGTGCCATTTCTTGATTTAATGGCTTTCATATCTGCTCCGTCTGACAAATAGTGGCCAAATAATAACGCTTTTATCCTTCCAGAATGAACACCATCCATCTTTATCCTTTTGTTGTTGCATCATACATGCATAAATGCCTCTCTTCATATCCTTAAAAACTCTACGCTCCTCTCACTCATCTTATCACGCTTTGTAGTACTGTGCAGATTTTCCATGTCTAATAAGTATTTACAGAGATTAATGTTAATTAACCAAACCAAAGTGTTTCCGTTCTTACCCTGTAGCCTTACAGTTTCTCCGTTGATATGACATTAAAGGGGGTGAGGAAGTTGAGCCAGTGATTTGATATTGAATTACATCTGTGACTTTGTTAGGCAATACTGTGAAAACAATAATGCATATTGTGTAACCACCCATTTTGTACAAGTACAATTTTGTGTGTAATCAAAGTAAGAGAATAAAAGCATTTTGTCAAACAAAAGGAGCATGATGCTTTCTGTATCCAACTGAAAGTCCAGCTGATCTGTGACTATAAGAATAAATGTCTCTGGGAATATTGAATAGAATCTAATTTGAAAGTTTATGGAATGCCATAGTACAAAATGACAAATGACTTTTTTTTTTTTTTTTTTAAATGTTCATCTAAAATGTTTTAATTTTACTATTTTGTTTTATTTGTAACACTTTACAATAAGGCTTCATTTGTTGAAATTAGTTAACGAACTATCGATGAACAATACTTCAAAAGTATGTATTAATTTTAATGTTAATCAACATTTACTAATACATTTTTAAGATGCTGTAATATATTGCTCATTGTTTGTTCATGTTAGTGCATTAACTAATATTAACAAATGAGACCTTACGTAAGTGTTACTGTTTTAAGACATCAAATAAAGTTTTAAATTTCAAGTGTTTAAAATAAGATAAATGTATTTTAACTACATTTCAGTACATGAACTAATTTTATAGTAAAATGTCTATTTGTCCATTTCAAATGTTTTAATTTTTGTTTGAATTAAATTGATACCATTCCTTAATTTTATTTTTGTCACTCTAGTCCTCCACTTACACTATATTGCCAAAAGTTTTGGGACGTCTGCCTTTACATGCACATGAACTTTAATGACATCCCATTCTTAATCCGTAGGGTTTAATATGGAGTTGGCCCACCCTTTGCAGCTATAACAGCTTCAGCTCTTCTGGGAAGGCTTTCCACAAGGTTTAGGAGTGTGTTTATGGGAATTTTTGACCATTCTTCTAGAAGCGCATTTGTGAGGTCAGGCACTGATGTTGGATGAGAAGGCCTGGCTCGCAGTCTCCGCTCTAATTCATCCCAAAGGTGTTCTATCGGGTTGAGGTCAGGACTCTGTGCAGGCCAGTCAAGTTCCTCCACACCAAACTCTCTCATCCATGTCTTTATGGACCTTGCTTTGTGCACTGATGCGCAGTCATGTTGGAACAGGAAGGGGCCATCCCCAAACTGTTCTCACAAAGTTGGGAGCATGAAATTGTCCAAAATGTCTTGGTATGCTGAAGCATTAAGAGTTCCTTTCACTGGAACTAAGGGGCCAAGCCCAACCCCTGAAAAACAACCCCACACCATAATCCCCCTCCACCAAATGTTACACTTGGCACAATGCAGTCAGGCAAGTACCGTTCTCCTGGCAACTGACCCAGACTCGTCCATCGGATTGCCAGACAGAGAAGCGTGATTCATCACTCCAGAGAACAAATTTCCACTGCTCTAGAGTCCAGGGGCCTCATTTATAAAATGTTGAGTAGAAACTGTCCTACGTTTGATCTAAGATCATTTCTCAAATGTGTGTACGTGTGATTCCGAAAAACGAACGTACGCACAAAAAAACGTGCGCACGCCTCTCTTTCGCATGTGAAATTTATAAATCGCAAATGATCTTGAAATTGTGCGCAGCTGAATGGTTTCAGATCTCCACCTTGTAAACGCCCCCTAATTAATATCATTAGCATATAAAAGAGCACCATTTAACGTCCAAATTTTTTACTTGAGAATGGCGAGCGGCAAGAAAAAGAATTTTAGCAAGGCTGAAATCGGGGTCCTGCTAAATAATTTAACTTTAATGCCGTGTAATTATGCTAACAGGATTTTTAAAAAGCACGCAGACTATATGTTTTATTTTGAACAAGTAGCCTAGGGTATTCTTGTAATTGATTAATTTGTACAGTTATTTTTTCAGGATATTTTTAAAACGTTTGCTGCATGGTTAAGGTAGGCTAAATATCAGTCAAAACTGTGTTGAGAAAAAAAAAAACGAAACTGCTGGTTTACTTTTGTGTACACTCACAATAAAAACAAAATATTGTGCTTTAATTTGTAAAACATTTCCTTTAAATTGTGGAGCACGTCAGTCAGTGTAGCCTACACTTGTTTTTCTTTCGTTTTGTTAATGTGTTAATCATTTAAGTGAAACATATTTCGTGTAAGCCTATTTATTTTTATATATATATATATATATATATATATATATATATATATATATATATATATATATATATATATATATATATATATAGGAATAAATCACATCAATTTCACACGTCCAGTACAATTGTGGTTTTGTTTCATTAATAGTGTATACTTTTTTTTCTTGATTTACCCCAAAAGAATGGAAGTAGGTAACATGACCATATGACAGCTTAAAATGTTATCTTATCTAACCAAAAAAAAAAAAAAAAAAAATCCAAGACAAACTAAAATATTTTGTCAATAAAATACAATTATTTATTTTTTTTCATATAAAATAATGGCATTTTTTATTAATTAAAACAAACACACTGCAAAACACATACAGCATAGTTCAAAACATAATAATTAATTAATAATTTCTGAACATTGACTATAGACTACTCATAAAAATATAGAATAGAATAGCATAATTCTAATACGGGCACATTGTAACGCAGTGTTACAACATGCCCCACCTGCACAACTGGGATTTAGTGTCTTCTGCTGGTTAAATAAGTATTAAAGAACTATCTCAACTGTTAAATTACAGATATAAGATTAAAATAATATCAGATTTGTCTAATTTTAAATAAACACAAAAAACAGAGAGAAATGTACTTTTGCTATGGTTAAATAAATGTTCAGTGATATCTTCCGAAGATTTTTGAATTTTGGGGCATTTTTTCGCTATATACTGTTGATATGGCAACTACTAAATACACTAAGTTTCGTCATGCTGATGTGTGGAAAGTTTTAAACCGTGTGTAACTAACCCCGCGTTACTTTGTGCCCTGCTCTGCCAGGAAAAATAACAATTATTAGGGAAAATAACTATTATCAGGATAATAATAATTTATTATTATTATTATTAATAATAATTATTATTATTATTATTGCTGCTACTGCTTATAAATTTCCAAATACCTGCAGTACTCAGACTCTGCCACAAGGAAAAGTGTGTACGTCTGCTCAGACCCTGACGTGGCGGTAAGCACTTTTCCATGTCAAAGACCGTTTTTGTAAATATGAACTTTGCCGTGGATTTCAGCGTACGCACACTCTAAGATCAAACCTGTGCGTACGCACGTTTTATAAATGAGGCCCCAGTGGCGGCGTGCTTTACACCACTGTATCCGACGCTTTGCATTGCACTTGGTGATGTAAGGCTTGGATGCAGCTGCTCAGCCATGGAAACCCATTCCATGAAGCTCTCTACACACTGTTCTTGAGCTAATCTGAAGGCCACACGAAATTTAGAGGTCTGTAGCTATTGACTCTGCAAGTTGGCGACTTCTGCACACTGTGTGCGTCAGCATGCTCTGACCCCGCTCTGTGATTTTACGTGGCCTACCACTTTGTGGCTGAGTTGCTGTTGTTCCCAATTGCTTCTACTTTGTTATAATACCACTAACAGTTGACTGTGGGATATTTAGTAGTGAGGAAATTTCACGAATGGACTTATTGCACAGGAGGCAACCTATCACGGTACCACACTTGAATTCACTGAGCTCCTGAGAGCGACCCATTCTTTCACAAATGTTTGTAGAAGCAGTCTGCATGCCTGTGGCCATGGAAGTGACTGGAACACCTGAATTCAATGATTTGGAGGGGTGTCCCAATACTTTTGGCAATATAGTGTATGTAAAACAAATCTAATGCATGAATCTTTCATAACACAAACTAAAGATGAAAATTCAGCAATGTAAATTATTTTTACCATTACATTTTTAAATGACTAAATTCTCTTCAGTTGTACTTCTAAATTGAGAAATTAAATTTTTTTGAGCTTTATAGTCGTGACTCGTAAATCTTAAATTAGTGACAGGCGTGATCATTTTAAAGGTGAACCACTGAGATAAATGGGAATGCTAAAATGGGTTATTAATAATTAAAATAATTATTTGTTATATTACATAATTATTTACATTGATTAGCCATAGAAAACATACTATGCTTTTCTTTCAAACATAATGAACAACTGTATGATGTGAATGTAGGAATGTGTGAAGGTGGCTTTAAGCAACTATAAAATTTGAAACTTTTTACAAATTATTTTATACAGGAAGTCATGGTGAATACATACGTTTAAAAATGCGCAAAAACAACAATATAAACTATTAACTACCTGTACTTTACATTTTATTGCAGCATCATCTTTGTGATTACAATCAGAAAGCCAAAAACAATATATTTCTATGCAAAAGTTGACAAATATGAACGGTCTTTTTATAGAGTGAAATTAAAGGTTTTAAATAAGACAAACAAAATGCCAGTGCATAATAATCCTTTATTCATTCAACTTAATCTATATGCATATGGTTCTTTACCACAGGATTCATCAGGAAAAAAAAAGAAAATATAGGAGGAAAAACTGAACCCTCTACAAAAATGTATATAGCCTTTCTTTGTCTTTACATATGTTCACTCAACACGTAGCAAGCAGTGGAGTCAGCTGATCTCAACATCTGAACACTATTCAACCCAGTCTAATAGTCAAGTGCTTAAAAGACCCACTAAGTTCTCAGCTATTCCAGCAGAAAAAAATGATTTCTCGTTTGCATGTTATGTATTCATTATTGTGTCCAATTGTGAAAGGCAGTTCTCAGGCTGGACAAATGATAACAGCTGGTAAGTTGAATACAAACTGAAGTTCACAACAAGAGCAGGAAGAAAAATGTGTGATGGATTGTAAACAATTCAAATGCATCTAATCCTCACTTCAGGTTCTTCATTTTTTCTGCTGTTAGTGTTGCTAAAGTTTATTCCAAAATTCAAAGCATGAAGGTTAAAGTACAATGGTGTCACGGATATGATGAAGGGGGGTAGGATGTCTCTGCAGCTGGCTGACTGCTACCTTGGGACCCCCCGAAATAAATCACTGCAACCCATAACCAACAACCATATTTTTCTCTATCCACTTTTTGGACAATAATGAAGTATTGGCACTGAACTACAGCGCCATGTTTAAATGCTGATAAGAGAGACAAATGCTGAAGTTACACAAGTTGTTGTTGTTCCAATACGATGCATTAAAGTCTCTTCTGTAAGAGACGCTGAGAACTGTGGGACTGATCTATAATACTGAGTCAATGGCGAGTACAATCACTGTTGCTATTGAACTTCCTGCAGGTCACTGAATGCTTGGAGAGGGTCTTGTTCAGCTGGGGCATGAATGAAGGGAAGCTGCTATTGAGGGATATAATGAAACCTAAGCATGTGGGAGGAATAAGGCAGAAGATAGTGACAGGAGTGAAGGGTGAACTTCAGTGTTTACTTGGTGTGAACCATAGAGGTGCTGAACAGAAGCTTCTGCTTTTTCTTTTTCTTCTTTCCCCCTTTCTCATCTAAAAAAAAAGAAAAGAAAGATAACGTGTAACAAACGTTCTGGAAAACACCAACTACGGTTTTGGAGAAAGAAAAAAAAAAAACCCTCTGCTTTCATTTTTCCTTTGTTTCAGAGTGAGCTAGTTGAGGGGAGTGCCGTTTCATTTGAATGAATCAGCTGGTTCAAAGAAAAGATTTACTGATTCACTTGAAAGGTCTCTGTCCAGACGTCCCTGTGTGGCATTTTATGCACATTTGTGGTTTAACAAATGTTTTATTATATTATTTTATTATTATTATTATTATTATTATTATTATTATTATAAGAACTTGTGTTTGAGTTTGATGCAGTCAGCCACGTTATTTTTGTGCCAAACAAACACTGCTTTTATTATTAATAATAAAACTAGTACCTATATATTATAACTATGACACGACACTGTGAGTTTAAGAAACCAATACTTTTAATCAGCAAGGATGAATTAAATGAATCAAAAGTGACAGTAAATACATTTATAACGCTACTAAAGAATGATTTCTGAAAGATCATGTGACACTGAAGACAGGAGTAATGGCTTCTAAAAATTCAGCTTTGCCATCACAGAAATAAATTACATTTTAAAACATATTCAAAGTTATTTTAAATCATTTATTACTGGTTTTGCTGTATTTTTTGGTCAAATAAAAGCAGCCTTGGTGAGCAGAATATAAAAATCTTACTGACCCCAGACTTTTTGAAGCGTATTGTATAGAAATGTTTTTCCTCACCAGGGATGGGTAAAGCCTGTGATGGGGTTTGATTTCCATTGTCCAGCTGTGACAAAGCCTGCTCGAAGGCCTGACTGAAGGAGTTTTGGAAACTGGGTACTGGGACCCGATCCGAGCTGTCACTCTCTCCATCACTGTCTGCCATAGGAGGGGCCAGGAACATGTCTGCTATGGAGGAAAACACACATACACACACACACATGTCACTACAAAACTATGCTAATATGAGTTAGTTAACAGTGAACCAACAAGAAACAAGTGTGTCAGTCAGGTCAAGTGTTTACAGGAGGCTCACCTTTCTTTGGGATGCTTTTAGGCCCAGCATCCACACGGGCTTTCCCATCTTTCAGCATCTACACCAGAGAGGATCATCAGTATGGTACAATTTGACACTCCTAATGGCATTATTTTATTTAACTATATTCAAATTTAGTTTTAATTTCATTTCATGTGACGATTTTTTTCCACCACATGAAGACAATGTGATGGCTTGTTATAAACGTGAAAGAAGGCGCTTTAGGCAAACCTGAGCGAAGGACATGCAGTGAGAGTCCTCTTCCACACTGGCGACACTCAGGGATGGACTATGCTCAGTCAGATTAGGGAACATCACTCCATCTGAAATAAATACAGGAAATAAGCACAAAAGACAAAGCACTGAAGGCCAGGTCCAGTGAGAGTGCGAGTGTTACCTGATGAAGGGCTGCTGCTCAGAGGGGACGGGGGTCCCAGCAGGAACTCTGGGAGCTGCATCTGTGAGCCGCTCTGAGGAGGAGATCCAAACGCAGGAAAATGCTGGAGGTTCTCCAGCCCAATGTGCACCTCTGGATCTGAACACAACAACAGGACACATTCAATAAATCACACCCTGACAAACCAATTACAACATTGAGCTGAACAATGCTCCACAATCTGACATTTTGTCTCATTTCAAAAAAGTTTTTTCAGAAACGTAATAAGCAATGGGGAATTAAATCCTCACATTTCCCCTGTTTCCTGTTTTCCTCTATCTCAATCCTCTTCTCCCTTCTCTTTTCATCCCTTGCTTTCTTCTGTCTCAGGCGCTTCCGTTTCTCCAAGTCATCTACCAGAAAGACAAAAATGTTAAAAAAATAACTTAAAATAGTCATTTTGTAGAACTCGCAAATACAATCACATTTAATTTTTTCCCCAAACTTGTATAGCATTGAATCCTGACACATAGTATAATACAGTGTTTCCCATTTCCACGTCGTAAACATGGTTTTCAAAGAAAGTGCAGTTTTCCACAAAAAAAAAAAGCTATTGTAGTATTGTAATTTTACTACAAAAGTGTAAAAATATTTGATATTTCATTATCATTTTCATTTCTTTTATAGTGGAGTTGTATTACGGCATTGTATTATTTGGCATGCATGTACCTGCGAAGCTGTCCAAGGTCTCTTTTGAGAGAACGGGTGGCTGAAGATTAAGCTCACAGAGGCTGAACTCACACGTGAGGGGCAGGTGAGAGAGGTAACGATGCCGACGCCGAATATCCTACAAATGAGGTCTGCGTTAATTACTTTATCATGATAGGCATTACTTAAAACCTGATCCTTTGAGAGAAGCATAAATTCACCATAGTAAAAGATTATTTTTACACACAAAATGCCAGATTGTTAACTGGGCACTGAGGTCATGTGAAAATGTATCATAGTACTGTCATAAATGTGTGAGACTGTGGGTACCTCAGAGACAGTGTGTCCATCAATCTCCACTACTGTAGCGGTGATAGACTGAGGGCTGTTCTCCAGGCTCCCGTACTCCCTCAGCAGACAGCGCACGTTCACTGGGTGCAGAAACATCTGCTGACCATCCTCAGCTACAGATACAAAAGACAGAAATAAGTCATATTTACTCTCCATCTCTACTGCTTACAGTTACGTACAGTTAAGTAGCTTTAAGCATCATTACAAATAGACTAACACACACCTTGATAGAAGTAGTAATATGGGCCATGATGAGCAGTCTGACTGGTCTGAGGGGTCTCTTCTACAGGTTTGTCCTCCAGAGCCCCTTCAGGCATCTCTTCAGCCACCTCAGGAACACTCTGAGTGGCCAACTCTTTCACTGGCTCCTCATGAGCTTCCTGAAGCTCATCATCAAAAGCTGAGGCATACTGCAGGATGGGCTGCGGTGGGACACACTACATTAAGCCCAATGATGCACACTGAAATTTGGTCAATATTCAGCTTCCAATTTATATTAAGTGCCTTTAACTACTAAGTACTAACATTTAAATGAATCAGTTGATACAATGGACGTTTTACATTGTACTTTTATCTGGAAAAAAAAAAATACCTACGCATAATAACAGCTATAATTAAGCTTTGTAATTACATATATAATTACACCGTTGACCCTTCTTTTCCACCTTAAACCTACCCAAACCTGTCTCTAACCATACCTGTGGCTATATCCCACCTCAATAGCAGCAAAAGTGTTTTAGGTTGACTGTTATTTTAAAAGTAAGTGCACTTACAGTGTACTTACCAAAGAAAGTACTGAGTAATATAAGACAGGATGGGATTTTTGACATAATTGTGTGTGTATTTGACCGTTTAAGCGTAGTAAGCCACTCATTTTGGTACTTGCAACTCACAAGCTGCTTGAGACTGAGAGGCGGCTTTATGTGCGCATCACTTATATAGATCGCTTCTGGTGTGAGTGCAAAACCTGCGGGAATTAGTAAAATTATGCACAATATAAGCACTATTTAACTGGAGTCAGTGAGAGGCGGCGGGAGTGTGTCACTTCACCATCAGAGAGAATAGAGCGAGAACATGCAGCTGACATTATTGCCTGTACCGCTGGCAACAAAACAGACCGGCTCTGAATCAGAAAGACGTGAGACTGACCGGCCGGTTACCGGTCCGGGCCGAGTATGTGAAAAAACAGCCGATTCCGGTCCCTGGCCAGTCGAACGGTGCATCTCTAATAAGTACATTGTACTTAACATTCTTTTTAGCAGTTTAACACAGTGTCTAAACCGGACATGAGCCACGCGAAGCGACAAAAGCAAATAGAACCCATTATAATCGGTAATGCTGTCTACACTGGATATGGCGCTTTTTCACATCCAGTGTAGACAGCCTCAAGCTGTTGCGATGCGGCGCCGGTGTAGACAGCGTAAGACACCAAATATAAAGTGGGAAGAGAAGTGGAGTGCAGTGGAAAAATTCTTGAACAGATCACAAGATCACACCGTTTGTCTTTTATTGTCATATTGCTAGACCAGAATTAAAAGCCATAAACTTGCAACACAGCACTTGACTAAGACTTGTTATTTTCCTATGCTGGGTAAAAACAATGAATGACAATTCACAAGCGCAGCAAATGAGACTAATTGTCCAACAGCCTTTGATTGAGACCATCATGATCATTATAATCTGAAGCCCAGAGCCTGTGGGGCATCAGAGTTATACTAAAAGAAATAAGCACCGTTTCTACTGACCTTGGAGGTAGTGAGGTTCTTGACCACAGTCACCTCAGGAGAGGAGTGCTCAGATAGAGACAGTTTCCTCATGTCCACCCCATCAACAGAACCGCCATCCTTACGGCGACACTTTAAAAGACCCTCTTCCCGATCCTGCTCATTCAGAGATAAAACGTGAGGGTTACATGTTAGTGTAAAATAGCTAAACAATTTTCCAACTCATGTAGCTTTTCCAGTTTAAAAAAAAAAAAAAAAGTGTTTAGCCTTTTTAAAATGTCACACATATATTCAGTTTCATAAAAGCATGAAGTATAAACGGTTTATAGTAATAAATCATACAATAAATTACATATTACAAGTTATTGTCCCCATAAATGGCTTTAATATAGTTTATATTATTTGAGTAACGTATAGCAACTACTTTTTCTTTAACGTGTGCATTTGGCAGATGCTTTTGTCCAAAGGGATTTCAAAGTGATCAAAAATCATGTAGCTTTTCCCTTTATCGTTTTTTTCAGGTATTTCTAAATGTCACATTGTATGTTTTCAGTTGTATAAAACAGTTTTTAATAAACGTTATATAGATGGTTGCATGTAAACATTTAAGTTTGTAATTCAATAATTCTCATAGTTTTTCTGAAATAAATTACACAATAAATTGCATAACCAGAGTTATACAATTCAAAAATAGCTTCAACGTCAATTAAACTATTTGAGTAACTTATACCAACTACTTTTCAAAACAGCAGTGTGACTTGTTAAAATAGTTTTGAGTTTCAAAGCATCTTGTCCAACCCAACACTCATACGCCAGTGTGAATGCTTGTGTACCTGCAGCTGCAGTAAGGCGCTCTGTATGAAACAGGCCTGTGGGTCGTCTTTCTCTTGGCTGAGCTGGGATTGGAGAGCCATCCTCTCTTCAGCCAGCAAACCCAAAACCTGCTGCTGAGATGCCAGCAGCAGCTTAGAGTATGCGCACAAATGCACATCTGCAAATGGGGGGGGGGGGGTTGTCAAATAAGACATACTCAGGTGAACACCACAAAAATCTCATGCAAACAGCAGAATGCCTCACCTCCAAAATGAATGGGCTCCTCCACTTTAACCCACTGAGAGCTGGGAAGAGCCACCAGCGATCCTTTCTCTCGCCGCATCAGACGCATAGTGATGACGTTACCAGACACGTACTGACGGGTCTCCATGGCAACCACACTGAAAGTTGATGAGATGGGTTTCAATGACAACATAGATGAGACATTACAATGTTAATTTTGAGTAAATATGTAAGATTTTTTCATCTTAATTTTTCAATTATTAGAGACTTCTTTTAAAAGAAATTGAAGAAAAAAAAAAAAAAAAGTAACAGGTAGTGTATATGGCACTTTTATGAACCAGGTGTTTGATTTTGAGGCAAACTTTTTTTTTTTCCCTTTTTTGTTACATGAAGTTTAAATAATGATGTTCACATTAAAGGTGCAGTAATCGATTTCTGAGAAGCACTGTTGAAAATGTAAATCAACACCTAAACAACAAAATTTGCTAGATGTCTGTTCTGTGTGTGCTGAAAAAAAATATTGCATTTGTACCTAGTCCTGGCAGTGTAAATAGGAGAAAAACAAAGTGGATCGGACCCATCAGACCAACACCATAACATTCTTGTAGCCAATCAGCAATAGGGGGCGCATCTGCTCATGATGCGGGAGGAGAGAGAGAGAGCGGGCAGGACATTTGTAGAAAGACTGTAGATAGAGAGTTGGCTGAGATATTACCAAAGAGGGAATGGTCAGAGGAATATAATTGGAAAAAGAAGAGTTACAATCAGGCAAGAGCTAGGACCACGTTAACATTGGAAAAGCTTTCCAGCACTGGAGAGACGTTAGAGCGGGAAGGCCTGAAAATGGATTGCTTTGTTTCTGCTTGACACTAATTTTTGCTATGTTTCACAAAACCGAAATAAGCTGTTGTGTGGTGTTGAATCGCAGCTGATTCATCCGTACTTGCACGAGATGTCTGAGTAATTAGTGGTTGCCTGTGGTGCATAGCTTGTTTTTTATATTGGGGGCAAGCAATGAAGGGAGGGGTGTGTTTGTTTGGTTGATTTCAAATATCAACAGTGTTTCTCAGAAATCGCTTACTGCACCTTTAACCAAAACCAAACAAGCATTATAAACTGGCAATTTCAGTATGAACCTCTTGAGATCAGCGCTGTGCACGGCCTCATAGCAAATGGGGCACTTGGACCAACTCTTCTCACTCAGAGAGAGGTAGTGCAACATGCATGGCCAACAGTAGATGTGGCCGCAGCGCGTCATGTGGGCCGCCACAGGGGGATACAGGCAGATCGGACAAGACGGCACCTCATGACTGTAGATGCGCTGTGTGGAATGAGAAAAACATCATGAGCAACATTTGAAGAAAATGCACTGCCGGCATAAACAAATAAGTGTGAATTCTGAACTGACCACTTGCTGCACACAGTCCCAGTCCACCAAAGTGTCCGGATCAGTGAAGTGGGCTTGATAGTCCTGATCGTCAATTACCACAAACTGGCAACTTGTGGACAAAAGGAAGATGTACTCATCAGCTAATCATTTTTCTCTTTTGACTACATGAACTGACACATTACACCAGAACAAATTAAGCAAGCACATTGAGTGCAAGCTGTAAATCCAGTTTGGCCAAATAGAAAAAGGTGGAGCAGACCTAAACTGTTTAATCACCTTTAAACAGTACACTAGTGTTTACGGTTAACTAAAACTATTAAAGAACATTTATGTTACCTGAAATAAAACTGCAATTTGGATAATACTTTCAGTAAATATTTCAGATATTTAAAAAATAAATAAAATAAAAATTCAAAATATAAAAATAAATAAATATATATATATATATATATATATATATAAAAAAAAATACCATTGTGCCACAAAGGGGTCATGACATGGATTTTTTTTTATTATTTAAATGTTCCTTGAGGTTCACTTATGTTAATAACATTTTTGTGCACAAAAAAAAAAGATAACTATACATGCAGAAAAACGATTGTTTTCAACTTTCATTCTGACCCTCTGTCTAAAATGATCCATTTTTAAGGGGCTGATCCTTTAAGGCTTGTCAGTAAACAGACACTGTTATGATTGACTAACGCTATTGCACACGAGTTTGTGTTTTGAAAACATTACACATATAAAACCTTCATTTATAGACAAAGCTTTATGAAATTATTTACTTGCGGTTTGTGATGCAGCTGCTGTCAGATCCAATACAGTTGGCTGCTTCATCTTTCAACAAAAGTTTATTTGCGAACTCCCCATTACATTGTGCCTCATTTACAAATCAAAATGCTCCGAACAAACATAATCCTCTGACGCAATCCGAGACACTTAAAATTAACCATCCACTTGTTTCTGATGCTGGGATGCTTCTGAAGTCTATACAGAGCGGTTTAAACTGGACAGCAGTCATATGCAAATGTGTTTGCCCATGTGACATCACAGATCCCACAATATCAAAACGAGTCGGTTTTGGAGCTTGATTAAAACCACAATATGTAATTTTTCGCTGCTAGAGGTGGCTTATTCAAAACAAAGGCGTAGCTTGATGACGCCTTGATTTCGCAGAGCTTTTATTATGTCGCAGACGACCGCTTCTGCTTTTTCCGGTCATGCGTATGTGGGGTAATGCAATGCTGTTTATCAAATTAGTATGATGTCACTGATAGGCGACGCACGGACACGATCTGTGTCCTGGTTAAAATTGCTTATTTCTCTGGATTTAAACATTCTTGGAAACATTTGGGATAATGTAAGTACACAAGTCAACAAAATATATAACAGTCTAGTGGTTTTAGGATATTTTAATCTAAAAATGTTTACATATTGTGCCTTTAAAAAAAATGCTTTTTTTATAATGAGGAGGACATTTTAAACTCTGAAACTTGCAGGACGTTTTAATGGTACAAAGACCTCTTATATATCAAATGATCAAGGCAAATTGGATTTCTCATGTCATGACCCTTTTAATAAATAATATAATACTACATTAATGATACTAAAATAACACTGCGGTACACTAAATATTGTTGCGTGTGATTTTATACCAATTCATATAAAAGTATGCAACATATTCTGCTGTACTCACTTAGCCTGTAGGAAAAGCTCCTTGTTGAAGGGCTTGTGTTTGTGACCCCACTTGTTGCGGCGACCCCAGCAGGAATGGCTATCTCCTACAGAGCCAAAATGGCCTCCACGTGGCTCAAACGTAAAGTTGAGCAGGTGGTTCAGACTTATCTTTTTGGGTCCAGCAAACTGAGCCGGGCTAAACTCGGCCCGGCGGTTCTCTGCTACCTAATGAGAGAGAACAACAGTTTATCCTGGTTACTCCATGTAACTACAGATCTGTTTATTTACATTGTGTTATTTTCTAGTAGTTCATTAACCAACATGATTACTGCAATTTTCAAATTAGCATGCAATAAGGAAGCATAAAAACATGAAAGTACAAATGAATCATAATCCAAAGGCTTATTGTAACACACCTCTTCTCTTCTCCCACCACCATCGAGGCCATACTGTCGCCCCCCTCCGCCACCTCTCTGGGGGGGTCTCTTGTCAAAATTCTTGCTTTTATGTGGCTGGGAGCGTCGTGGGCCTGGAAAGCTCTCGGCCTTGGCAAAAGCAGGCTCACGTTTGCGGCTATAGCGCTTTGAGCCCCCATTATTCTTACCATCTAACAGAACAGGGAAAAGAAGGATAAATGTCAAAATACATAAATTCCAAGCATAACATTTTACTTGACAAGGGGGTGACCAACTTCGGGAAAATATTACATTTTCTTGATTGCAATACTGACAATTTGATACGTGTCATTTCTCTGCAAGCTGAAATTAGATCATATGCCCCTTTTGTCAAATGAAAGTGTGCACTTTTCAATATTTCTGACAACATTCACACAGGCCTTAGCTAATCAATCCAGTCACACGCTGCTCTCTAAAGTGTTTCAGAAGGCCACACGATAAGAGCAGGGGGTGTAAACGCACACAGCTTATCGTCCGGCAGCAGAGATCGCTGTCCCATATGGTTCACAAGCCCACATCAAAACATTGTCATACTCATAACTAAAACATAGACAACACTGTTTAAGTTGTTATCTACAGTGATTTGCTTCTGATATGCTGGAGGCTTTCTTCGGTCCATCCAAAAGCTAGAGGGCAACACAGCACTGAAGCTTTTCTTTTGGTCACATGGCAGACTGCTGACAAGAATAGATCCTGACCATGATCCTCATGCATCTGATCTGCTACTAAGAGGAGTAGCAGATAAAATAAATCTAAATATTCCCTTGGGGGGAATACAGTTGGAAATGTTGGATTAGTTCATGGGAATTCGGTTTTGATATTGGTTTATCTATATAAGAGTGACACACACACACACCACCCATGTTGTGTTATCAGAACATAAGTTTATATCAGGTGGATTATGGATATATGCACTGACATAGATGGACACCAGAATAATTTACATAAATCACAGTAAATCCAGCATGATCAAGTTGGGAAAGGTTGAACTGGTTTAATAGATATTAAATTGTATAATCTATATTTCTATAAAATATTAAATGGATATATATAAAATGTTATATAACAGATTAATAAATGAGGGACTCACTTTTCCCACACATTTTAAATATATGGAGATTTTTGCGCCTTTCAATTTTAATCTACTTCCACATTTGTCCAAGAATTTACAGCTTTCAATCCATGTGTTTATGTAATTTATTGTGGTGTCCAGTGCATATATCCATTCCACCTCATATATGCTCATTTTCTGATAACACTGGTTACAGAGACCAACATATCAAAAGTTGATTCAAATTTGGAACTTAATTCCAATAAACTACTAACCTAACATTTCACTAAAACAAACTGAATTCCCCTAAATTTATATAACATTGTTCATTAAATATATTTAATTACAATATTAATATTTACATAAAATATTTAAAATGATATATTCAATCATATGCCAATCTAGTTTACTATGGATTTATTATGTTGATTAAAAAAATCCCTGAAAAAACTATTCCAGAGTAAATACTGCCTCTTAATGATTAAGAGTTTATTTCTGACACTTTAAATACTAAGCTTTATTGATATTTTACGAGTTTCTTTGTTGTTTATTCGAGAAACGGGCCAATGGCTAGCCGTGGCTACGTCATCTCGGCAGACACAAACAAAACCATGCCGCCAAGTCCCAAACACACATAAACACTTTCCCCTCGAAGCTGACAATGACAAGCGTGTGTTTGTGTGTGTAAGACGCTGATTCTGTACCTGTTTTGGTTTTAGTGTCTGTAGGAGTCGAGCCTGTAGAGCTGGAACGGGGCGGGATCTTCGTGTTGCTGCTGCTGCTGTTGTTTGCGTTTGGGTTTTTCTCCATTTTGAGGCCGAACTCCGGGGAGAGAGCGTCGAAGCTCTTTAGCATTAAACGGTGTAAACGGGGAGAACAACGGGTTGTTGTGAATGCGGGTCAGGCGACGAAGGCCCTTATTCATTTCTGTCAAACGCGGAGAACCCATCACGGCGACATCTTGACCACAAACAAACCGAGAGAAAAATAGAGACACAATCAAAATGTCTCAGTAAAAAAGCTGTGCTAACACAAAAAAAACAAGTGCCCAAAAAGCGGGGCCTCGCCCCTTGAAAAGCGCAGTTTCCTTGGCGTGGGAAGTGTTGCGCCCCACAAGGCGTCAGCCGCTCTCCGAAAAAGGAAAACGGATGAATATATGGGTTTTAACCCAAATTTTACTTCAGCTAAAGAAAGTCAGGCATATGGCGACAGGTCGCCAAACGGGAACCGCAAACACCCGGATGAGGGTTATAAACATCGCAGGGTTTACGAAGTGCGCATGCGCGGAATTACCGATTCTTATTGGTGCATTTGACTGCAAGATGTGGCGTAATAAATTTTTTTTTACAGTTTATGGGTGTAATCTCGCATACTTTTTATAGGCGGAGAGTTCTGTTTTGCTATCAAAGCATTTGTTGTTATTAATATTTGGTTTATTTCAAACACACGTTTACAGATGTTTTCAGTGAATAACAACAAGAAAAAGCAATAGTTGTTTTGGTTAGTACAGAAGAAAAAAAATGAGATACACGTGACCTACACAACACATGGCCAGAGTTCCTAGTCTTCATACAATAATAGCAGTAATGTAAATATATACTCAATTTACAAATCGTTCACAGTATAAAATGAAAACTGCTCCAAAAAATGTTTCTTATAGTATCAGAAATGTTAGGGCTCCACATGAACCATGTCCTATCAGTTGTATAAAATATCAGAACATCTGATCACTGCATGGTTACACAATGCCTTGAAGACCTACACAACTAACACAAAGGTTTGTTTTAGATCTCTTCATCATCATCATCACTCCAATCTTCGTAAGCTTCCTCCTCTCTGACAGCACGCATGGAACAGCTCAGGATTGCTCTCCTAACCTCTTGTTTTTCGGCTGTTGTAGAACGGAAGAGAAATACAGTCAGATTAAATCCCATGTCTGCTCAAATATCAAACTATAAGAAAAAAACACTATATAAAACACTGTATTTCCAGAAATGTATAGTTTGACACCACCGCTCTTTTCCAAAATAAATGAATATACTGGTTTTGTGAAAAAAAATTTCCATTTTGATTTCATGGTTACTATAATTTTCTCATGATCTCGACATAATTAAAGTTTGTTTTCTCAAGATGATGATTTAATTTTTAAGGTACACTTGAATATGGAATATTGCAGTATTATAAATGATTTATCTGTGTACATCATTATTTTCAGTGTTGGGTAAGTTACTCTAAAAAGTAATTAATTACCAGCTACTAATTACATCTTCAACAATGAAATTAGATTTATTACTGTACTAATTATTCTCTTTAAAAATATTGCATTACTTATTAATTACCTTCTAAATCTCATATCAAATCAACATCAAACAGTTGAAAAATACAAGGATAGACATGAAACTGCATACATTAATTGAATTGAACTGAATTGAATATACTCTATTGTCCCATTTCTGGAAAATTGGACTTCCACAACACAGCCAAACCACAACATTGGACTTACATAACAAAATGCATACCAACTGAAAAAGTTAAGAAATAAGCAACACCTAAATTATATTAAAAACCTACAGTATACAAAACTAATCTGTTTTGGAATTCTCTACTCAATAATTTAACTGCAGTTGGTACAAAAGAGTTTTTATTTACGATTTGATTTACAAATTAAAATATAAATAGTCTCCCATACAGTAGCATGTTAAAATTCTCATGAAAAAAAAAATGTGTCATCAGCAGCAATTATTTAGCTTGTTTTAAAACGTCATCTCTTCTCTTCTCTGATGATGCATTTACTGGCATGAGGGCGGGACAACCTGTCACTCACATGACGTCACAGCAATAGCAAACCACAACCATCCAATCAATTACCAATGGATAAAATCAAGTCCCGCCCTACTGTACATTTTTTCTTGTTTGAGAAGCCATTTCACTTTAGAAGCCCTGTTTACACCTGGTATTAAGATGAATTTTGGTTGATCGGATCACAAGTGGACAACGCTAAATACAGGTGTAAACAGGGTCTAAAATGTTTCGAGTTTGTCCACTTTAGACCACTTCCATAAATAGTCGAAAACGCATTTGATCGGATTGCTTTCGTAGTGTAAACGCTCATGTGGTCAAATGCGTTCGAACAGCCACAAAAGACCGTCTGCTCTCCGCCTACTGACCTAATGCGTAAACATTACGGGAAGCGCCCAAACGGGATTTAAACTTTGCCGGCTGAAGACCCAAGTTTGGTTTGAAGACGAAAATCATACCAAGCACAATGTTCTCGCACCATTCCTGATTTCTAACAGGCACTCACTGCATTCGGTGTGGTCTTGCGGCTGTCAGAGCAGAAACAAAAGCGGATGCAAAAAAGTTTTTTCTGTCGTTTCTGGGTGCGTTCATTATTGCACGAGCTTATTTCGTCCATTAGATCGAAAGATGTGGAAAAAAAACCCATACATTTACCCGCCCATAGACTCATCAGGAATCAGGACAGAAGTGGTTGAAAGTGGACAAAAGAGAGATTAAAATACCAGGTGTAAACGGGTACCTCGTCCACTTGTGATCCGATTGACCAAAACGCATCTTAATTCTTAAATCTTAACGCCATTTTAAAGGTGACTTAATACCAGGTGTAAACAGGACCTTAAGGTAGGGACACACCAAACCGACACCAAAGAACTAGCGCTGATGAAAGCCGACTGTGTTGTCGCCTCGCATCGGGGAAAAAATGTGCACTTGAACACACAGAGAGAACTACAGCCGACTGTCCGCTATCACGTGCGCTCTGCGCCAGCGTGTAAATGAGACAACAGTCTATTTCTGCAGATAAATATCTATATTCGTCAATCAAAAAGGGAAAGCGACGCTGCAGATACACAAACCGTAAACAAAGCAGCGCTTGCTTACGGTTTTGAATATCAATCCTGCTGATCAATTTCTTTATTCCACTCCGCTCGTGTTAATTAAAATATTTGCCCAGGAACACTCAGGTAAAGCCAGGGACACACCAAGCCGACGGTTGGCCGTCGGGCAACATCGGGCCGTTTTTGAGCATCGGCCGGCTTAGTTTTTTCGGTGTGGCTCTAGTCGGACGGCGTCTGGGTTTTTTTTTGGCCGATTCAACATGTAGAATCAGCGTCGGGCCGTCATGTCGGGCCTCTTATTGGCTGTTCAGCTTAGCAAACGAGTCAGTGCACGAGAATATTAAGAGCAAAAGTGATGAAAGCAAGCAACTAAATCAAAATTGAACAGACAGAAGGCTGTTATAATTTTATGTCATCTTACCTGAGCAACACGGCACGAATATTTTCATAATAACATGAGCGGAGTGGAAAAAAGTACATGATCAGCGTGATTTGATATTCAAAACGGTAAGCAAGCGCTGCTTTGTTTATGGTTTGTATACCTGCAGTCTTAGTTTCGCTTTTCCTTTTTGAATGACGAATAGATCTGCTTAAATAGAGTTATCTCCTTTACATGCGGGCGCAGAACGAACAGTCGCCTGTCGTCCTTTTGGTGTGTTCAGGTGCTGTTTTTCCAATATTATCTACCTGCAATACCGAAGGCTGCACTTTTAGGACCGCCGCAGTTTCAGGACTGCATTTCTAGGACCCTAGTTTTAGTTTTTTTTGTGACAGCGCCATCTAGCCAACAGAAGAGACCTAAACTTTTTCCACCTTATTTTAACAAAACAGCAGGCACGGGCATTTTAAACTTAATTACTTAAATTAGTTGAAATATTTCAAAGGGGTTACCAATGGGTAGGTTTTTAGGGCTAGGGGTTGGTTAAGACAACATATCAATTAAACAACTAAATCATTGCTAGGGTCCTAGAACTGCAGTCCTAGAAATGCGGTCCTGAAAATGCAGCCTCCGGGTTTGCAGCCAGATGCTACTCGTTTTTTCCCCCAACGCAGGCGACGCGAGGTGACAACACAGTTGGCTTTCATAAGCACTAGTTCTTTGGCATCGGTTTGGTGTGTCCCTACGTTAAGATAACGTAAAATTAGAACAGCCTTCTGTCTGAGCTGTTTGACTTCTTTGCTCACTGTTTTGCTATTATTCTTGTGCACTGACTCGTTCGCTAAGCTGAACAGCCAATCAGAGTTCTCTCTCTCACCAACGGCCTGATGCCGATTCTACATGATGAATCGGCCCAAAAAAACCCTGACGGCTTCCAACTAGAGCCAACGGTGCAGAACACACCGGAAAAAAACAATTCGGCTGACGCTCAAAAACGGCCCGACATTGCCTGATGGCCGACCGTCAGCTTGGTGAAAGCTTTAGATATATCACAATAAGGAAGAATATCACAACTTCCATTTCATGTGGACTTTAATTTTCATGTTAGTAATCTACAGCAAAAGTACAGTGCTCTTAATAGACATGGTATGAAATGTAATTGCTTTCGGATAATGGATTGAATGTTTATGTCGAAATCACAAGAAAACAGGAATAAATAATAACACATTGTATCTTTGGGCTTCCGTAAGATCTGTTGTAACTTAGAAATAACTTACCATCGTTTTTGCAGTCCAGCAGCATTATGTTGAGCTGTTGTCTATTGTACTTAACAAGAAACTTCTGACATGTTCTAATCGTCCCTGTGAAGGAGATCAGGCAAAGACATGAATGGTTGTAAGAACATATACATGTAAAGACATTGCAGGGAGTTGGCTGTCAGACAGTACCTCCAACATGTAAACAGTTGAGGAAGCACGGCACGCTCTGGCCTCTGGTCTCAAGGGAAGTGATGAAAGCAAGGGCAGACCAGATGAGTCGATATTGTCTTTTCCTGCAGCGTATTAAGACCACTCCGGTTTGGGCATTCAGGTATTTCACTACAGAAAATTTGAGAAGATTTTACCTTTGGGCTGAGCTACATCAATGCAATATCACGTTAAATGAGTTAAAATAACGGTAACGTAAACGATGATCAGTCGGATTATTTCTTATATCGTTGAGACCAGTGTTTACCCAACACCCCTATGTTAAACTGCGCTAATCCATAGTCCCCGTGTGCTCGGTTCACGGCTGCTCGGACTGTTTTGTAAAAGGCTTTCTCCCCCAACAGCTGCAGGCTGCTCCGTTCAGAGACACAAACCTCGCATAGCAAATACCTGCACACAGTCCAAAGAATAACGAAAGGTCAGGATTGTTTAGAAGTTAAAAACCTAAAAAGTGCTAAATGTCTTTTTTTCTTCTTCTTCATTACCTCGACTTGAATCGGACCATTTTTCCAACACGTGCATAACTGGCTTTGAAAACACTGCACTTTACTTCCGGGGTTCATTGGCCAATAATATTCCTCGTTGGTCAAAGAGGGCGGGGTCACCGTTTGACATCAAAATAGCTGATGTAGCTACTATTTAATAAGCCATTTTTAACAGTATATCACAATAGTGACATAATAGTGACAAGACCGTTCTTCTGAAGGCCACTACAATTAAAACTATTTTTAGTAGTTAGGACTATTTAGGGCAGTTGTCGTCGTCCTGTTATTTTAAGTAACATTTTTAGGAGAGAAAGTTTAAGCCTAGGCCTATACAAAAAACAGGCTGAGATTTTAAAGCAGTTCTTAATATTAATTCACATATGCTTACATATTATTCATGTAAATTTAATTTCCCATTTATTCTATTTATTGACATATTGTAGCCTATTTTAATTTTTACTAATGTTTATAGCCTACGTTTATTTTTCTGAAAGTGAATACATAGGCCTGTGATTTTTTTATTAATATTCATGGTAACACGGTTTCATTTGTTTAAAATTATTTATTAGTTAACGTGAACTATCTATGAAAAATACTTCTACGGCATTTTTTAATCTTTGTTAATTTCAACATTTACCAACCGATTATTAAAATCAAAAGTCGTATTAATAGCCTTTTATTTAATGGACCTAAACGAACATGAATGAACAATGAACCGTTTCATGTCTATTATTGAATCACTTAACTAGTCGAGGTTGATATAGGATTTAGAAAGTAATTAGTAATCTAATTACACTATTGAAGATGTGATTAGTAAATAGTAATTAATTACTTTTTTAGAGTAACTTACCCAACACTGGTGACTACAAAATAGTTTTAGGGTCCATGACATGATGCTTTATTTATTTGTATCTAATAATTTATTCAAAATACATTCAAATGTATTTTACATATATTGTGTAATAATAATAATAAATACTTTTATATTTTTTTATTTTGGTGTTTTTTAATCATGATTAAGATGTGTATTCTCAAGTATTATTTTAGTATTATTTACTATTATATTATTTATTAATATTTTAAATAGCTTTTATTTGTAAGTTTTTGTTTTAATTTTAGTTAGACATTTTGTTATTTGCTTTTGTCATTTTCATTAGGTTTTAATTTTTTTTAATTAACTGAAGAGGGCGCTAGACAACAGCGAAAACTTGAAGGTTGCTTCATGTTGCATTATTTGTCACTGAAAATATAAACTATAGGTTATCTAATCCCAACATTAATAATATCGATACGATTATTATTAATAAGAACAACATGAAACGTATAATAATGAGAATATTTATGTATCTAGCATTAACCACGAAACAATGGGTCATAACTTTTTATTATAGAAATATAATTATAGTGGTCATCGGTCACTTTTAAATGTCCTTGAAAATGTAAACAGACGCACAAAACATAGATGTCCTTGTGGCTCAGAAGTGGTGCCAGTGGTTCCCCGCCTTGCATTGGCACAGACAGAGTGTCCGAGATGGTGATGGTGGGTGGGTGTGTGCGCGCGTTCATCACAGATCTGCGCGGAGCAAAGCTCGAGCTGCTGCTTACACTGAAGTTGCGCGTCACAACATACACAACTCTGCATGGCACCGACCTGTAATCATGGAGCCGTAAACCTGTATTCTAGTGGATCTAGGCTCATAATTCCAGGCTGAGGAGACAGGTGCTTTCAGAGACGCCAAATCATATCATCAGGTGGAAGGTGTGCAAAAAAAGGGACTTGTGTTAGTTAATGAAAAATGTGGATCTACGCAAGTATTTTAACACATATGCTTCTTTTGGCCAGAGATGCAAGAGCTATTAACAAGGTAAGACGTTTCGTTATTGCTTTGAACAGCACACTTACATTTTACGCACAGTTTGTTAAACAAGGTTTTGCAATAAACATGATTATTAGTGTATGATCTCGTTTCGATTACTTGACAAGTGCATTTATCATCGTTTTACTAGATTCATTGGTCTTTAATATTGGCATGCCATTCGTTTGTTGCGCATGGTGTTTTTGGCAGAGTTGAAGACTGGACATCAAACCTCCAGTCAAATTATAAAGAGCAGACAGCATTTTCTTTGATTTTGCAATAGTACTGGATCCTGGGAGTGTCTGTATTTGTAGCATTCGTGAGATTTTGAAATGGAAGTTCATCTGGGGATTGTGAAATGACGTGTCCTGTAATTAGCGTTAATGAAACGTGAAATATCACGAGGTCAAATGTATAATGTTAATCTGACTTAATAAAGAATCCAGGAACATGAAATCTGTATTAAGTCATTATACACTACCGTTCAAAAGTTTAAGGTCAGTAAGTTCACAATATTGATGTTTTTTACTCTATTTTTTAATTATTATATTAATGTTAAATACATTGTAAAAAAAAAAAAAAAAAAAAGTACACACACATATATATCCAATAAATATGACAGCATATGTTTTACATTGCTTTAATTCATCAAAATAAGTTGAGCAATTTTAAACTTTGTTATACAAGATTCATTCAAGTCAGTTTAATGTAATTTAAGTTGAAATGACTTAAACATCCAAATTGATTGTACTTAATTTAAGGCAGCAACTTTTTGTTTTTTTTACAGTTTAATCATTCTGGTGACAACTATACAATACAAATGTTATTTCCAGTCCATGAATTTGATTGGTCAGGAGGCTTTCCAGGAGTGCTGATATTTAGTCCAACAGCACTGGGATTTGCATCACTCGACTTGACCGTGTTCACGGCGTTCCAGATCTGACTATGTAAGTGTTAGGAATACTTCTAACTAAACTGGAGCAGGCGGATTAATACGGGTTTTAATTTGGACACATGGAACACGGGGTGAATCCTCCCGTACGCAGGAGGTAGTTTGAGGCGGACTGTCACCGGGCTAAGGATCTTGGTGACAGGGAACGGACCAATGAATTTGGGAGCAAGTTTGTTACACACGGAACGGAGAGGAATATTCTTGGATGAAAGCCACACTTTTTGACCTACGACGTAGACGGGAGGCTTAGACCGGTGGCGATCGGCTTGAGCCTTGGTGCGCGCTCCCACCTGGAGCAGAGTCTCGCGGGCTCTGTTCCATGTGTGGCAACACCTCTGGACAAAGCAGAGAGGACCGCGACCTCGGATTCCAGACTAGGAAATTGGTGGCTGGAATTGGTGGCTGGTAACCTAAACTACATTCAAACGGAGAGAGGCCCGTAGATGACACTGGTAACGAGTTATGTGCGTACTCAACCCATGAAAGTTGCTGGCTCCAGGAGGAAGGATTCTTGGATACCAAACATCGCAACACTCTCTCAAGGTCTTGGTTGGCCCGCTCGGTCTGACCATTGCTCTGGGGATGGAAACCCGAAGACAGACTTACACTCGCTCCCAGTAATCTACAAAACTCCCTCCAGAATTTGGATACAAATTGGAGCCCCCTGTCAGAAACCACGTTCATCGGGAGGCCATGTATACGAAAGACGTGATCCACAACAGTCACCGCTGTCTCCTTGGCAGAAGGTAATTTGGGCAAGGGAATAAAATGAGCCGCCTTCGAGAACCGGTCCACAACGGTCAAAACGACCGTCTTGCCCTGGGAGGGCGGTAACAAAATCGAGCGCTATGTGGGACCAGGGTCTCGAAGGGACTGACAGCAGTTGGAGCAACCCATCTGGAGGTCGATTGGAAGTCTTACCACAAGCACAAACCGAACAGGCCAAAACGAAATCCCGAATGTCACGAGCCATACCTGGCCACCAGAATCGTTGCTTAACCAAAAAACTGGTCCGGTTAACTCCTGGATGACATGCTAAGTTGGAACAATGCCCCCATCGAACAACGGACCGTAGTCTCTCAGGCACGAATAATCGACTCGGTGGGCCGCCGGGCGGAGGCGTTACCCCTTTCAAGGCCGATTTGACCTTTGACTCAATCTCCCATGTGAGTGTAGAGACAATGAGTCTCTCAGGTAAAATGCACTCAGGAGTGGACGGGTGTTCGGAGCGGTCAAAAACGCGAGACAAAGCATCGGGTTTGATGTTTTTAGAACCCGGGCGGTACGAGAAGAGAAAAAAAAAAAAAAAAAAAAAAAAAAACACACACAACACACCTCCGAAAGAAAAGAACCCACCGAGCCTGCCTGGAGTTGAGTCTTTTAGCGGATCTGATATATTCCATGTTCTTATGATCGGTCCAAACGATAAAAGGTACCCCCAACCCCTCTAACCAATGACGCCACTCCTCCAATGCTAGCTTGACTGCCAACAACTCTCTGTTACCAATGTCGTAGTTGCATTCGGCTGGCGACAAACGATGGGAAAAAAAACGCGCATGGATGCATCTTGTCATCCGAGGAAGAGCGCTGGGAGAGAACCGCACTTACCCCCACCTCTGACGCATCGACCTTCACCACGAACTGACGTGATGGATCGGGGCAATCAGAATGGGAGCCGAAACAAAGCTGCTCTTAAGTTTAGTAAATGTAGCTTCGGCTACACCAGACCACCTGAACGTCGTTCTGGAGGAGGTCAAGGTCGTCAGAGGAGCGGCTAGTTGGCTGAAATTACGAATAAAATGTTGGTAGAAATTGGCGAATCCCAGAAACCTCTGTAGGGCCTTACGGGAATCTGGACTTGGCCAATCTACCACAGCCTTAACCTTGTCGGGATCCATGCGCATTCCCTCGGATGAGATGTACCCTAGGAACGGAACAGACTGTGCATGAAATGCACATTTCTCCGCCTTGACAAAAAACACATTCTCTAACAAGATGGGAACCAGCGGAGAGTCCGTGATCATGAAGTCTAGCTCCTCCGTGTGGTTCCCTGATGTTACGAGGGTGATATTGCCGGTGGTGAATGAAATGTCAGGAAGTTCTTGTCCATTGAGTGCACTGACAGAAATCTTGTGAGTGAGTGGAGTGATGGGAATCTGAAGGTGATGTGCAAAAGTTCTGTCCATAAAATTACCTTCAGCCCCCGAGTCCAGTAACGCCTGGCATTGGTGAAACTTGGTTGCCCATTGCAGTCTTACCGGGAGGAGAGTGGATGATGAGGATTTCTCCATGGATAGTCCGCCCGACAGTAACCTCAGTCCTACTGCCGGGCTTGATCTTTTACCGGGCAGTCTCTCAGAAAGTGTCCAGTTCCTCCGCAGTAGAGGCAGAGTCCCTTCATCCTCCGCCACTCTCTCTCTCCTCCCGGGAAAGCCGAGCTCTACCGACCTGCATGGGTTCGTGATCCGTCGCTGGGCTGACCATATTGCTGCTGCTGCTGGCTCTGGAATACTTTGGATTCTCAGATACTAACGCCTGATGAGTTCACCTCTCCAGTCGTTGTAAGCGTGCGTCCACTCGTAGTGCCAGATCGATGAGACCATTGAGATCCGTGGGAAGTTCCAGCGTGTAAATCTCTCTTTGAATACGGTCAGCCAACCCATGGAGGAACAATGCAGTCCCACTGCACCTCCTCGTTCCATTTGCACTCTGCCGCCAGGGTGCGGAACTCGATGGAATAGTCTGAGACGGGTCTATCCTTCTGGCGAAGATCGGTGAGTTGGCGGGCCGCCTCACGCCCCACTACAGCTCGATCAAAGACCCGCCTCATCTGCTTGGAGAGTGCTTGGAACGAGGAACAGCAGAGATCTTGGTTCTCCCACACCGCCGTTCCCACTGAGCCGCACGTCCAGATAACAGCGTCAACACCAGTGCCACTTTAGATTGCTCGGTGGAAAACGTCCGCGGCTGAAGAGAGAAAAATAATGAGCACTTGCTTAAGAATGCTCTGCAAAAGCTTGGCTCACCGGCATACACTTCCGGGGTGGGTAGACGTGGCTCATACTGTCGGTCAACACTAGGAGGGGTGGGGGGAACAGGTGGCAGGGGTGGCGCAGAGGGCATTCTCCGTTGTTGTAGTTGAGTGGTGAGCTCGGACACCTGCGCTACCAAGGCTTGCACCGCATGACCCGTAGCTGCCAGTTGTTCCTTTTGATGTTCCATACGAGTCCTGGTACTCACCAGGAACTCTCTTAACTCGGCCGCACTCGCTGAATCCATCGATGGTCAGATCGTTCTGTTAGGAATAATAACGGAGGATTCAGTAGCGAGTGTGAAACCGTATTTATTGAATAATTTCAATAATAAGAGTAGTAGCAGTGGGTCAGATGAGAAGAGGTGCACGGTAGTCCACACTTGGCAGCACAGGGACGCAGATGGGCAACCAGCCTTCCGTGAAGACACAAGGAACGGAACGACCATGAAGACAAACACTGGATCCAGACACGAACGCAGGAACACAGAGACAGCCAGGACCAGGACGAAACACCGAGAACTCTAAACGATCTGACAAACACAGGGTGGGTGATGAGACATTATATAGGCAGGTAAATCAGGTGCAGCTGACGGTGATGATCAGATTGACTGCAATCAGTGACCACGCCTCCAACACAACCACACATACACAGAGAAGAAATGAGTCAGTGAATTCATGAACCATGACAGTAAGTGGTGCAACTGGACAGAAAAGCCCATATGGGAGAAGGGAGGTTTTCGTAGACAGTCAGATCATTCAGAATAACTCAAACAACACTTAACAAATCAGCTTTCTCACACAATCTCCCCTCCCAGAGCGGCAGGCAACATATTTTGGCGCGTATGCCTTGGCCTAAATTACTCCTGGCACTGCCAGAACATTCCAGTCTTTAATCCTTGAGATGGCATGGCAATATAATTTAATTGGCATTTTAGACCCCTGACCTTACTCAAAATCCAGCCCAGGCCTTTTAGGCTAAAACTGTGAGAACTGACCACAATGCAGCTTGCTTTGATAGTTTACAGTGCACCTGTAAAACACTATACTGAGCTGTAAAGTAGCTGAACTCCCTATCAAAGCTCCCTTATGTATTTATTTTCTTCTGTTTGTCCCTGTTTTAGACACAGATGAGTCAGTATATCAAACCTCAGCTGTGTTAACTGAGGCTGCTGATACAACCAGAGACAGATGTCCCTCAATAACGTTTTTGGACAGACAGCACAGCCGTCATTTCCTCAGAAAACCATGACATTTGTTTCAAAACTGACCCTGATAGGGTGTGTGAGTGTATTTTGGGCTCGGTGCCTAGTATGGTAATTGGAGTCGAGTTCTGCTGGGGTTAAAAACAATATATGTCTGCTTACACAGCTGTAGCACTTAAGAGCAGCCCTGTCGGTCCCACAGAAACATGCACTACCCTCTTATGACTGGGTGTGAGTGTGTGTGTGTGTGTGTGTGAGAGAGAGAAAGAAAGAGAGAGAGAGAGAGAGAGAGAGAGAGAGAGAGAGAGAGGTCTTGACTCATTGTAAATGATAGTCACCAGCTCAGTAACCCTGACTAATTGTGTTATGTTGTGAATTTTTTTTAAAAACGTCTTTGTCGTTGCCTCGTTGGTTAAATGTGTGAAAAGGTGAGAAGGTTAAAACAGCACAGGCAGGGCTGTGATAACAAAAACCTGTTACTAATGTGGGATAATTAGCTGAAAATTTTGTAAAAACGAAAAATCTGCGTGTTAAAAAAAAGTTCAAACCAAAGAGCCAAATTTATTTGTCTTTTAGACATTTATCTGTTGCCTAGAGGGTTAATTAACTTTTGTAGCATTTTTTAAGAACATTTTTTATGTAATAACATAAAAAATAACATTTGGTGTGAAAAATTAAGTAAAAAGTGTAACTTCATTACACTTTGAATACATGTATGTACCAGTGTTGTTATTGTTAACTAAAACTAAAACTATTCAAATTAATTTGCAGACATTAAAATAAAGCTGAAATGAAATATAATGAAAAGCTAAAACTTAAACAAAAAAACAAGAAATGTTAACTTGGCAACTAACTGAAATAAATAAGTTGAAGTACTAAAATTAATAAAACTGAAATAAAATAAATTAAAGCTAAATAAAAAAAAAATTAAAACCTAATGAAAATGACAAAAGCAAATAACAAAATGTCTAACTAAAATTAAAACAAAAACTGCTACAAATAAAAGCTATTTAAAATAATAAATGATATGATAGTAAATAATACTAAAATAATACTTGAGAATACACATCTTAATCATGATTAAAAAACACCAAAATACAAATATATAAAAGTATTTATTATTATTATTATACAATATATGTTAAATACATTTGAATGTATTTTGAATAAATTATTAGATACAGATAAATAAAGCATCATGTCATGGACCCTAAAACTATTTTGTAGTCACCATTGTTGGGTAAGTTACTCTAAAAAAGTAATTAATTACTAGTTACTAATTACATCTTCAACAGTGTAATTAGATTACTTATTACTAATTACTTTTTAAATCCTATATCAACCTCGGCTAGTTAAGTGATTCAAGGATAGACATGAAACGGCTCTTTTAATTCATTCAAATAAGTAATATAAAACTACATAAATTATTCTTATTAACTGACCAAAGTATTACAAATATGAGAAGGATACATAAAACATGCGTTTTAAAGTTAGACTTTAAATTTTGATGTTAATTCCACTATTGTATTATATACAATTGTTCTGCAGTCTATACACAGCATTTAGTTCAATTACATTAGAAGTAACTGTAATTAAATTGCAGAAAAAATAAGAGTAATCCCTTACTTTACGTTTTCAAGGGAAAAGTAATTAAATTACAGTAACTAATTACTTAGTACTAGTAACACCCAACACTGGTAGTCACATTTAAATACATGCTATTAAACATTAAACATAAAATATACTAGCACAACATGCCAAAAATGTGGATTGGTCTTTGAAATGACGCACAGAGAGACAAAGGTGGAGGGATGAAGAATTATAGGGTTGATGCTAAAACAGAACAGAGGCAGAGAAAGGTCAGCTGCTGTGTTTTGTTAATATCAAACTATCGGTTGTAGTTTCTTGGGACATTACCTCACACAATGCCAATCAAAGAGTGAAGCAGTTCCTGTTTATGAAACTGTCGTAACACTTCTACCACAAGATTTAAACTAGGAGTATCCGGGGAACATCTGTGTCCCATTTAAAGCGTCACATCTTTTACCGAGCTGTCACGGTAATGATGGCCATCATAGCTGAAGGGCTGTCATATTTTTATCCAGACCAGACACTGAGCCTCAAAATGCTGCAACAATGCCAATATTCTTTTATATAGACCTTTACGTAAGAGTACTCGGTGTGTTTACAGTGGTTGTGTGGTGAGAAAGATCTAGACCTTTGGTGGCGCTTCTATTGGCAGGCACTGACCATCCAGCATTATTATAACTCATGGTCTGCCACAACAGATGATGTTTGGTTCATCTTTATTTGCCAGAATGAACCTAGGCTATTTGCAGCATATTTGCATAAAACATTTGGGTTTCTCGACATTCATTTTCAAGTGCTTTCTGCACTCTCTGTTAAAATCAACAAATGATTGTAGTTTTTTGATGTTCATTTTAAACAGATGGGAACAGTTTGGAAGTAAAAACTCCATTCATTTTCTCCATAGGGTTTTTTTTAACGATATAAACCTTTAAAGACAGAACTACAAGGTTGTTAATTGATGGTAAAAGCTGTCAGTCCGCATTATTTCAACTTATTGTTTAAAATAATTGTGTTTAACAGCAGAATTCATGGTGAAAAACTACATTACCCATGGTGCTGTACAGAAAATTCCACCAATCAGAGAGCCGCCACAAGCAAAACACGCCAAAAGAGTTCTTAACCTACGCCCTATCATTGCGAATGACGCAATTGAGTCCGTCTCCTTGCGCTCTCAAAATACTTAAATATTGGGATATATATGCATATATCAACCAAAACACGGCAAAATAGTTCTTAAGCTCCGCCCACTCCCATGAATCACTGTGATTGACGCATTTGAGCCGGTCTCCTTACGCTCTCAAAATACTTAAATATTGGGATATATATGCATATATCTCAAGCAAAACGCGGAAAAATTGTTCTTAAGCTCCGCCCATTCCCATGAAGCGCTGTGATTGACGCAATTGAGCCGGTCTCCTTACGCTCTCAAAATACTTAAATATTGGGATATATATGCATATATCAACCAAAACACGGCAAAATAGTTCTTAAGCTCCGCCCACTCCCATGAATCACTGTGATTGACGCATTTGAGCCGGTCTCCTTACGCTCTCAAAATACTTAAATATTGGGATATATATGCATATATCTCAAGCAAAACGCGGCAAAATAGTTCTTAAGCTCCGCCCATTCCCATGAATCACTGTGATTGACGCAATTGAGCCGGTCTCCTTATGCTCTCAAAATACTTAAATATTGGGATAAATATGCATATATCAAGCAAAACATGGCAAAATAGTTCTTAAGCTCCGTCCACTCCCATGAATCACTGTGATTGACGCAATTGAGCCGGTCTCCTTACGCTCTCAAAATACTTAAATATTGGGATAAATATGCATATATCAAGAAAAACACGGCAAAATAGTTCTTAAGCTCCGCCCACTCCCATGAATCACTGTGATTGACGCATTTGAGCCGGTCTCCTTACGCTCTCAAAATACTTAAATATTGGGATATATATCGCAAGCAAAATGCGGAAAAATTGTTCTTAAACTCCGCCCATTCCCATGAATCGCTGTGATTGACGCAATTGAGCCGGTCTCCTTACGCTTTCAAAATACTTAAATATTGGGATAAATATGCATATATCAAGCAAAACACGGCAAAATAGTTCTTAAGCTTGGCCCACTCCCATGAATCACTGTAATTGACGCAATTGAGCCGGTCTCCTTACGCTCTCAAAATACTTAAACATTGGGATATACACTCACCTAAAGGATTATTAGGAACACCTGTTCAATTTCTCATTAATGCAATTATCTAATCAACCAATCACATGGCAGTTGCTTCAATGCATTTAGGGGTGTGGTCCTGGTCAAGACAATCTCCTGAACTCCAAACTGAATGTCAGAATGGGAAAGAAAAGTGATTTAAGCAATTTTGAGCGTGGCATGGTTGTTGGTGTCAGACGGGCCGGTCTGAGTATTTCACAATCTGCTCAGTTACTGGGATTTTCACGCACAACCATTTCTAGAGTTTACAAAGAATGGTGTGAAAAGGGAAAAACATCCAGTATGCGGCAGTCCTGTGGGCGAAAATGCCTTGTTGATGCTAGAGGTCAGAGGAGAATGGGCCGACTGATTCAAGCTGATAGAAGAGCAACTTTGACTGAAATAACCACTCGTTACAACCGAGGTATGCAGCAAAGCATTTGTGAAGCCACAACACGCACAACCTTGAGGCGGATGGGCTACAACAGCAGAAGACCCCACCGGGTACCACTCATCTCCACTACAAATAGGAAAAAGAGGCTACAATTTGCACGAGCTCACCAAAATTGGACAGTTGAAGACTGGAAAAATGTTGCCTGGTCTGATGAGTCTCGATTTCTGTTGAGACATTCAGATGGTAGAGTCAGAATTTGGCGTAAACAGAACGAGAACATGGATCCATCATGCCTTGTTACCACTGTGCAGGCTGGTGGTGGTGGTGTAATGGTGTGGGGGATGTTTTCTTGGCACACTTTAGGCCCCTTAGTGCCAATTGGGCATCGTTTAAATGCCACGGCCTACCTGAGCATTGTTTCTGACCATGTCCATCCCTTTATGACCACCATGTACCCATCCTCTGATGGCTACTTCCAGCAGGATAATGCACCATGTCACAAAGCTCGAATCATTTCAAATTGGTTTCTTGAACATGACAATGAGTTCACTGTACTAAAATGGCCCCCACAGTCACCAGATCTCAACCCAATAGAGCATCTTTGGGATGTGGTGGAACGGGAGCTTCGTGCCCTGGATGTGCATCCCACAAATCTCCATCAACTGCAAGATGCTATCCTATCAATATGGGCCAACATTTCTAAAGAATGCTTTCAGCACCTTGTTGAATCAATGCCACGTAGAATTAAGGCAGTTATGAAGGCGAAAGGGGGTCAAACACAGTATTAGTATGGTGTTCCTAATAATCCTTTAGGTGAGTGTATATATGCATATATCGCAAGCAAAACGCGGCAAAATAGTTCTTAAGCTCCGCCCATTCTCATGAAGCGCTGTGATTGATGCAATTGAGCCGGTCTCCTTACGCTCTCAAAATACTTAAATATTGGGATAAATATGCATATATCAAGCAAAACACGGCAATTTTGAGCGTGGCATGGTTGTTGGTGCCAGACGGGCCGGTCTGAGTATTTCACAATCTGCTCAGTTACTGGGATTTTCACGCACAACCATTTCTAGAGTTTACAAAGAATGGTGTGAAAAGGGAAAAACATCCAGTATGCGGCAGTCCTGTGGGCGAAAATGCCTTGTTGATGCTAGAGGTCAGAGGAGAATGGGCCGACTGATTCAAGCTGATAGAAGAGCAACTTTGACTGAAATAACCACTCGTTACAACCGAGGTATGCAGCAAAGCATTTGTGAAGCCACAACACGCACAACCTTGAGGCGGATGGGCTACAACAGCAGAAGACCCCACCAGGTACCACTCATCTCCACTACAAATAGGAAAAAGAGGCTACAATTTGCACGAGCTCACCAAAATTGGACAGTTGAAGACTGGAAAAATGTTGCCTGGTCTGATGAGTCTCGATTTCTGTTGAGACATTCAGATGGTAGAGTCAGAATTTGGCGTAAACAGAATGAGAACATGGATCCATCATGCCTTGTTACCACTGTGCAGGCTGGTGGTGGTGGTGTAATGGTGTGGGGGATGTTTTCTTGGCACACTTTAGGCCCCTTAGTGCCAATTGGGCATCGTTTAAATGCCACGGCCTACCTGAGCATTGTTTCTGACCATGTCCATCCCTTTATGACCACCATATACCCATCCTCTGATGGCTACTTCCAGCAGGATAATGCACCATGTCACAAAGCTCGAATCATTTCAAATTGGTTTCTTGAACATGACAATGAGTTCACTGTACTAAAATGGCCCCCACAGTCACCAGATCTCAACCCAATAGAGCATCTTTGGGATGTGGTGGAACGGGAGCTTCGTGCCCTGGATGTGCATCCCACAAATCTCCATCAACTGCAAGATGCTATCCTATCAATATGGGCCAACATTTCTAAAGAATGCTTTCAGCACCTTGTTGAATCAATGCCACGTAGAATTAAGGCAGTTCTGAAGGCGAAAGGGGGTCAAACACAGTATTAGTATGGTGTTCCTAATAATCCTTTAGGTGAGTGTATATCGCAAGCAAAACTCGGCAAAATAGTTCTTAAGCTCCGTCCACTCCCATGAAGCGCTGTGATTGACGCAATTGAGCCGGTCTCCTTACGCTCTCAAAATACTTAAATATTGGGATAAATATGCATATATCAAGCAAAACATGGCAAAAGCGCTTAAGCTCCGCCCACTCCCATCACTGTGATCACTGTGATTGACGCAAGTTGCCTGGGAACCATAAAGCATAGACTACATAAACAGCATTAGATTAATGAACCATGGGTGTGTCTCAATTGGCTCCTTAGTTGAGTCAGTGAACTTGCTCCATTCAAATTTCCTCAGTGCACTTTAAAAACTAGTCATCATGCTCAAATGCATGATAAACAAAACAAGTCATGCAAATCAAATCAAATCTGGTGTGTTATATAGCATTGTTGATACTAAATAATAGTGACATTTTAATGCACAAATTACGTAATTGCTTTGAAAACTGAGTCATCAGTGTCCCAATGATTAGTGGATAACTTTTTTGGTGCCCGAATTCATGTTCATACCATACTGAACTAGGTAGAGAAACATCATATATTACTTGGCAAAAGAGCTGGTTATGCTGTCATACTATTTTGTCATAAATGTAACACTTTAGTGAACCAGTGGTGGTTTTTTATTATATTGGCCTGGTCCCAAATGGCACACTTCATGCGCACTTTCAGTCTTGTAGACATACAATGGCCGCTGCATGTGAGTGACTGTAAGTCCACAAGACAGTAGAGTGTCCTATTTGGCCCAGCCCCAAATGTCACCCTAAACACTCATGATCTTCCTCTGAGTCTGCACTTTCGTGATGTAATGCCCCTTTGACTGTTGGGAAGAAGTCTGCTGTGGAGAGCGCACCCTGTTGACTGTGGTAAAATCACTGTAACCCGTGGCCTTTATCGCGTATGCATGCTATTATCTTCAAATTAAGTTTTGATATCTTGAAATTTGGAGAGAGGCAGATAAACCCTTGTGAAAAAGAAGTGCACTGAATTGTATTAAATGTGCACTACTTCAAATCTTATTTGCAGATAGTTTAATATTAAAGGAACACTCCACTTTTTTTGAAAATAGGCTCATTTTTCAACTCCCCTAGAGTTAAACAGTTGAGTTTTACCGTTTTCGAATCCATTCAGCCGATCTCCGGGTCTGGCGGTAGCACTTTTAGCATAGCTTAGCATAAATCATTGATTCTGATTAGACCGTTAGCAAAAATGACCAAAGAGTTTCTATATTTTTCCTATTTAAAACTTGACTCTTCTGCAGTTACATCGTGTACGAAGACCGACGGAAAATTAAAAGTTGTGATTTTCTAGGCCGATATGGCTAGGAACTATACTCTCATTCCTGCGTAATAATCAAGGAACTTTGCTGCCGTACCATGGGTGCAGCGGCGCAATGATATTACGCAGCGCCTGAAAATAGGCTAACTTCCGTCAACATAACCAACGTGACAACCTGCTTGCACAGGGAGCGTGCCTTGTAACCATGGAGACAAATATATTTAAAAACATGGCATTTCAACAGAAATTACATTAAAGTCTATATTTACCATAAATGCTTCTCAGCATTTTTACCAAAGACAATAGAAGAAATTATGAAATTAAAGATAGTCAAAAACACTTAAGTTCAACTAATTGCATTTAATATAAATGTTAACTAATACAGTTCATTTATTGAAAATAATATGCAATTAAGTGTCGGAAAACATTACATTATATTTTTTATTTCCATAAAAAGTACGCCAAAAGTATGCCAAAGTGTACTTATTTTCACAAGGGGACACAAACATGCAATGATTACATGTACTAAAACCTTAAAAGAATGAAAAAAATGTGAAAATACTCATATCATTATCATCAGTTTGATGTGCAAAAAGAAAGCTTGTGTTATAATCAGATATTGAATGAAATCACAGTATCTGAGATACAGAGTCTGATTCTGTTAAGCGTCAACCATCTGTTTGACTTCCTCAGCCAGAACGTCTCTCATCTCTTGGCTGTGCTGAGAGCATGGAGAGTTTGAGGTTCAGAGAGAACTGTGACACATAAACACGCTCATCTGGAATGTAGCTGTGTGTCCCCAAAATCAACAAGTGCTCACTAAGCTAGTTTGGGGCTAATTGACACGTCTGTCCTAATGGCATGTGTGTGTCTGTGTGTGTCCTGGTGGAATGGAGTGATGGAGAGGTCTGTGTTTTCAGATCTAGATCCATTATTTGGTCAAGTGTCTTCAAGGCTGTGATAACCGCAGCTGATTCAATTAATACAATACTTGTACACTGATATGTTTTGCTAGGATGCGTTACTACATAAGTAGGGGTTGTCAGTCTTTCCTGACCCTGGGAACACCACCCAGACTCTCAACTAACACAGGGATTCGATTGTCTTGGTATGCTAGTATTGACTCTTCTGCCATGTCCTTGATTCATCGCGTCATTTTATGGACAGAAAGATGTCAAGACACGCCATATACTAGAAAAGAAAGATTTAAATTTCATGACAGAAGCAACCAATTCATCCAACAATGATAGGTTTTTTAGTTCAATCTTTTAAACCAAATTATCTACAATATTCAAATTATCTAAAATATAGAACCTTGTTTGAGCCACCGATAAATTATGTTACAATATTTACTATATTTTTTCATTATATATATATATATATATATATATAAAGTATGCTACAGTATATAAAATACAGTATATATAATATATATATTCAAAAGTTTTCTTTTTTTTTAAAGAAATTAATACTTTTATTCAACAAATTAGCATATTAGAATAATTTCTGAAGACACTGAAGACTGGAGTAATGATGATGCTGATTTTTTTCTTTTTTTGTGTGTGTGTTTCTTATTATTTGTTTAGCAGAATAATGAAGGCACACTTGATATGAACCGTGACCCTGGTGCACATCAAAGAAATTTATCTTTTGAAATTTCAGAAAGCTCTAGACAGTTTCACATGTTTTTTTAAGTGTGGGATCATCTTGAATTCTAGCCATAAACCTGCTTTATTGTTGTTTCAAAGCACTAGATTAAAGGAAGAAGATGAGCCGGTCATTGACAATACCTCATTGAAACAGAGATCAGACTCATAACCTGAACTACTTCACCAGGCATGAGGTTATTAGGTTAAGAGGCTTTTTCAGGAAAGCAGCCAATGTTGACAACTGCTCCTGCCAAGTATTTTTGGAAAAACAACTATCTTATCTCAGGATAGCAGTCCATTCCCTGTATGGTCATACTGAGGTACACTGGTACAGTTAGACCAAATGTCAGTGTAACAGGTTTAGATAACAAATGTGTTTGTTTGCATGACCTGGAACTGTTGGAATGCTGTTTGTTTAATTGATTGGACCTAAATCTGTGTGATAAGACCTCATTATAATGCACACTGGACAGTTAATTTAGTGGTTCATTTATATGGAAGTAAAATAATGACAAATGTATTTAAAAAAAAAAAAAAAAAAAAAGTATAAAATACAATGCATTCAAATGCAGGCACTGTTAATTCAATGCATTTTTTTTTTTTTTTTTAAATTAGTGCAGTGCTTTTTAGTTTCAAAGACATTTGTCATTAAATTTACTTCCATATAATTTTGCATCATTTGATTGAACTTTACTGAAGACTGCCTCACTGAATGGTGCAGCTATAAATACACTGGCCAGCCAAAAGTCACTGTGTGGATTTAAATAGGCAAATGCTTAAGAGTGTATGATTGCATTATAGCAGTGATTTATGTTTCTAGCATGTTATGGTCACAGGTGTGTGCAGGCAGGAAGACAGGCAGATATAATTCCATACGTGATTTAATCTCAAAAGGCAAGACAGGCAACAGCACAACACACTAAACAACTGAGATCGGACAAAGACAGAGTGAACAGGAGGAACTTAAATAGCAAATACAAACGAGGATAATTAACATCGCAGCTGACACAAATTAACTAATGATGGTAACCAGGGAGACAGACAAGTGGCGGGAAACAGAGCAAAGGACCATGTGACCGATACAAACAAACTCAACCTAAACGTGACTGACATACGCCCCCTCCCGGTAGGCGCATCCTCGCGCCGTGGAGACGAGGATGAGGGGATGGCACAGACAGGCAGGAGGAGGTTCTGGAGGTGGACGGACAACTGAGAGGAGGTCCAACAAAAAGGTTCAAGGAGGTGAGGAAAGTGGGAGGATCCATGGGATGGCCTTGAACAGGGACGTGCGGATGGAGACCCAGGACCCAGCCCGGAATGTGCCCCAAGGCGGCGTCCAGGAGGGAGGAGCCATGGTGGAGTGATGTACGACGTCACCTTGGGGAAGACTGGAAGCGATGACGATGGAGGTGAAGCCCACCACGCAGATGGAGAGCCAATGGGGTGGAGAGAGACCGTAGACCTCGGCGGCCGCGACTGAGCTGCAGCGACGACCCCCTGAGGTGGAAGCGGGGATCTGGAGGACAGAGGTGGAGTGATCGAGGGCGGAGGCGAAGCCTGAGGGAAGCCGGAGCTTGCCGAAGCCGAAGGGGTGGAGTGCTGGAGAGTAGCGAATGGCCCGCAAGTCTGCAGCGGAGGCATGGTGATGTCTGATCCAGGTGGAGCCGACGTACCGAGGGAGCCCTGCGATGCTGAATGGCTGATGGTCCACGCTGGAGCCGAGGGAGGAAGGAGTGAAGGCGCAGGAGCCAGGGTGACAGGTTGAGGTGGAGCGGAGCACTCAGAGGCTGAGGCAGAGCCATGGGCTTCAGACATTCAGGTGGCGATGGCTCCCAGCAGGTCCGAGGGGTAGCCGCACCACTGAGAGGAGGCTGAGGGACTGATGGTAGGTAGCGATGACTGGATGGTAGGAGTGTCTGACAGCATCCACGACAGTGAACGGTGAGCCACAGGACGCCAGCACCCACTCCACATATGTAGCAAAGCTCCCTCGAGGAACCTCCCCGGACAACTGTGCACGTGTGGCGGCGTTGAGTCCAACCTGCAGGAACGTGCAGGCAGTAGTCCGGGAAGGTGGTCTGATGGGCAAGATCCAAAAACACTTCTAAATGTTTCTCAAGGGAGCTTTCGCCCTGCTCAAGGCACATGAGTCTGACAGCTGGAAAGTCCATGGTGCACTCAGGGGTGAAAACAAAACACTGAACACAAAAACAGAAGATAAAAACCTATAAACATGACACTATACGTGGTTTTGGTCCGATCTTCTGTCACAGGCGTGTGCAGGCAGGAAGACGAAGACAGGCAGATACAATTCCAAACATGATTTAATCTCAAATAAAGGCAAGACAGATCACAGCTGACACAAATTAACTAATGATGATGGTAACCAGGGAGACAGACGAGTGGCGGGAAACAGAACAAAGGAACATGTGACAGATACAAACAAACAAACTGAACCTAAACGTGACTGTGACAGTTATATGTTTGGCAACAGTTCTTCTGACCCTAATTAATGGAGTGTGCTTTTCATTTCTTCATCATGGCCATATTCCAGGATGACAATAACCAAAAATGGATGCACCTCTTGATGGAAATAACATCACAACATTTATTTTTATCAAGAGGTGCATTAATTTTTGGTCAAGATCTTGTATTGATAATGCAAGAATCAAGCACTCTGTAAAGTCTACTCCACCACATCCCAAATATTTTCAATGAATTTAAGGTCTGGACTCAGAGGTTCCAACTCATGTGTGAAAATGATTCTTCATGCTCCCTCCCAACCATTCTTTCACAGTTTGAGCCTGATGAATCTTGACATTGTCATCCTGGAATATGGCCATGATGTGTCTTCCTACATGGTTGTTTAAGAAATGAAAAGCTACACACTCCATCAATTAGGTTAGAAGAACTGTTGCCAAACATGCTAGAAACATAGTCATTGTAATAATGATCCAATCATAGACTCTTAAGCATTTGCCTATTTAAATCCAAACAGTGACTTTTTTTGGGCCGGGAAGTGTAGAGTGCAGATGTGCATGTATTAGAGAGTGTTTGGGAAGCTATAGAGCCTACAAAGAACTGAGTATGCCTTGATGCCTGATGCACACACCAAAATGACCATAACACACTCTTTCATTCCAGTTAACAAGGGCTCCTTATAGACACTGAGTGTGTGTGTGTGTGTGTGTGTGTGTGTGTGTGTGTGTGTGTGTGTGTGTGTGTGTGTGTGTGTGAGAGAGAGTATGTTTGCAAGTGTTGCAGGACTTTTCACCTAATTAACTTGTTTAGCCATTCTGAGGGAATTTCAACAGAGGATAAAATGTGTTTTTGAGGAGTTGGGCAAATTACTGTCAGACTAAATCTTTTTAACGTCCCCTATCAGTCGGAGCTTACACAAAAGAACAGCAAAGCTTTATTAAATCTTTCCACTTCAAGCTGACAGTAGCTCAGTTTCTGCGTGGCACCCCGCGTGCATTATTGTGTGGTTGTCATGGAACTGCATGATTAAAGTCTCCACAAGGACTTGGACTTTTAGCCCTGTTAATAAGAGTTTTGATCCGTCAGTCCAGGTAATTAACTGGCTTTGCCTTTGCATTTTAACTGCAAACACCTTTTAAGTCTAGTATTGGGATTCCCTGCCTATAATAAGAATAATTTCCACAAAATTTTAATAACTACATTTATTCATATATATATATATATATATTTCTGGTTCCGAAGTAAAGAATGATTTAAAGATATAAATTCAATTTAAATGTATTCAATGTTGATGGATTAGCTCATTTTTTATAAATATTAAAGGGGTCATGACATGGATTTTTATTTTAATGTGTTCTTTGTGGTTAACTTATAATTTTAATGATGTTTTTTGTCCCCCAAAAAACAAGTATACAGTATATGTGGAAAAACAATTATTTCAACCCTCATTCTGACCCTCTGTCTGAAATGAGCAGTTTTTAAGGGGCATTATGACTGTTATGATTGGCTAACATCATTGCATAGGAAACCATATCAACGCCCACTCGCTATTGCACGTGAGTTAGTGTTTTGAAAACATTATCCATATAAAACCATTGTTTACAAAGCATTATGAAGTCAGTTGCTTACTGTTTGCAATGTAGCTGCTGTTAGATCCAATACAGCTGACTGCTTCAAATTTCAACAAAAGTTTCTATGCAAACGCTCTATTACAATGTGCTGTGTTTACAAAACAATAATCTGTTGTCAAATTCTCAGAACAAACATATAATCCTCCGACTCGATCCATGACGCCATTACAAATAAACCATCCACTTGTTCCTGATGCTGGGATCCTTTTTGAATCTGTACAGAAATGGTCAAATTATCTGTTTAAGCAAGGCGCGTCAAAGCTAACGTTCCTTTGCGCTTCCGTTTACTCTTCCATTTGTTGTGCGTGTGCCGTGGAGTTTCTGTGCCACATCTGTGCCGCATCTGTAAACTGTATCCAGTGTAGACAGCATCAGTGATTATAATGGGTTCTATTTGCTTTTGACACAACGTGACGCTCACATCCAGTGTAGGCAAATGTCAATTGTTAAGCGACTGAACGCTAGTGGGCGGGGCCTATGGTGTGATGATGTATAACTATTCGTCAATGTCTTACTCTGGAAATATCTTACGTTAAGTCTTACTCATATGCAAATATATTTGCTTGTGTGATGTCACAAGTCACACAATATACAAACAAACCGTTTTTGGAGCTTGATTAAATAAATGCTTTGTTTATAATGAGGAGGACATTTTAAATTAAACTTGCAGGATGTTTTAATGGTACAAAGACCTCTAATATGTCAAAAGATCCCCAAGAAAAACCCCAAGAGTTCCTTTTACCCCGCGGAGCCTTTAGACCCATTATACCCGACTACGTGGCAGTTGCGAGATCAGACAAATGGATGTCTCAAAGACAGAGCGGATCTTATAATGAAGAATTTCTGAAAGGCTGAAATCTTTCACTGCCTGTAAGCAGTTCCACATGTGCTATGGCTGGGCATTTATAGAGACCTCTAAATCTCAGTACAGATAGATGACAGGCCTAAACTCTTTGGGCAAACAGTCAGAGAGCAAAAGGGCCACTGTTAGATGGAGGCGGAGCCCGATGTCAGTCAAATACAGTAGGTCATAGTGTTTTAACTTTTATGCAGGGTCATACTGTATTTATGTATTAATGCCAACCAGAAAGGAAAGTTTCTGGTGCACTGATGCGAAAGAAAGCCATACAGGTTTGGAACAACATGGAACTTGGAACTTAATGAGATAGTTCACTCAAAAATTATAATTCTGTCATAATTTACTCACCCATATGTTGTTCCAAACCAATTTTTGACCCCATTGACTTCCACTGTATACACATAAACAGTGGAAACATTCTTCAGAAAATCACATTTTGTGTTCCACAGAAGAAAGCCATACAGGTTTGGAACAACATGGAACTTGGAACTTAAAGAGATAGTTCACTCAAAAATGATAATTCTGTCATCATTTACTCACCCATATGTTGTTCCAAACCAACTTTGGACCCCATTGACTTTCACTGCATAAATCAAATCAAAATCAAGTCACCTTTATTTATATAGCGCTTTTTACAATGCCAATTGTTTCAAAGCAGCTTCACAGTGGTAACAGGAAAATAATGCAACAGAATTTGATTCGGCTCTACAGCCGCTCTGGTGAAAACGGTGATGTCATCCAGCTCATTTCAATTATCATATAGTGTCAATGCAGGCAGATCAGTAATATAGTTGAAATTTAAGTGTCCCCAACTGAGCAAGCCGAAAGCCGAAAGCCAAAGGCGACGGTGGCAAGGAACCAAAACTCCTTCAGGGCCAGAATGGAGAAAAAAACCTTGGGAGAAACCAGGCTCAGTCGGGGTGCCAGTTCTCCTCTGGCCGACGAACAAATAGTGTATGATTATGATTCTGGCAACATTACAGGTCAGAAGTCATATTAGATCAATAGATATTCGTAGGATTATTCGAAAGATTGGAGTCGTCACGCCAGGGACGGGTTTAATGAGGATGTCGTGTCGATGCGGCATTTACAGGGGGGAGTTTAATTGACACGGTCTCTACAGACACTTCAGGGATGCGTTCGTCATGTCCAGGCTAAGGTCCACCATCTGGTCCGGATACGGCCCGGATCCGGCCGACTGCAGTAAACCTCGGGATAAACAGAGAGAATAACATTAGCGTAGATGCCATTCCTCTTATGATGTAACGAGTACATCAGGTGTTATGGGAAGTGTTCCCGGTTCCGGCTGACCTAGTTAACGCAGCCTAAAACAATCATTTAACTGATTTGAATAATATAAATTAAAAATGTTTTATGTGTATGCCATAGTAAAGAGATGTGTTTTTAGTCTAAATTTAAACTGACAGAGTGTGTCTGCTTCCCGAACAATGCTAGAAAGACTGTTCCAGAGTTTAGGTGCTAAATAGGAAAAGGATCGACCACCTGCAGTTGATTTTGAAATTCTAGGTATTACCAGCTGGCCAGAATTTTGAGACCGCAATAGACGTGATGGAGTATAATGCGTTAAGAGCTCGCTCAAGTACTGGGGAGCTAAACCATTTAATGCTTTGTAAGTAATCAGCAAGATTTTAAAATGTATACGATGTTTAATAGGGAGCCAATGCAGTGTTGCCAGAACCGGGCTAATATGGTCATACTTCCTGGTTCTAGTAAGAACTCTAGCTGCTGCGTTTTGGACAAGATGCAGTTTATTTATTAAGCGAGCAGGGCAACCACCCAGTAGAGCATTACAATAATCTAGCCTTGAGGTCATGAACGCATGAACTAACTGTTCAGCATTTTGCATTGAAAGCCATACATATATACAGTTGAAACATTCCTCAGAAAATCACCTTTTGTGTTCCATGGAAGAAAGAAAGTAATACAGGTTTTGATCACCATGTACTAGGGTGAGTAAATAATTCATGTTTGGGTGGACTGTCCCTTTAAGACAAAGCAGAACTTCTGTCATTCAGTAGAGTAGAGCGTTATGCCACCTATTTCATATTCATGAGCCAAGGAAATAAGGTTTTGTAACTTCCAAGATCATTCCTACAACCTTGTCTTCATTACACACTCAACAGCAGCAGGTTGTTTTGGCAGTCTGAGAAAAAAAGCAGCACATCTGTGCATCATTTATTTCTTCTTCCTTAATCGTATGTCGTCATTGCGCATTTGTCCGTTCTGTGGGTTCTGCCCCTGTGGCTTCACATATTCCTTTCACTTTACTGCTACTGTTCATGAAGCTCGATTTATTAGTGCTGTCAGCGTCAGGAGCTCCTCAGCTTTTTGAAGTACATGTGGCCGACGTCTCCGAGAGTAGAGCGCCATATATGGACAACCTCCATATTCAACAACACCTGGCTTTCATGATGCTTCATATCAGTCCAATTATTGCTTTATGGCACAACTATATACTCTATAAATGATATTCACATGTATCTCACTGGATGTCATGCAAGGCTGTTATTGAGAAACAAGAGCTGTTCTGTCAAACTGTGAGGTGCTGCAGGATGTGGTTTAAAAACAAGTTGTTTATGGGAGAAGGTGCAAATCCACTCAGGTCCCATCGCTGTGCTGAATTTATGGGAATCTCAAGCCCCAGGCTGTCTTCAAAGCCAGTGCCATGGTAAAAGTTAGCGCTAACTGACAACAGATGTGTGCGTGAGAGAGAAAAGAGACGTGTTCTGTATCTTCTCCCATTTTAGTAGTCTTGATTCATAAAATGTAGATAGATTTTTGTGTTTTGTGTAACTTGGAACTTTAGATAAGACTTTAAACGTATGTAAAATTGCACAGATCCATCAAGTAAAAGTATGTGTTTATGAAGGTCTGGTAGGGAGTTCAAATTGTGGGCAAGTGTTATAGGGCCTGGTAAAGTTTCACTGCAGTGGGTTCCTCACAGGCCAGAGTGTAACGACTGACCACTTCCAGAGCATCAGGGTTCAAGCCGACAGGCAAAGTCTGTTACGGTGTTCAAGGTAAATTAAAATGCAGAAAGACTTTAATCTGATGATTGAAGAAGGACATGAAAGGGTTAAACTTCTTGTTTTGTTCGCTATTGCATCACATGTCATTCCACTGACTCTTAAAGGAATTATATTGATCTTCAGGCTGGATATGATACGAATTATTCCATATATTATACATCAGATATAAATATTTACACCATATGAATATGACAATCATTCAAAAAAACAAGATGCACCACAATTCATTTTTTTAAAAAGAAATTAATACTTTTACTCAGCAAGGACGCATTTAATTGAAAATGTGACCGTTAAAACATTTATAATGTTACAAAAGATTTCTATTTCAAATAAATGCTGTTCTTTTGAACTGTCTATTTATCCAAGAACTCTGAGGGGGAAAAAAATATTAAGCAGCACAACTTGAATTGATAATAATAATACATGTTTCTTGAGCAGCAAGTCATCATATAAGAATGATTTCTGAAGGATCACGTGACACTGAAGACTGGAGTAATGATGCTGAAAATTCAGCTTTGCCATCGCAGGAATAAATAAAATTTAAAAATATATTAAAATGAAAAACAGTTATTTTAAATTGTAATAATAACTGGAGGAATGATACTATTTATTTATTTATTTTAGCCGTTATGCTCCTCGTCTCTGGAATAACCTTACGGAGGAAGTAAGATGTGTGGAAAATATTAAAAATTTTAAATCTAAATTAAAAACATATTTTTTTTAGTCTGGCCTTCCTGTATAATGTCTTATAATGCTTTTATATATTTTGTTTTTTCTTCATTTTTAGTTATTTTTTATATTTTAATCCTTATCAACTTTATTCTTATTCTTGTATTTTAATGGGTCTATTTTTATTTTTATAAAAATTTTATACTAACTATTGTATCTATTGTTTCTTTCTTGCCTGTAAAGCGCTTTGAACTGCATTGATTTGTTTGGAAAAGTGCTATATAAATAAAATTTGCTTGCTTGATTGTTACTGAAAATTCAGCTTTGCCATCACGGGAATAAATTACATTTGATTGTAATACTATTTCACAATATTACTGTTTTACTGCAGCCTTGGTGAGCTTAAGAGACTTCAAAAACATTAAAAATCTTACCAACCCTAAACTTTTGAACGGAAGTGTATAAAAGTTTTGTTGTAAATGTGTTTTATATATTTTCTTTGATGTTTGACATTTGACTTTCTTACACTGTCTATCTCTGTCAGATTTTTGGTGAGCCGGAGCCGGTCCGGATGATATCTGAGGGTTCAGACTGCCGCTGTAAGTGCGTGATGCGGCCGTTGAGTATTGAGGCATGCTCAAGGCTCCGTGACGGAAGCTTGCGAGTGGATGATTTTTACACTGTGGAGACGGTGAGCTCAGGCTCTGACTGTAAATGTTCTTGCACGGCTCCTCCATCCTCACTCAACCCTTGTGAGAATGAATGGAGAACAGAAAAACTCAGGAAACAAGCTCCTGAACTACTCAAGGTAAAACAACAACAACAACAAAAAACCCTCTTTTTTATATTTTATATTTTTATATATTCTGTATTCTAATGTAAATAGCATTTTTCAGAACTTTCCTTTAAAAGAATGTTCCAGTCACATGGCATTTTTAATTAAGTGGCGCTATAGCCACCAGTAGAATATAAACTGAAGTACTTTTTTAAAAGAACTGAAATGGGGATTTGGTTTATGAATCAAAAAGTATAGCAAAAATTGCAAAATTTGTATAAAATAAATTTAAATAAAAGAAGCTCATATGTCAGAAGTCAGAAGTTTGACTTCTTGAGGTTGGTCATCAACATTTTATAAAGGTCAGCTTCTTTTCATTCACAATTTTTATTGATATTAAAGATGTTCATGCCTTACTTTGACATTTTTAAGATGTTCAGGCCTGGATTTGGCATTTTTTAAAAGATGTTCAGACCTTAATTTGGCATTTTTAATGATGTTCAGGCCTTAATTTGGTATTTTTAAAAGATGTTAAGACCTTAAAGTGCCCCTATTATGCTATTTTAAAGGTTCATAATTTTGTTTTGGAGGTCTCCAACAACTGGTTTACATGCATCAAAGGTCAAAAGACACTTTCATTTTCTCATAATATATAGTGCGCATCACCACATTTTTCAATGATTCTTAAACGACTCATCAGATGATTCAGTCCCGCCTTATTCACGATTTACGATTTACATACAAAACGATGTTTTATAATTGATTCTGGACAGCAAAATAAATCATTTCATCCCAGAGGAAAGTTCTTGCTGATACTGCTGATGAAATAAAGAAATACAGACCAGCCTTACACTAAAATAACTAAAGTTTCTTACCGCCTCTCAAGAGATCAATCCGAATGCCAGTCCGATGATGAAACATTGGAAGAACTAGTTATTCAACCTGAACCTCCATCACAAGGACGATTTGAGCAGGACGTTTCTCAGTGATCCGCTACTCATTTTGTATCATTTGAGTACTCATTGCCGGGCCGAGTGTCCTGGTTTACGTTAATCAAAATATGGTCACCCTAATGTTGCAGCTGTAATTCCTCACTATCAGCATTAACAAGCGTATGTCCATCAACAAACCCATGTGTATATTTCTAATTTATTGCGGTGCACATGCGGGCACTGTATCAATAACGGCGCATACGTTAGCCCAGCACTAACGTGAATGACTGATGTAACATTAAAGTTTGTAAAACTAATCTTGCTCAATCCTTCATCATTACTCAAAGTAGTAAGAACGACAGACAATCTGCATTAATAGATACAGTTTTAGGTAATAGTGGCCCACAGCTGATTAGCATGACTATTTCAGTAAGACAGCAATAACGTGAGTTAGCCAGTTAGCCGGAGACATACACAATATAAAACACATAACCACGTATTTAAACTACGTACATAACACCCAGTGGAAAATATTTACAGTACATCAATAATTATTCATACTTACAGGTTGTGATTTTGAGGAGAAAGCTGGTCCAAATAAACTGGGTACTGACCCGTCGTTCAAGAGCAAGCATTTTGCGAATCCTGCGTTGAATGGCGGGTCAAGTTGTTCGTGAGCGGACAACGTAGAACATAGGTTGGCATTATGCAAATGTGTTAGCTAGTGACGTGTAGCCATAACTGATTGGGATTTGAATTCCTGACGACTCGTTTAGGTGGTTCAGAGTTGATTCTTTCTTTTGGGAGACAATAACTTTTATTTATTGTGCATTTTCAACTTTACAACTTTGCAGACCATTTACACTCACAGACAGCTATTACACACTGCATTTTTAAAAGATGTTCAGGTCTTAATTTGGTCTTTTTATAGATGTTCAGGTCTTAATTTGCCTTTTTTTTAAAAGATGTTCAGGCCTTACTTTGACATGTTTTACATATTTATAAGCCTAAATTTGTACCATATTCATTAAGAGGTGCCAAACGCAAAATAACCTCTCTTCTGGGAGTCAAAATGATTTTCTGATAATGGAAAGCATGCCACAGATGCTGTTGGTTACAACAGAAAATAATTTTTATCCCTCAACTGGTAAAAACTAACAAAAAACACATTTGCAGAATTTGTTTGTTTTTCCAAATGGAAAGAGTCAAAATGATTTTCTGTGGCAATAAGCAGCATGATGCTGTCAGTGCTTAAAAGAGCAGTGTCCAAGAGCCATGCCGAGTGGCTCAAACAAACATTCTTTATTATTCTGTTTGTGCTTAGCTCCATTCCATGGTGGATCTGCTGGAAGGAACATTGTACAGTATGGATCTAATGAAGGTCCATGCCTACATGAACAAGGTTGTGTCTCAGATGAACACATTAGAAGAGGTAACCATCAGATTGATCCGACTTGTATGTGAAAGCTTCAAGCTTCCAAGAAATTGCCAGAAGTGTGACACTATTTTAATGATCTCTTCATAGACCATAAAGACAAATCTTACCAGGGAAAATGAGTTTGTGAGAGACAGTGTAGTGAATCTGTCTAATCAGCTAAAGCGCTACGAGAACTACTCTGACATTATGGTGAGCATCAAGAAAGAGATCTCCAGCCTGGGACTGCAGCTGTTGCAGAAAGACGCAGCCTCTGACAGTAAAGCACAGGTAACACATGGTTTCTCCAACACAATAGCACACACACACAATTGCACAATTGTAATTCAAAACTTTATGATTCCAGGGCACAGAGAGTAAAAAGTCCAAGGAGGCTATAAAACCACCCAACAAAAAACCCCCAGCTGTCAAACCTCCACCCAAACAGCCTAAGGAGAAACCTGTCAAGCCCAAGAAAGAGGCTCCTGCCAAAGCATCAAAACCTGCAAAGCCAGACCCCACCACCAAAACCAAGACCTTAGTCCACCAGACGGGAGTCATCAGGGGGATCACATACTACAAAGCGTCCAAGACAGAGGACTCTGAATCACATTCAGCAGGGAGAGGAGAGAGAGGTATGGAGACCATGCACATCACATCTGTGTTCAATTAATGTTTTCTGAAAACCACATCAGTATAGTTCTACCAGAGCCAAAAGCAACTGGCTTTACTGTGGGTGATAAAATGGGTCAAACGCTTCAATATACCTGAACATGAAGAGACTTGAAGATGGCGTGGTTTGATTGGGCCAGTAAGCAACCACCAATCCATGATATTTATCTACTGCTTTGCTGAGTTTTTGAGATATAGGACATGTTATTTGCACCTGTAACTTTTTGTGACCCAAGGCTTTGAGAACAGCAAACCTGCACATAAAACATTACAAGCAGAAAGTTGAGAGAAACATTTAATTGTTAATATTCCACAAACCTCTTGTAAGTGTGACTGGATCTCTGACATATCCTCTATAAAATTCCTCCATAATCTCTTTCCTCTTATATCTTTATGTTTAAACACTTTGGTAATTGTGAACACCAGAATAGCCCATGGTTAGGAAAAGGGGTTTCCTTCTCATGAATCTGGACCTGAAATTTACAGTACGGTCGTTTTATAAGTTTTGCTGTTGTTTTAAAGGGATAGTTCACCCAAAAAATGAAAATGCTGTCATCATTGTCTCAAGTTTTATTGACCTCAATTTGGTTCGAAGCCTGTATGAATTTCTTCTGCTGAACACAAAAGAAGATATTTTGAAGAATATGGGTAACCAAACAAAAAATACAATGGAAGTCAATGGGGTCCATCAACTGTTTGGTTACAGACATTCTTCAATATATCTTCTTTTGTCTTCAGCAGAAGAAAGAATTTCATACAGTTTTGGAACAACTTGAGGGTGAGTAAATGATGACAGAATTTAAATTTTTGCGTGAACTGTCCCTTTAAATGAGAGGCGGTAAGAAACTAGTTATTTTAGTGAAAGACTGGTCTGTATTTCTTCCTTTCATCAACAGTATCAGCAAGAACTTTCCTCTGGGATGAAATCATTTACATTGCTGTCCAGAATCAAATATAAAACAGTGACATGCAGGGAAGTGAAAATAGTCAAAAGTTTGTTGAGGTGTCCTAAACTATTGCAGTAATGGCCCTTGTGTCCTTGAATGACAGATGGCAGTGATGGAGTATGTATTAATATCTGATGTACTTTCTCCCGCGCTCATGTCCACATGTTTAATGTTCCAGACGGTCCCACAGTGCAGGAAGAGAAAGCTCAGATTAGGGTCTCTCCACTGAAATTGTCTTACGGAGATCATGTTGTACATGGCATGAGATGAAATGGGCTCAGTGTAGGAATGTCGAATCCAAGCATTGCAGGCAGAGACTGGGTTACAATGCAGGAAGTTTCTTCGAGTGCAACATCTCATCAATAATTCTTTTGATGTGAGGAATCTGAAATGCTTGGGGTAAAACTTTAGGCCAAGATTTGTAATCTTCCTTTCAAACCCTCCCTGTATTTCTCTTTCTGCTCTTTTCAGAAAACCCAGCCAAAACCCACACTGGCCACCAAACCGAGGACAAACGCGGCTCCGAGCTTGTCTTGGAAACCTCTGAAATAACGTCGACTGTACCGCCAATAACAACCACCACTAAGCTTGTTGCTGTGACAACAACAAGCACCACACTAGCAACCACCAGTGAAGTGGCCATCATGAATTCAACCCTGTCAACACCAGCACCAGAGAAACCAATGGGCAGTGGAGGAAAGATGCATATGCACAAAGCAGGTACAATTTATTTAGCCTGACAATACAGACACAACACACATACATATATGGGGTGTTCATACTTTTTACTTTTATTCAGCAAGGATAAGTGAGGTAACACTTTATTTCAATAGTCCACTTTAGACATTCAAGTACATTTGCAACTACATGTCAACTAACTCTCATTAGAGTATTAGTAGAGTATGGAAGCTTGTTTCCGCCACTCAATAAAACAATTTAAAAGATAATTATGACTTTTTATCTCACAATTCTGACTTTTTTCTCACAATTGCAAGATATAAACTCGCAATTGTGAATTATAAAGTCAGAATCGTGAGATATAAACTCACAATTCTGACTTTTTTTCTTGCAATTGCGAGTTTATGTCTTGCAATTCTGACTTTATAACTTCACAGTTCTCAGAATTGGACAATTGCGAGTTTATATCTCACAGTTCTGAGAAAAAAAGTCAGAATTGCGAGAAAAAAAGTACGAAGATAAAATGTCGCAATTACCTTTTTTATTTTTTATTCTGAGGCGAAAACAAGCTTCCATAGTAGACTGTCTGCTTAATATCTGATAACACTTTATTTTAATGCTCCCCCAACAGACATTATACTGACTATAAAGGCTATGTTCACACTGCAAGCCTTAGTGCTCAATTCCAATTTATTGCTCAGATCCGAATATTTTGTATAGCTGTTCACATTGTTGTTTTAAATGTGGCCAATATCAGTGTGAACAGATCATGGTCCTGGACTGACCCGTAGCTATGTGCAAAAGAACGACTAAAAGACGTCATGCTGTAATACGTTTATTTATTGTGTGATCTGTCGCGGAACCCAGCGAATTTATGCGCAGGCAATATTAAAAACAAAGATGAGGATGCGAAAAAAGAGAGCAGAGTTTTTAAACATTTGTTTTGCTTGTATATAGAGCTTTCGCATGTAATACTTGTGAACTCTGACACATTACTGACTACCTTTCGCAATTGTCTTGATAATGTCGGGTATGTAAAATCTTTGAAGTGACTCCCATGATTGCAGAATTGTGGCAAATGTTGATCTAGAGTGACGTAAAAGTCACATGAACTGCTCAGACTGAGGTCGCATTGCAAAACATCAGACCTGTATGGATTTAGTACCACATATGGAAGTGGCCCAAATCATAATCGAAAAGATCAGATTCTTTGTGGTTTGTACTGTTCACAATGTCATGACAAAAACAGTCACATATGAGCAAAAAAATCTGATTTGGCCACATTTACCTGCAGTCTGAATGTAGCCTAAGTAACTTTGCAGCTACATGTCAAGTTATTCTACTAACCCGAACTCTAACAAGTTACTTATTGTTAGTTGGCTAGTTACTTATAGTTAGTAGGATGTCTATAGTGGACTATCAAAATAAAGTGAAAATGCATACATGTATAATGTTACAAAAGATTTCTGTTTCAAATAAACACTGTTCTCTTGAACATTCTATTTATCATATAATCCTAAAAAAAATGTGCCATGGCTTCCACAAAAACATTAACGAGCACAATATTAATAATAAAAAGACTGGAGTAATGGAATAACTTTTTTAATGTAATATATTACATTATATTATATTATCAGCATAACAGCAGTGAGTAAAAAGTTATTCCAAATTCCATCGAGATTTGCGTATTTATGCATGGGATATGTGTAAAATGGAATTGTATTTATTATTATTTGAATAGGTAAATCTCTAGACTGTGAGGGCACCCTTGCTTCAGTGGAGATCCCAGAGAAGCATCACAGTTATGGACGGAATGAAGGAGCCTGGATGAAAGACCCAGTAGCCAAAGACAACAAGATCTATGTTACAAACTACTACTACGGCAATAACCTGGTGGAGTTTCGCAACCTGGAGAACTTCAAACAAGGTAAAAACAATAAAACAAAGATTGGTGAATACAACCTTTTGCGTGGTAGTTGAGGGCAGTAGTTCTTGTTTACTAATTATGTGCAATAAAATAGCACTGTTCTGTATTTAAATATAGCAAGACCCACAGCATTTTTGAGAGCCAATTCAGGTACCAGTTTTGCAGTGTTGGGAGTCCTCAAAATTTGACCTGCAACATGGAGAATTGCACTGTGAAAATGGCATTCAGCACAAATTTTAATACTGATTTGTATAATTTCTTAGGAATGAGGTGTTAAAACAATGCAGACAGAAAATTCCCTCATTATGGTTTGAGTTAAAGGGTTAGTTCACCCAAAAATGAAAATTCTGTCATTAATAACTCACCCTCATCTCGTTCCCAACCTGTAAGACCTTCGTTCATCTTCAGAACACAAATGAAGATATTTTTGATGAAATCCGAGAGCTCTCTGACCCCTCCATAGACAGCTATTTAATGACCACTTTCAAGGTCCAGAAAGGTAGTAAAAACATCATTAAAATAGTCCATGTGACTCCAGTGGTTCAACCTTAATTTTATGAAGCGACGAGAATACTTTTTGTGCGCAAAAAACAAACAAAAATATCGACTTTATTCAACTTTATTCTTCATGTCTGTGTCAGTCTCCTACGCTGTTGACGTAGTAAATACAGCGCAACGCTTCCGAGTTACCTCAGAGCTATGCCAGCACGTTGGCTTACCATTGACCAATGCTGTTCACGTGAGCACCACGGCGCATCAAATCAAATCAGATCACCTTTATTTATATAGCGCTTTTTACAATGGCAATTGTTTCAAAGCAGCTTCACAGTGGTAACAGGAAAATAATGCAACGGAATTTGATTCGGCTGTACAGCCGCTCTGGTGAAAACGGTGATGTCATCCAGCTCATTTCAATTATCATATAACGTCAATGCGGGCAGATCAGTAATATAGTTGAAATTTAGGTGTCCCCAACTGAGCAAGCCAAAAGCCAAAGGCGACGGTGGCAAGGAACCAAAACTCCTTCAGGGCCAGAATGGAGAAAAAAACCTTGGGAGAAACCATGCGTGTAATGCTGACGCAGAAGCTAACCAATGTAAACTGCGTAGGAGGCTGACACAGACGTGAAGAAATTGTTGAATAAAGTCGTTATTTTTGTTAGTTTTTTGCGCATAAAATTCTCGTCGCTTCATAAAATCAAGGTTGAACCACTGGAGTCACATGGACTATTTTAACAATGTTTTTACTACCTTTCTGGACCTTGAAAGTGTTAATTAAATTGCTGTCTGTGGAGGGGTCAGAGAGCTCTCGGATTTCATCAAAAATATCTTCATTTGTGTTCCGAAGATGAACGAAGGTCTTACGGGTTGGGAACGAGATGAGGGTGAGTTATTAATGACAGAATTTTAATTTTTGGGTGAACTAACCCTTTAAATGCTGTTGAGAATAGGTATGAGAATATCCATGATGGCCTGTATTGTGTAACTAATAACAAATTGTGTAACAAATTGTATCATAATCAAGATTTCTTCTTTAATGATAGGTCGCTGGAGTAACCTTTACAAGCTTCCCTACAACTGGATAGGAACTGGTCATGTGGTCTACAACGGTGCCTTCTATTATAACAGAGCCTTCACCAAAAACATCATCAAATATGACTTGCGCATGCGCTACGTGGCAGCTTGGACTCAGCTTCATGATGCGGTCTACGAAGACACCACGCCCTGGAAATGGCGAGGCCATTCAGACATCGATTTCGGCGTAGACGAGAGCGGCCTCTGGGTGATCTACCCAGCGCTGGATTACGACTACTCGCAACATGAAGTCATCGTCATCAGCAAGCTGGATCCAAGCGACCTCTCCATGAAGAAGGAGACGACATGGAGGACTGGGCTGAAGCGCAACTCGTACGGAAACTGTTTCATTGTGTGTGGCGTGCTGTACGCCATTGACGTCTACAACCAGAGAGAGGGTGAGGTTTCGTACGCCTACGATACGCACACAAACACGGAGGCCACTCCACGTTTGCCGTTCACAAATCAGTACGCCTTTGTGACCCAAGTGGACTACAATCCCAAAGATAAGGTGCTGTATGCATGGGACAATGGCCATCAGCTGACCTACAATATTCACTTTGTTGGCCAATGAAGCTCTGGGTCTGGGCATCTTCTTAATTGGGCCTGGTGAAGATGGAAATACACCATTTATAGGAGCACATTGTTTTCTTTATTGCTATGATAAAGATGAGGTGTTAAACAACAGTCAACATTATTTGGGAATATATTTTTACCCTCAACTAAAAAGTTTAAGGACTTGCATGTCTCATTTTTATGTAGTTCATTATCAGTCCCCAAACCTTTACCACTGTAAATAGGGGTGCAGTTAAGGATACTGAACACATATAAAATGTAACCTGAATGTTTTTACACAGCTTTATGCCATAATGTTTATTCTTACATGCAAGATTCACAAAATGTGTAGTAATATCATTTAACAGCAACATAATAACAATTTTTGGGGGATGGGATGTTAAATGTTATGTACATTTCATTATTTTAGCTATTAATTTTGTAAAATATTAAATTCTCATTGTAAATATTTTCAAGAAAAAGTTGTGGTACAGTACCTATTATAAAGCTCAGATGTATCATTCCTAGATATTTAAGATTGTAGTCACTCAACATAAGTGGTTACTTATGATTGCTCCTGGATGAGTTACATTGTTTTGTATGTGGCATTTACAATATGTGTACAATTTCACATTTTGTATAAAATAGTTAAAATAAACTTTCTAAAATCAGTTGCTGTGTTTGTATTTGATAACACACAATGTAATGTTTTGCATTTTGTACTTCACTATGTGGTATATGATACAGTATGCAACCATACATGATTCAGATACAATAAATCAATGTCACTTGACATACAACTCCCCATCTCCAGATGTCTGACATTTTTTTAAAATGTTGCAGTATATGATTGAAGACACGTTTTACATACTGGGAAATAACTTTAGGTCAGAGTGTACAGTAAGATTTAGATTTATTGATATTTTATTTTTATTCTTTTTAGCCTTGTGAAAAAGCAGTACACTTTAACAATATTTATTATGAAAATAATATACTTTAAAAGAATGTGCAAACTGAATGTAATGTTTTTTGACACTTGATTGCATGTTAACGGCGAATAAATAAAAATGTGTAATAAAAAGCAAAAAAAAAAAAAGGTCACAACAGATTTTTAAGTAATCCATAAAGTTTTAAGAAAATAAATATTATTATTTAAAAAAATATATCCAAAAATACTGTGTTGAGCCAGAATTCCATAGGAAATTAATACGAGTTAATGTGACCCCCTTTATGCGTTCTTGGGGTAGTGATGCAAAAAACATTTCATCCTATGACTAAGAAATATGAAAATTACATTGATGAGGGTCAGAAACAAGTTTTATTGAAGAATTCATGCAATATCAAATAAATAAATGTTTTCATTGATAAAATATTTTATATATTTTATATCTTCAACTAACCCTCTTTTGGTGTTAAAAAACTACTGTCAGGATGTACTAAAGACAAGCAATGAAAAATTGCAATTGCATATGCATTTGTAGGAGTTTCCCTTTCAGAAATTTTATGGGAGGAGAGTATTTAAATGAATCATGCAAGGTGATTTACTAAAGTTTACGCTCGTCAATTTATTGGTATTTGTGCCATTATTTACTACCCCAAAAAAGCATGTCTTAAACCAGATGCTAAAGGCCCCGATATACTTCAAGCAAAATCAAAGAGCAAACTGATGTGACGTTTCGAACAAAATCATACCAAAACAAAGTTTGTTTGGAGTTTGTTTTGGGAGTTTCCGGAAAAGTTTGCTCCGGCTGGTAAACACCTTTTTACTACCATTGGTCCGTAGCGATTACATAATAGGTAGGTGTGCACGGAGGCTCCGCCTTCTTTCACGTGGAAATCCTGTTCACTCCATGGAGCTCAGACATCCACGAGTGGAAACATGAACACACTGGAGAGCTGCTTTATAGTAGAAAATGAAGTTGTACTTCTGATTAAACGAGACACTGCCGTTTTCATATTTAATACGGTAAAGCTGCTTGCTTTAAAGCAATCTATTGTATAAAGTGCTATATAAATAAACATGACGTGACTTTACTAGAGTGCCGAAATGCATAGCTCATGCAAACATATCCACGTTGCTATGATCAGATGCTTTTCTTATTAAAAAATGCTTGCTGTTTCCTCAATTTTTTAGTTCCTCAAAGTTTATTTTGTTATTGAGAGGAAAGCAAACAGCACATATTTACATATTCATCTAACCGTCGCTCTCAGCAGTGGCGTCAGATGTTTGTTAACTGTATATCGCTGGTCACGTATTTTAAACTTCTTTTTACCCCTAAACGAAGAACGAAAAAGAACCTGTGACCCATCTGCGCTTTTTTGGAATTGCGCTCTCACGCTAATTTGCCCTGTTTAGTAAATATGGCCCATAGTCATGAAAGTGTACTCTCTTCAAGTACACTTTAATTTCATATTATATTATTTGCAAGTACAGTTTTTTTTTAAGAATATTCTTTTAAGATTTAAAGTACACAATACAAATGCACATTTAAGTGCGTTTTTTCACTAGGGTGAATACCATGAGTTAAAGAGTAAGTTCACCCAAAAATGATAATTCTGTCATCATTTACTCACCTTCGTATTGTTCCAAAAATTTTTAGCTCATAAAAGATGATCATTTGAGAAACCCCTTTAGTCTACAATGAAAATCGATTGGGTCCAGTGTCGTTTTGGACCCCATTGACTTTCAGTCTATGGAAAAAAACAGTAAAAAGCACACAGAACACCCTAGTAACCATATAGTAACACGCTCAAAACCATTAATAACACTTTATGGGTGTTTATGCGCAAATGGCATGCAGATTTCTTGTCTTCCAGGTCTGAGGTCACATTCATTCTGTCTGAACAGGAAAGAGGAAACCCAGATATAAAACTCAGAAGTGTTTTCATGAGGTCATTGTTGCATTTGGGAGGTCTGGGTGTGGTGATGATTGATTGACATGACAGGGTGTGTATGCTTAGATGAACTCAGGAGAGGTATAGTATAGTTAGAAGAACAGGGCGGAGGTTCGGCTTTAATGTGCGGAGGGTTCACATCTGAATTAACCCACAAGATACTTCCTCGTGAGCCAAAGTCTTGCACAGCAGAATTCCAAGCCAACATCAGTACTCCATCAATGATGCACAAATTAACTACATTTATCTGTTAGACTGCTCAGCAGGATAATACTTTGTTTTATATGAAAGCCACACTTAGATACTTGCATCTCTTTGTTAATATGGGCATCAATACATCCAAGACCTCAATAGCAACCCTAATAAAAGCTGCAGGTTGTCATATTTGGTGCAGGATGTCATTAATATGATTAAACTGAGAAGACAAATGAGCCGTGGCGGGTTAGTGTTGTGCAGCTCCAGTGTCCCAGACCCCCTGAAGGTCCTCTTGGCTTGCCTACAAGTCGCTTTGTGTAGAGTCTGCTCACCCTTTCCAATACACACCCTAATCCAAATCACTGTGCTGGGACGTCGAGTCATCTATTCCTTTAAAAAACATTAAATAAACAGATTTTGAAGCCACTGAACACTTAGTCCCAGAGGTGCAAGAACTAAATGTCGAGATGAATTATACATTCTTGAATTTTGTACATGTCTGTTCACTCAAAAAGGGGATTTCCATTCCTGCCCAGCAGAGGCTTTGACCTTCACTACAGGCATAACTGGATTTTGTTGCGTTTCTTGAGGTTGTTTTCCACAGCAGTCCTTAATTCAGTGCTCTCAGAATGCAGTTAAGGCGCACAAAACAAAATCTGAAGGCTGACAGCAAGAGGATTGAAACTCATTATGACAATAACGCTGCAAGAAGCCCCCAGAAGTCCTTCACTTACGCAAGACACTGAGCAAATAAGCGGTGATTTATCAATTGCATTTGCAAATGTCTGGCTTTGACTCAAATCATATTTCATGCATTACATTACTGAGAACTTGTTTAAAACAGCGACTTGATTCCTCTATGGAAACCCATCAAAACAAAAAAATGTGTGAAGTTTGCAACACGCTATATAGTTAATTAAAAGCCGTGTTGGGGAGCAACTGAATCTTAACTACATTTCTTAGTAGCTTACAGGACTGGTGATCAGCTAACTTTTGCCTAACATTCCTCTATGTGACTATTCCTCTATGTAGCATTTTAAAAAAACAATCATTCTAGTGAATTGATTTGTCCTAAATTATGTCTTTCTCTCATGTAGGACTGAAAATCTGAATTGTCTACTATTCCTAAACTATTCTCTCTCTCAGGGAATTGGAAAATCAAACTTTCAAAATCAATCATTCTTGTGAATCAGTTTGTCCTAAACATTTCTTTCTCTCATATGTAGCTCTTAAAAACCGAATCCTGCTAATAAATCAATTCATCCTAAACTACTCTTTCTCTCATACGTTGCATTGAAAAGTCTGAATCATTCTTGTGAGTTGATTCATTCTTTCTCTCATATGTAGCCTAGCCCTGGAAAACCAAATCATGCTAGTGAATCGATTCACCCTAAATTATTTTTTTATCTTATATGTAGCGTTGGAAAAACTGAATCATTCTAGTGAATCAGTTCATCCTAAACTATTCTTTTTCTCAGCAGAAAATCAGAATAATTCTAGCGAGTTGATTGAACCATAAAAATCTTTTCAGAAAATCATAATCATTCTTGTAAACCAGTTTGTCCTAAACAATCCTCAAAATCACATACTTCCCTTCTATATATAGGCAAAAAACTGTATGTGACAAGAATAGTATTAGTCTAGTCTGAATTCACTGTATTCATTAAAGAGTAGGCAAAAAGTACCCGGATGACCTACTACTTCCGGCAAGATTTTGATTTGTGCATATGATGGACACTTTACTATCCCATGAGGCAACGGGAAAGGATTTGTGAATGGCAGTGAAGTGATGCAACTGATGCTGGTAAGTCACATGACAGTGACAACATGGCGAATGTAGTACGTAGATACTATATAGAACATTTTTAGAGTTTTTACATTTTCACAAAGTAATTATTTATTCAAAATAAGTACCTAATAGAGAGTATGCGATTTCAGACTCAGCCAAAGTCAGAATAAATATAATGAATTGGTTCATCTTAAGCGATTCTATCTCATAAGTAGTGTTGGAAAATTTGAATCATTCTACTGAATCAATGATTCTTTCTCTCATATGTAGCACTGGAAAATCAGAATCACTCTAGTGAGTCGATTTGTCCTAAACAATTAGGATCTCTCTCACAGAGCACTGGAAAGTCATAATCATAAGTCAGTTTCAAAATAGATTCACCAACACTGATTAAAGGGGGGGTCTAATGCTATTTCATGCATTCAGACTTACTTACACTGTTAAAGAGTTGGATTCTCATGCTAAACATGGCCAAAATCTCAAAAAAATTTCAGGATTCGAACAAGTTTCGGAAAGTTTTTTTGGAGTATGGCCCTGTATGATGTCATAAAGTGCGGAATTGCTTGTATGGGCACTTCTCCCGGATGAGCGTGTGCACACATCAACCAGAGCGAGAGCAAGACCGAGTCCATCAACGGGCTTCATTCAGGTTACGGGAGCCGTCTGCAGCGCTGTCATTTTGTTTTTAGACCACGAAATCAACAATGTCACTAAATAAGATAACATTGTTCAGCTTCCTAAATAACCCAGCATTAAGGAAACAGTGGATGCAGTTTGTTTTTCCGGAGCAACAATGGAGTTGTGCAAGTGTGTTTGTTTGTTCCCGGTCACGAGTCGAAACCGCAGGTGGTGAGAGAAACTGCATCAAATCTCTGTGTTTTGTTGGCAATCGGCGCGACAACACAAGTGTATAGTGAATCGAAAGTTATCCAGGGATAATGCCATGATGTTTCATGTATGTGTGTGTGTGTGTGTGTTTTCGGAAAGAATCGGTACAGCGTATCTGTCTTTTATAAATATGATAAAACTAAAGACTCTTCAGAGATATGAAGGATGCAATACTACTCTATAGGTACTCAAGACATGAGACTGGCAGAAACTGTGTGTGTTATGTACCCTTTTGAGTCTATACTGAAAAAAAGGAGTCAATGAGGCTGGACTCTATCAGTAACAGATGGCAAGTATTTGGTGTGTCCTGTCGTGTAGTGCAAGCATTTACTAACAAGATGTGAGGGGTATGACCAACCCTAATCAGAAAAAAAGAAGTAGCCCTCGTGACACACACACACACACACACACACACACACACACACACACACACACACACACACACACACACACAGAGTGAACGGGCAATGTAGGAAGCCTTTGTAAAAAAAAAACACAATGCAGTCTTTAGGACTGATGGAACCAAATGTGAAGAATCTGAAGAATTCAGAGTTCCCACTCCTGATGGCAAATGAAAGGTTGATGTTCTGATGTTTCATCTTGATAAAGAGCTAGAAACATCATAACTGCACAGACTGTTTTGTATGACACACATCTTCTATAAAGCTTCAAATACTTCTGTCACATTCATACATCACTGCCTAAAATAAAAAGCACGGCAGATAGCAGAAATATGTTCCTTACTCTGACCCTGACAAGAAATATGACTGACCCAAGTCATGCAGTTTGTGAAGAGATATCTATAGGCTCAGAAAATGTCTGGGAATCATAGTTTGACTGTTCACACTCTATCTGAGTGGGCCTTTGTGTAACACTTATCAACCACAGTGCTGAGACTTTCAGCTGCAACAGGAAGCTGAATGAATGCAGTTTGTCTTCATTTCGAGCAAATGTCATCCATGGGAAGAGAGTCTAGAGAGAGAATAATTACAGAAAAAGCTCAACATTCAGACTGTGATGTAAAGTACAGTCACAACAGCTAACATACTGCGTTCAAAGTCTCAAACTGAGAGGAAACATAAATAACAAGAAAGGTTTGTATACAAGAAGCTAAGGACATATGTCTTAATATGTTGAACCACAAGGGGCACATTCGTCACAAAGCACCATTAAAGCACTCAATAAATCAGTGTTCGAAAGCAATAGGAAATACTTCCCAGGGTAAGTATGTGGCGATATGTATACAGAGGTCAGACATATCACACATTTTTAAACAAATATAGCCTTTATATAATATATGTAATGTATACAATTAGTTGCTTTTTTGACACACTTAAGTAGTATAAGTGCATCTTTGAATGTAATTTCACAAATATGTTGTCTTCTTCTGAGCCAAAATTTTGATTCTATCTCCTCCTAGAGCTTTAACTCTACAACCTCCAAACTCCAAACATCAGGCTGTTCTGACTCGGGTTGCTATATCTTTTCAAACTGACCCAACTTATGGTTTTCCTAAAAATGAAGATTAAAAATCATAAAAGGCACATAGACTTACATCGTGGGGGTCAAAACTTTAATACAATAATTCTAATAGAGTATTTAAGCTTCATCCACTACGTATCCATCAGTGGCAAAGCCTAGCAACTAGTTTAGGACATGCTACCAACATGCTAATTTATACTACCAACATGCTAGTTCATGCTACCAACATGCTAATTCAAGCTACCATAATGCTATTTCACGCTAACAATTTGCAATGTTCTAAAATCTGTTAATTCATGCTAGCAAAGTGCTAAATCATGTTAGCAACACGTTAATTCATGCTAGAAGTGTGGTAAAACATGCTAAATCATGCTAGCAACATACTAAAACATGCTAATTCATGCTAGAAATCTGTTAAAACATGTTAGCAAAACATGCTAATTCATGCTGGCATTGTGCTAAAAAATGTTAATTCACGCTAGAAATGTCTTTCTCTCTTTCTTTCTCTTTCCTCTTCACTAAATTTAAATCTTATAAAACTTTCAAACTTTCATACGGCTGTGTCAAGCCAACATCAAAGTTTGTTTATGAACTTTACTCATCTAGTTACTTCTATTGTCTTTAAAATATGGTTAAAGTGTACTGCCAAATGTACTGACAAGTATTTATGGTAACTAAAATATACTTTAATGTAATTTCTATTGCAATTTAGTATATTTAAAATGTATTAACTTTAATTGTAATATTGAATAACACACTACAGTTAAAATTACAGTTACACTTTAGTAAGTACTTGTAATAAAGTACAACAAAATATTATTAAAACATAATTATTTAAAATGTACTTTAAAGTAAAATGATTAATTTACATTATTACAAAAGTGCACTTTTTGAAAGTGTACTCTCCTTAAGTAACCTTTTTATTTAATTAATATTACATTATCCACAAGTACAGTTTTTTAAAAGATACTTTAAGATTTAAAGTACACTTCATGTGCACATTCATTACAATTAAGCACACTTCTTTTTCACAAGGGAAGTTGTCACAAATAAAACTAATTGGTACTTTCCAAAGAAAAATTCTATGTGTGCCATGTACTGTAAAGAGTAACAAATCTACAAACAAACGCAGAACAGATTACTTCCAGACACATACAGCGATGACACACTAGGAGAAACACAAAAGACAAAACACATAAAACTTCATGATGCAAAAACAGTTTTTATTGATTCAGCAGTGTGGCCAATGGCGCTTGAAAGACCAAAACTATGTAACAAAACGCGGCGACGGGGTTACCCAGCTGCTCTGTTTAACACAATGGTGTGGCAAACAGCCAAGAAAAATACACACTCAGCACACACAAACACACACTCAATCACCCATCCATCCACACAAACACATGCACACACGAAGCGTGCCGTCAAATGCCAGAATAATCAACTCTCGCATGCTGTCCAGACTGAGTTCAGCACCACTGAAGACAACGTAATGCTGTAAATAAACCTTGTGATTCAAGTCACTCAGCTGTGAAAGTATCTCTTTCAACATGCAGGGAGTGACGGGGTCAGACAAGCACAATAAATAAGGTAAAGAGGTAATATTTTCCAATCTATGTTTCAGAGTTGGCTGATACAATAAGCAATGTAGATGAAACATGGGCTAAAGGTGAAGTGTGTGATTTATGTGTCACTAGTGTTGCTGAATGGAATACAATGTGAAAATAATGACTATTTTCAAACATGTTTCCCTTCTGGCTGCCATTGGTCAGAAAATAGATATCCCCGCCCCAAAATAATACTATTGGTTGAGCTGTAGCTGAGTCTTGGGATCCTCAAACAATAAGATGTTTTGACAGCACCACAGAGACAGTTGGTGCGTCTGAAATAACATACTACCTGCATAGGTACTACATTCGAATTTGAACTTACTTTGTGACCATTAAAAAAGTATGTTCTATATAGTATGTATATGATATTATGAATGAAATTCGTTCATACTACATCCGCCTTGTTGTTACTGTCACGTGACTTACCAGTGTCAGTTGTGTCTCTTCACTGCCATTCATAAATCCTCCCGTGGCCTCATGGGATAATAAAGTGCCCATCGAATGCGCACTTCAGAATCTCGTTGGAAGTAATAGGTCATCCGGGGACATTTCACCTACTGTTTTTCGAACACTATGTATTCGGACACTCTGTTGGTGCACTGTTTTTCGCATACTATATAGAAGGGAATTTGATTTAGGATGCAGCGAGTGTTTACACCCTTGGAAGGGAATCAACCTACAAATCTACTTGTAGCATTTTCTGAATTTTAAACTAATAAACTAAAATTTAATTGAACACACATCACTTAAACGCCTCATTATCGCAACATTTTCTCTTAAGGCCCGTTCACACCATATACTGTATATAGTTATCGTTATAGTTGTCGTTCTTAGTGTGAATGGGCCTTAAGACTGTGTAGGAATGATGATAATATCTTTCAGAATTTCAGAAGAGGTCTCAACAAGTGTGCTTAGATTTGCCAAAATATCTTAAGTCTGTAATCAGTCGTCAGATATTTTATTATAAACATCCTTACCAAACTAAAAGCGCATTCAGTTTTATCCGAAACAGATGAACATGAATCTTGCACTATTTTATTACGCTGGTTGTTGTACGTATCGCTGCAGTTCAAAAATGAAATGTCTGGTTAACCCTTAAATGCATGAATGTTTCGCCAATCATTATTACATATTCGGGTCTTTAGCGACCCGGATCTATATCTAACACAGATGGATCTCTACCTGTCGCAATAATATAAAACTCTCCTCATATTAGAGTAATAATTACAGAAGAATAAAATAAAGCATATTTTGTTACCTTTTGGAGCTTGGAAGGTTTGAGCAGATGTTTTATACCATCATCACTGTCCTTGTCAGAGCTCATTTCCCAGTACATTCAGCATCTGGCTCATATTCGCCATCTCAAACATATTCTGAAAACTGTAGGAACTGAGACAAATCAGACATAATTATTTGTTATATTTAAACAAACAACTGGTGAAACTCACTCTGGGCCTAGAAACCCAAGCCTGCAAAGACAATTGCCCGGTACCATTTGTGGAAGGGAAAGATGACGACATTAGCATGTCATTGATCACAGACTGATCCCATCACCATTTGGCCATTGTTCACTCCAGTCTCTCAGTCCTGAGAGGACAAAGTGTGAATGACCACAGACTCAAACTCAACAAACTGGTTTTGCCATGTGGTTTGAAGCCACAAAACATGGATTTCTTACACAAAATGGAACTCGATATACTTAATGAGTGTTGTTTGTATACATGCAAAATATACAAACATATCTAGTAAGGTATACATGAATGCATATTTTATGACAGAACCAACGGTTAATGTAACCTCACCTATACCGTGTTTGGTGTAACGACTGAGACAAATCACACACAATTATTTATTCATTATATTTAATGAATGATACAGCAAACTTACTCTCCCAACAAAGTTTGGTGAAACAATCCATACATACTGAGCTGGTTATGTGATGCAAACAACAAAATGTATTAGTTTACAAATCAAGCATATATGTATAAGTGTTTTGAGGTCATATCATAGTATTGTGCAAGGAACTGCATGGAAATAGTAAGTATTTATTAATTGATAATTTGCCCCGTGTAATTTGTGTGAAAAGATGATGGAGTTGATGCAAAAATGTAAGTAGACACATGCTTTTTTTCAACAAGCCTAGTTAGAAATATATAAGTTAGAAATAACAAAGTTAATACTTAACCCATTTAAGCCCACCGGCAACTATAGCTGCCACAGTGTATAGTTGTCATTTTCCTTTTGTAAGTATTTTTCTAGATGTTATCCATGTTTTATGTCTCAATGACATGCAAGCAAACAACCAAATAAAGGATTTCAAGAAGAAAAAAAAAGGTGTTAACTTCCTTCCTGTCACATGAGGCTGCCAACTTCCTACCCCTACTTCCAGGAAGCAAGGCGAAGGCAAAACCTCCCAAAGAAAGGTCATTTTCATGTTACTAATAAGTATTTTTTGTTGACATATATATATCTACATAATCATGAAGGTCTCTAAAATCATCCAAACAAAACAAATCTTACAAGAGATCTATAGTTTTTTGTATACTTAGTCAAAAGTCCAAGTGGCAACTATAGTTGCCGGTGGGCAAATGACTTTTAAGTACATATATTATGGGGAAATGGGGTATACTGTGTTAATAGGTTAATAAATCAAGATTATTGGTCCTGCTTAGTGCTTTGTGCTTTCATAATATCCCACCTAAAACATAACTTAACCCTTTAACTGACATCTCTACTGTACAGTAGACCTTAATTCGATATGGAATAAATCTGTCGAAAGGAGGAGATGAGAGAGCAATCTTTCCACAGCTCTTTTGTCCCACCCTTGTGTCTGCAGTCCATGGGTGGATGGGCCTTCCAGTTTTCAAACTTCAGTCAGTCACACAAAAGGAAGAATGGAAAGATAAAGAGTTAAAGCATGGGACTAATTGCTGTAGATGATCTTTTTCTCCCTTTTATGATATAATGTCATGTAAGGGCCAAAATATTGAGGCCCCTTCATCCAGTTTGGATGTGTTTCATTCTAATCAGTAAAGGACCCTAATTCTTTTTATGACTAGTAGCTTATTATTCCATTATAATGCGGAAATTCAGACAAGTAATGAGTTTACATTTACATTATTATATGAAATCACCTACTACAGTCAGCCATTGAATATTATGGGACTATTTATTTATTTATTTTTTATTATATAGATGTAATTTTTTTCATCATTCTATTTATTTATTTTCATTTAACTTTTTGATACACAATGCCCTGTTGGGGCAACTTAATGGCTGCACTTTGTTCTGCATTATGTTCCACCACTTTAAGACAAATGTATTTGTTGTTGTTTGTTGTGTTTTCATATTCAAAAGATTATAAGATAGATGCAGCTTTTTTGAGTTTGCTTCGAATGTTCTTCGATTTTTAAACATAATAAATTTATATAATAAATAATTTTAGCAGTTATTTTGAGTTAGATGCCAAATGTTCTCCTCCTATTCAAATTTGACATTGAAGGGGTGCATACAACATATTTGCCCACCGGCAACTATAGTTGCCGCACATTCAAATGCGATTTTCAAGAAAAAAAACAAAAACCTGGGGAAAATAAATGCAGAACATGTTAAATGGGTTAAATGTAAAAGTCTCCTGAGCAATTAAAAAGAAGAAAAATCCTGTGGGAACTAGGAAGAGCTGAAACATTGGGTGAAAAAAGTCATAGATTAAGACATGAATATAGATGCAGCTTTGGACTGTTTGTTTAATGTAACTGACAATAAAGGCAGAACGTGTCGCTATCAGCAGCCCTGCACAGAAGTGTGTAATTCCTCTGCAGATATATACTTTCATTTGTTTGGATAGAAGTGGACTTAATGTCAAGTGTTGAGATATTTTGACTCTGTTCTTGCTTTCTCTCTAGATGAAGGAGGTTCCAGATTCCTGGAAACTATGAGCAGCTCATATCAAAACTTATATTTGCTCTAAGGATAGGGAAAATATTTATAAAAATGCTGTTGTCAACAACAGCTGTTCCCAAGGGCAAGTGCGCTGCCATAAAACAAAAATCAGTTGAAAGTTTGAATCATTATTTTATTCTCTTGTGCACCACAAATTTCTAATAAAAAACATTATTTTACTCGCGTTGTAAATGAGTATGTGTTTCTGGACATCTTTTTAAAACGAAAAACACTGAATCTCTAGCAATAAATATTATGCAATAATAGAGTTGTCTTGCACCTAATGCTATTTTAGCTTTTTCACACATAAAAACTCACACATTCTATCACTAATTTCCTGTACAAGGTCAGAGTCTGTGTACAAAATTTGACAAAAACACTGATCATTTGTTTCCTGTTCTGGCCCTGTTCCTGTCCAGACCCAACATGAGGAAACAGCCCAGTAACCTGAACCCATAACATGCACTTACATTTATTATTCTAACTAATGCCTTTAAGAGTCAGTCAGAAAAAGGCCTGATGACATCACCCAATGCCCCCAAGTGATGCTGATACAAGCCATAAAAGGCGGAGGCCTTACGTAAATGAAACCCTTCATCTGGCCCACTGTGTTTTTCAAATGACACACATGAGCAGCTATTTTCTTACTTCAGCTTTTGTTTATTTTTATTTGTGTGATGCGTTACTCAGCTGAGAGTTGAATTTTGTGGGTGTGCATTTTTATATTTACACAGGGGAAACTAATTGTCACTTTTTACTCCAGTGAATATTTCTTTAGGAAGGTTTATTATAAAAAGTTAATTTAGCACATACAAAAATGTGAAAAGCACACGATTGTTCATACTGTGGGTATTTTTGCCGTTTAATATTCACATAGTTCATATCGAGATTTGATTAAAGTGCACTGACATTTGATTTATTCATCCAAAATTTGACAAATTCCGTGACATTCCGCGTTATACAGTAAATTCCATTTTTATGAATGGATTCCGCGATTCCGTCCGCGATTTCTGCATCGCGGAAATCAGGGCCCTACACTTCACATGCATTGTACCGTTTCTTTTGAGAGAACATGACATGCAGGAAAAAAAAAGTAGTGTTACTTTTTCACTCTCCCCTACTTTTTTTTTTTCTTGCATGTCATGTTCGGGGCTCCGTACATTTAAAAGTTTGGGGTCACTTTTTGAATTACTTTTTAGACTTTTTTGAAAGAAGTTTCCTGTTTCTCACAAAGGTTGCATTAGTAATACAGTAAAAACAGAAATATAGTGAAATAAATACTTGTACTCGAGTGCTGTACCATGTGAGCTACAGAGCTAGTTTACTACATCAGAAAAGCCACGCGGAGCTAGTTATGTGATGCAAACATCAAAATGTATCAGTTTACAAATCAAGTTCTATGTATAAGTGTTTTGAGGTCATGTATTGTGCAAGGAACTGCGTGGAAATAAGTCTAATATAAGTTAAAGTCAGTCAGTTAAAAAAAAAAACCTTGTGAAATAATTAAAAATATTAAAAACAATCATTATAAATACATTTACGGTCACTTTTGATCAATTTAATGCGTCCTTGATGAATAAAAAATAAATTAAAAAAATGATATCGTCCCCAAACATTTCAATGATATTCTAATGTACAAAAATATAAAATTGTTTATTATTAATACCTTTTATAAATGTATAACATTTAAAACACCTGACAACTTACCTTCTACCTTCATTATATGGTTGACCCTTGTTTGAATATATTCATAGTGTGGTTTTATTTAGTATAGTTACTGAGATTTTGTCCTTGTAACATCTTTGCGTGACAACTTGCACCGTTTTCCCTTACATGTTTTACTCATATAAAATCTGATCTGCAGGACCAGCTCTGGTAAAATCAAATACACAGTTAAATAATACATTAACCAACCCACCCTCCATAGACTGGGCCAAACACATGGTGTAATATTACATTTCTCTTTATGACATGCTGAGATTTGCTATGAGTGATATAACAGGATTTAGTGCCTTATGGGGTTGAGAGCAGATTCAGTCAGGCATCTGAAAAATCCTCTGTTTAATGTGAGAATGATAAATTAGCCACAGATGTTTGAGTGGAATACGGTGGGATGAGCGTTATACTTGCCTCAAGAGAACAGGTGATGCCATATGTTGTGAAATCAGATCGCCCTGCATCTCTGATGGTTGTGGGTCATATTGTAACTGATTGTCATGCCTCGTTCTGCAACTGACTTTGAAGCCAATTATATTCAGATGCTGCGCCAATGCAAACAAGGGGTAAAAAGGAAGGTTTCCAAAAGTAAACTGTACTATCACCCGGAACTAAATCAGAGAACGTTGATGTACGTGAGCGTTGGTGTTTGGGGAGAGTGGATAAGGAAAGAATAGCTATCTATCATGCCAACACCCAGGTTAAAAGGATAGTTCACTTAAAAATCAATGCCACTAAATGATCCACATGTTCCAAATCTGTGTGACATTCTTTCTTCTGGCGAGCACACATGGAGAAAATTTGAAGACTGTCCTAATCACTTTCCAATTGGTCTGAGATTTTAAGTTTTAAAAGCACCATAAATATAATGGGTAACGCTTTAGATTACAGCCCGGAAAGTACTGTGTAACTAAAGCGAATTTACAGCGTAACTTTCAGTAATTATAGTGTAACTATAAACTAAGTACGTGTAATTATAAGATTATTATACGTGTATAGGTGTAATTATTATTATAATTATATATATTTGGGGAATAAAGTGGTAACTATCAGGAAAATTAACAAATGATTTACTGAAAGTATTTTTTAATTAAGGGGTAATTATCCATGTAGTTACAGGGTAAGTGGCGCTTATTTCATGTAGTTACAGGGTAAGTATGAATCTGCGGGCTGTTAATAGTTTCATGTCTACAATAAAAAAACACGTACAAAATCTGATATCACTCTTAAACATTTATTGAAAAACAACTTAATTCAAAACAGATTTATGACACTTCTTATTCATTTTTTTAAAATAAACTTTTCATTTCAAATAATAACGGCCTGACAGAAAGTGCGATTCAGCGAGTGGCCGCTGCAACGTACACTGTTCCTGTGTTGGTTGGCTGGGCGTTCCGTTTGTTGAGTGCTCACACGCGGGTTTGCACTATCGGACTGCTGTGAGCCGCGGCCATCTCCTCAGCACTCCTAAAAAGAGCATTTTCCCTTCCTAAAAGAGCAACACGGTTTGACCCTGCGTCTTTTTCAAGATGTCATTCAAACCGTGTGTTTCTGGATGCCATCGTTTTCTGTCCCCAGTTGACGGTCATGATCGCTGTCTCACGTGTTTGGGCGTTCAGCACGCTGAGGCGGCGTTCGTGAATGACTCATGTTCCCACTGCGGGAACATGACCATCGCAGTTCTACGGTCTAGGCTCGAATACCTCAGAAGGGGTGGAGTCCCATTGCACATCCCCCGATCTAGTGGTCCTCCCGCTGCAAAGCAGAGGGCTGCTACTTTGGCTGATGCCTTTGGTGGAGACCTGAGGGTGACTGTGAGGGCTTTCCCGACGGGCCAACAAGCCCCTTGGGCCCCTCCCCCCTCCGTCGTGCCGGTGGAATTTCCGGAAGAGCGGCCCGGTCCTTCCCATGGGGGGGCGGCTGTCTCTTTCGGGGCTCCGGCTGAGGATATGATCTCAATAGCTGCATCGGAGGACGAGCTAATGGGCTCTAGAGTTGAGGATTCGGCTGCGTTACCCCCTTCGGGTGTGGTAGCTGCAGAAGCAGACGAAGGCGATTAAAAATATCCTGCCCCGGTGACCAGCTGCTGCCTCCACCCCGTCACCAGCTGCAGTGCCTCTGCCTGCTCGCCGCCGAGGGCGTCCCCCTGTGTCTGCCTCCGCCCCTGCCAAGCCCAAGCACCAGCCTCCACCCGGGAAGCAGGGCACCGGACGCAAGGGTGCCGCCCAACCTACTCAGGGTCCCGCGAAGTCGGCCGGTAAACGGAAGGGTAAGTGGCCCTGAGACGGGCAGCCCAGGGACGGATGGGTCTGCTCGGAGGGAGATGGTGACCAGGGGGCCAACATCACTCTGCCGCTGGCTCTTCGGAGTGCAGCGGTACCCACATTTTCAATAAAAGAGCAGTTTCCGAGGGCCAAGCCGGCTGTGTGCGATGCCCCCGGGCCTTGCCACTCCTGGCTCCCCTTCTTTTCGCCAGGGGGCAGTGTGAGGCCGGAGGATGCCCCCGGGCCTTCTTTCCCACACTTCTTTGCCCCACCCTGGAACGGTCAGACAACACTCCGGGTCGCCTCCGGGCCATCCAGGTCGGGTCTGAGCGTTCCACCTCACTGCCCCACCCCGGGTACGTCTGTGGTGCCATTGGTCCCGCTTGCACGGTCTCTGGGGGCCTGGCTAGCGCTCCCCAGGCCTTCTCGCTGGCTAATCCATACTATCAGACTCGGCTACGCGATTCAGTTCGCATCAGTACAGGGGCATCCTCTTCACCTCCATGCGGAGCAGCGATGCCCACGTCTTGCGGTCAGAGATCGATGTCCTACTGGCGAAGGACGCGGTCGAGCCGGTTCCTCCAGCCGATATGAGGTCGGGCTTCTACAGCCCCTACTTCATTGTACCCAAGAAAGGGGGTGGGTTACGACCAATCTTGGACCTGCGTGTCCTGAATCGGGCCCTGCACAAGCTTCCGTTCAGGATGTTAACGCAGAAACGCATTTTCGAATGCATCCGTCCCTGAGATTGGTTTGCAGCGATCGACCTGAAGGACGCATACTTTCATGTCTCTATCCTTCCTCGACACAGACCGTTCCTACGCTTTGCGTTCGAGGGGAGGGCATATCAGTACAAAGTCTTGCCCTTCGGGCTGTCCCTGTCTCCTTGCGTCTTCACGAAAGTCGCAGAGGCAGCCATTGTTCCGCTCAGAGAACGCAGCGTTCGCATCCTCAACTATTTCGACGACTGGCTCATACTCGCCCAGTCTCGGGAGCAGTTGTGCGAACACAGGGACCTGGTGCTCCGTCACCTCAGCCTGTTGGGACTTCGGGTCAACCGAGAGAAGAGCAAACTCTGTCCCACACAGAGGATCTCTTATCTCGGCATGGAGCTGGACTCAGTCAACCAGACTGTGCGCCTCACAGAGGAGCGAGTCCGGTCAGTGTTGAACTGCTTGAATACGTTCAAAGGCAGGACGGCGGTCCCACTGAAATATTTTCAGAGGCTCCTGGGGCATATGGCATCTGCAGCCGTGGTAACGTCGCTCGGATTGCTTCATATGAGACCGCTTCAGCACTGGCTTCATGGCCGGGTCCCGAGATGGGCGTGGCAGAGCGGCAAGTACCGGGTCCCAGTTACTCCGTACTGTCGCCAAACCTTCAGCCCGTGGTCAGACCCTTCATTTCTACGGGCGGGAGTGCCCTTAGAACAAGTGTCCAGGCATGCTGTGGTCTTCACGGATGCCTCATCCACCGGCTGGGGGGCCACGTACAACGGGCATGCAGTCTCGGGTCTGTGGAGCTCGGGTCCAGCTGCATTGGCATATCAATTGCCTGGAGTTGCTAGCAGTACGTCTTGCCCTAAGCCGCCCCAAAAAGCCGCTTCAGAGCAAGCACTGCGGCCGTTGCGTACATCAACCGCCAGGGTGGTCTGCGCTCCCGTCGCATGATGCAACTCGCCCGCCATCTCCTCCTGTGGAGTCAGAAACAACTGAGGTCGCTTCGGACTATTCACATCCCTGGTGCGCTGAACCAGACAGCCGACGAGCTCTCTCGTCAGTCAACACCTCCGGGAGAGTGGCGACTCCACCCCCGGACCGTCCAGCTGATGGGACCTTTTCGGAGCCACGGCGGTAGACCTGTTCGCCTCTCCGGACTCGACCCATTGCCAGTTGTACTATTCCCTGACCGGGGGCACAGCTGGCCCCGGGACCTACGCAAATATGCGTTTCCCCCAGTGAGCCTTCTCACACAGACTCTGTGCAAGGTCATGGAGGACGAGGAGCAGGTCTTGCTAGTTGCGCCCTACTGGCCCAACCAGACCTGGTTCCCCGAACTCTCGACAGCCCCTCCCTGGCCGATTCCCCTGAGGAAGGACCTGCTTTCTCAGGGACGGGGCACTCTATGGCACCCACGTCCAGACCTCTGGAAACTCCATGTCTGGAGTTGTCATGCGGTGGCAGACACCATCGCTTCTGCTAGAGCCCACTCTACGAGGCGCCTCTATGCCCTGAAGTGGAACCTGTTTGTTGAGTGGTGCTCTTCCCGCCGGGAAGACCCCCGAAGGTGTTCGGTTAGTGTCGTGCTTTCTTTCCTGCAAGATGGGCTGGAGCGAAGGCTGTCTCCCTCCACCCTCAAAGTGTACGTCGCAGCAATAGCGGCGTATCACAACGCAGTTGAAGGTAAGTCCTTAGGGAAGCATGACCTAATCGTCAGGTTCCTCAGAGGTGCGAGGGGGCTCCTCGTCCACACTCGATACCCTCTTGGGATTTAACTCTGGTGCTCAGAGCACTTCAGAGCCCTCCCTTTGAGCCTTTGCAGTCTGTAGAGTTAAAAATTCTGTCCATAAAGACAGTACTCCTGACTGCATTGGCCTCCATCAAGAGGGTAGGGGACCTGCACGCACTTTCGGTCAACGAATCGTGCCTAGAGTTTGGATATGTGCCCAAGGTTCCCACCACTCCCTTCCGGGACCAGGTGGTGAACCTGCAAACGCTGCCCTCGGAGGAGGCAGACCCAGCCCTGGCTTTGTTATGTCCCGTCCGCGCTCTTCACGCTTACGTTGACCGGACTCAAAGCTTTAGGACCTCAGAGCAGCTCTTCGTCTGTTACGGAGGCCAACAGAAGGGAAAGGCTGTCACCAAGCAGAGGTTAGCCCACTGGATAGTGGATGCTATCGTCTTAGCGTACCAATCGCAAGACGTGCCTTGTCCGTTCGGGCTGCGAGCACACTCAACCAGGAGTGTGGCTTCCTCCTGGGCGCTGGCTCAAGGCGCCTCGCTGACAGATATATGTAGAGCTGCGGGCTGGGCGACACCTAACACGTTCGCTAGATTTTATAGCCTCCGTGTAGAGCCAGTTTCTTCCCGTGTACTCCTGCTGGGGCGGATACGTGCGTCTATTGTCTCCAGTTGTGTTCCCCAGAAATGGCTAACCCTGTCGAGGTCCTCCGTCACCCCTGCGGTGTCAGACATTGCGGCCGTCTGACGCCAGGCCTGCACCCGTATGCTTGTGGAACGTGTGTGTAGGCTGGGTTCCATATATAGCGTCCCTATGGCGACCCCATATGTGTATTCTCCACGGTAACCGCTACCCTACTCGGCTAGCCCCATGTCTTCCCTTGACAGAGCTCGCTCTGTCGTCTCTGGTGGTGTTCTTTCCCCCCTGGGACCAGGTTGGATCCACCCCAGAGACTGCCATATGTTGCACTACCCTGCTAGGTTAGTCCTTATGAGTATTCCACCTCTCCTCCCCTGGAGGACGTGGCTCCGCAGCGTTCCATCTCCCTGAGTCAGGCATGCTTTCCCAGCGTTATCCAATAGTCACACTGAGTGGGTCTTGCAGAAACAGCAGTGACGGACCTTCACTGCTTGGAGCCCTGACTCCTGCTCCAACCTAGGAGCACTCCAGAGAGCTCAAGCAGGGCGCTGGAAGGGCCAGTCTCCCTGGCGTGTTGGTAGGGATCCCCAATTCGTCGGTCATTTCCGACGTACGTCGAAAGTGACCGACTGAAAGGGAACGTCTCGGTTACGTATGTAATCCTCGTTCTCTGAAGGAGGGAACGGAGATGTACGTCCCGTCGCCAGGTGCTGTGCTTCCGCTGAATGGCCGGGGCACTTTTTCGGCTCCTCAGTTGGAAAAGCGAGGATGCGGTATTCCACTTCCATATTTATACCCGCGCTGCGGGCCGCTGCGTGGAACGCATGCCAACGTTATTGGCTCGTTTTTATACACTCGAAGTAGATATACCCTCTCATTCACGCAGATGACTGCTGGTCGGAAGCGATAGTTTATGGTTTAATTTTTTTTTAAAATATTGATATTTTTCTTACAAACACTTAACGTTTCACTTCAGAAGACATTGATTCATCAATTGGGATCGTATGTATTGCTGTAGTTATTGCTGTATGTGCTGTTTGATGCTTCAACTTTTAGGAACCCAAATGAGTTTTCATTATCAGAGATTATTTATTTTTCTGTGTTCATCTGAAGAAAGAAAGTCATATACATCTCGGATGGCATGAGGGTAAAAGATGAGTAAACGGTGAGGACATTTCTGCGTGCACTGTATTTTCTTTAAATACATAATATAGCTACAGAATATCTAGAGACATAGGATTCCTTCTTAAGATTCATCTGTGTCAAGAACGAATAAGAAGAGGAACAAGAGGAGGAGAAGCCAAGCAAGAGAAACGATTAAGTGTTGTAAATCTGTTTTAAAAAAGTTGTTTTTCAAATAAAGATTTCCGAGTGATATCAGATTGTGTACGTTTTTTTATTGTACAAGTACCCTGTAACTACATGAAACAAGAGGGGAACAAGCACCACTTTAATTTACAGCCCGTAGATTCATACTTACCCTGTAACTACATGAAACAAGAGGGGAACAAGCACCACTTTAATATACAGCCTGCAGATTCATACTTACCCTGTAACTACATGGATAATTACCCCTTAATTAAAAAATACTTACAGTATAAATAATTTGTTAATTTTCCTGATAGTTACCCCTTTATTCCCCAAATATTACATATTGTTCCCTTATAACTACACGCACTTACTTACGCAGTACTTTATGATTTGTGAACTGTATTTCAATATTCTAAAGGCATATAATAGATTTGTGTGAGGAAAAGACCAAAATAAGTTATTCACTGATAATCTTCACCTCCAGTGATCTGTTTAGCACTTCAACAACATAAATGCATCAGTGAGTTGAACTCGAGAACTCAATCAGTCAAATTTGTGAATGAATCATTCAGGTTTTCTAAAATGAAATCGCAGGGGCCCTTGGGGAGGGACATTCTTGTGATCTGGACCCCACATACTCAGTCCCACTTTTTTCCCACACTAGCGACGCCCCAGTTGAAGTACACTTGTAGTGTACTTCAAATCTTAAAAGTTCAATTTACTTTACTACTTTGAGATAATATAATATTACTGAAACAATATAGTGATATACTCACAGCAAAGTTTTTTTTCGTTTTTCATTTAGGGGTAAAAAGAAGTTTGATATACCTTTGTAGGGTATACTGTTAGCAAACATCCTGAGCATCGTTCTAAACTCAGGGCTGCAGAGAGGAAGTGGCGAAAATCTAAAGATCCAGCTGACCTTGGTTGGTATCAATCCCTCCTCTCTTCCTTCACTGCTAATGTCTCTGCTGTTAAAATGACTTACTACTGTACCACAATAAAATTAACACTTCTTCGGACAATTCACTTTTTAAAACCTTCTCCTCTCTTCTTAACCCTCTTCCTCCCCCTCCTTCAACAACAACCATCAACCATCAAAACCATCACCAATTTTCCACACCACAAATCAACACACTCATCTTAACAGCTGATACACACATACTCCCCTCCTTCTCTCTGCTCTCAGAGACAGAAGTCTCTAAACTCATCCTTTCCAATCACCATACTACCTGTCCGCTTGATCCTATACCCACTCATCTCCTTCAACCCATTTCTTCTTCAGTTGTACCCGCACTCACTCATATCCTCAACACCTCTCTTCACACTGGTACCTTTCCCACAGCATTTAAGCAGGCTCGGGTAACCCCACTGCTTAAGAAACCCACTCTAAGTCTAGCACATCTAGAAAATTACAGACTGGTATCCCTTCTTCCATTCATTGCTAAAACACTTGAAAGAGTCATTTCCGACCAAGTCTCTACCTTTCTTACACAGAACAACCTCCTGGACAACAACCAGTCTGTTTTCAAAAGCAGCCACTCAACTGAGATTGTCCTGCTCTCGGTTATTGAAGCTCTGAGACTGGTAAGAGCTTCCAAATCCTCAGTACTCATCTTGCTGGACCTGTCTGCTGCTTTTGACACAGTTAACCACCAGATCCTCCTGTCAATCCTCAAGACAAAGGGCATCTCAGGAACTGCACTCCTATGATTCAAGTCTTACCTCTCAGGTAGGTCCTTCAGGATGTCGTGGAGGGGTGAGGTGTCCATGTCGCAACATCTAGCTACTGGGGTGCCTCAGGGCTCAGTGCTTGGACCACTTCTCCTCTCCATCTACATGTAATCACTAGGATCTGTCATTCAGAAACATGGATTTTCCTATCACTGCTATGCTGATGACAGACAACTCTACCTCTCATTCCAACCAGATGATCTGACGATAGCTGCTCGCATCTCAGCCTGCCTGACAGACATTTCTTGCTGGATGAAGGACCACCAACTTCAACTAAACCTAAGACAGAACTGCTTGTGGCCAACCCAACACTTTATCACAACTTCTCCATTCAGCTAGGTTCATCAACCATAACTCCTTCCAGGACAGCCAGGAACCTTGGAGTTGTGATTGATGATCAGTTGAACTTCACAGACCACATTGCTAGAACTGCCTGGTCCTGCAGATTTTCCTTATACAACATTAGGAAGATCAGGCCCTTCCTATAGAAGCATACTACACAACTCCTTGTCCAAGCTCTTGTTCTATCCAGACTGGACTATTGTAATGCCCCTCTTGGCAGGCCTTCCAGCATGCACTATCAAACCTCTGCAACTGATCCAGAATGCAGCAGCGAGAGTGGTCTTTAACGAGCCGAAGAGAGCACACTCTTCACACCTCTCCTCTCAAAATTGCACTGGTTGCCAAATGCCCCGCACATCAAATTCAAGGCACTGATTTATGCCTACAGAACAACCACTGGCTCTGCACCCCTACACCTAAACTCATTACTTCAGACCTACGTGCCATCCAGAAGCTTGCATCCTGCAAGTGAACGGCGCCTTGTGGTGCCATCCCAAAGAGGCACAAAATCACTTTCACGGACCTTTACCCTGACTCTTCCAAGCTGGTGGAATGACCTGCCCATCTCTACCCGAGCTGCTGAGTCTTTAGCCAATTTCACGAAACTGCTGAAGACGCATATTTTTCGGCAACACTTGACCCATTAATATTAACACTTACTGTTCTATATCTATTTTTAAAAAGAAATTCCTTCTGAACTAACTGGGATTGGTCAGAGCCAGAGGTGGACTTAATCATTAGGCAAAGGTAGGCGACCGCCTTGAGCCCCCGAAAGCCAAGGGCCCCCTAAAATGCTTTTTATATACGAGATGCGCGTTCAGTGCGGATGCACAAGCGGTTGCTGTGGTGTTCATTATCACGACAACCGCCTGCGCGTCCGCGTTGAACGTGCCTCTTGTAGAAAGTGTAGGGCCCTATGATTTTCACGATTCAGAAAAACCCGTACAGGATCATGGAATCATTCAGAAAAACGGAATGAATGGCGCAGACGCACGGTTTCGTTTACTACTGAAACACACTCACCGCTCGCGGTGCTCGTCTGCACAATTCATTCACACAGAGACACAAAACATGCAGGATCTATAGTTAAATAGTATTTTTGCAGTTTAATATTCACATAGTTCATATCGCGATTTGATTAAACTGCACTGACATGCAGTTCATGTATTTATTGTATAAATGTATAAATCAGTATTGCACACTGATTTATTCATCCAAAATTTGACAAATTCCGTGACATTCCGCGTTATACAGTAAATTCCATTTTTATGAATGGATTCCGCGATTCCGTCCGCGATTTCTGCATCGCGGAAATCAGGGCCCTACACTTCACGTGCATTGTACCGTTTCTTTTGAGAGAAACTATCATCATAACATATACACACAGAAAAAGGTCTTCAAGGCAACCCGTCAAAATAAAAGTTTTGACAGTATAATATATGTCTTAATGTAATAATTTTAACAGTAGGCCTAAACCTCTGTTGTGTAGCACTTTGAATGTACAAAATTTTGTTTAAATTTGTTTGTTTAATTTTCATTGGAATGAAAGATAAATGTTTTATGCCTTCATTTGATTACCAGAAAAATTAAAATACATAAAACAAATAAATATATATTTTGTTAATAAATTGCTAATTTTAATAAAATGTAATACATTTAATACATTTTAATAAAGTTTTATGATTTCAATTAATTAGACATGCTTTTTTATTAATAAAATTTAATATAACATCCAGAAAAAAATGAAAGCAGAAAAAAATAACTAAATCCAGAAAAATTTAAAAGGAAAAAAAAAAGGAATCTGGAATTTTTTTACGGAATTTGGAACAAAATAAAACTGATTTCATAGGGCCCTACAAATGAAAATATCATGCATCTGAAGTTATAATTAAATACAGAGCAATACGGAGCTTCATTTTTGGTTGAAATAATTCTTATGCATGTAATAATTTCCTTCAGTTTAATTTAAATATGTGGGGGGAAATACGTATTTTAAAGTTTAGAATTAGACAGCCTTGTGTTGTGTAAACAATTGTGCAGTGAAAATTACCTCAAAGTACCACCTAATGCTGTTATAAACTGTTTACACGTGAACAAGGGATCTACAGCATGAAGAAAGCAATTATTTATAACATGTACATGAAAAATCAAAAAAATGGATACAACTATGTGACAAGATCGTGCAGCAGCAATCATCACAACAGTGAAAGGAACCTCAAGGTTGTAAATGTGGAATTGTATAGGGCCCCATTCCTGTATTTTGCACAATCCTGTATTTTGCCCAAATCACTAAATCCGCCCCTGGTCAGGCACTTGCATATTGTTGGATTGATTTGCTTCTATTGCTCTCCTCATTTGTAAGTCGCTTTGGATAAAAGCGTCTGCTAAATGATTAAATGTAAATGTATTGGAACATGTAATTAAGTGTCTGAAAACACTACATTCAGTTCCCACTTAAGTATGTTATTTTCATTTTTAAAGTATGTTAAAGTATACTCTTTTTCACAAGTGATAACTTTAGATGACTTGGAATATAGCACACTAGTCATATGGATGACTTTTATGATACATTTAATGTGGGAGATCTATTGCTTTAACATTACATAAAAACTTTGGAACTGATGCATCTTATGCCTCATTTGCAAACACACAATTTTACATAAAGCTCTGAAATTCTAGTATCTCACTCACTAGTATTTCACTCACACATCTCCTCCACCAGCTGAGGTGGACAGCAGTATCCGCATGTGTTGGGTAGAAAGATAAAAAGCAAATATAAAAGTGGATTTACTGGTGTCTTCCACAGAGCAGATGTTGGCAGGGCAAGACTACATTTTACTTGTAAAATTCGAGCGGGAAGACAAAGAACCAGGGCAAATTCCTAGACGCTCATTCCATGGAATTGCCTGTTTGGTTTTTATGAAGGAAATAGCAGCATCTCTGAAACCAGGAGCACTAGAGAGTTATTTAGTGAGTGGATACATTATAGTGGATACATAGGCCTTAGAGATACATAGGGGGAGGTGTGGTTGGGGGCAAATATGAAAAAAAAAAAAATAAGGAGCCACTGCCCTGAGGTTGCTGAGAAGATGAATGTGAACAAGCATACACTTAAAACAATGTGACAACTTGAAATATGTGCTGCTCATGTACTGTTTATTAAATGTTCCACTTAGCCAAAGCCAGCCACTTCATTTTCAGCGCTACTCAAAATCCAGCTTCAAACAATGTTAAAATGAATCAGTCATAATATCCCTCACATGTTTGAAAGCAGGACCTGTATCTAGTGATCCAAAAGATTTTAAATACACAGAATGATTTGAATGCAGTGTTGGGCAAGTTACTGAAAATTAGTAATTAGTTACAGTTACTAGTTACTTCTTTTAAACGTAATTGAATTACTTTACCAGTTACTGTATATCAAAAGTAATTAGTTACAAGGGAAAGTAACTTTTATGTCTGCTTTTAAAATGTAAATATGAACAGTACTGAACAGTCAAACACAATAAACATAATTTTTAGACAACAAGGCAACAGGCCTTCAAATCAAGCAGGAGTACAAAAGTCCCTTTTAATACTTGAAACGAAATAACAACTGTCTCAGTCATATAACAGTGGTTTTTTACCACATTAGGCCCAATGAAATAAAAGTGATTGGCTTACAGTATTAACACTAATTAAACGAGAAAACAAAGGTGCTGCATATAATTGAATATGTGATTTTAACAAAAGCTTAACAAAATGGTTTAACAAACATGCCTCATAAGGCAAAGCTAAATAGAGATAAGAGATGAGATTTTCAACAAATGTTAAAATGGGCTAACAAGTCTCATCTCTCAAAGCTCATCGATCGGAAAAGCGCGGTGTGCTCTGACTGGCCAGCGATCCAGTGCATTGTGATTGGCCCGAATACCTAATGCGTCTGACGGAAATGTCACACTTCTTACCATATTTGGAACATCAGCTCCCAAAGCAAAGCAATATTGACAGATGATAATGTCGGTTCTACCTTATCAATTAGAGCCCGAATCTGATCCGGATGATGCAGATGACCAAGCTGATCGATCAACGTCGCCAGCGCGACTGGACCAGAAAGTATCAGATTGGTAAGTTTGCATTTGTTATCGTAGAAACGACAAAGACGTAGAAACGGTCTGTGCTCTCCCAGGTGCTAGAAACAGTCCTCTGAAAAATGTGCAGCACACAGTCGAATATTTGGGTTGTACTGTTCTGGAACAGTGTTGTAACTAAAGCTTAGCCACTGTTTTCTAATTGTCCCCTCTTTTGGAAGGCCAAACAAAGTAGACATGGCGGCGCGGGTGGCAACAATACTACAGCGAGAATGAGCTTCTTGTCTTCAAGCGTTCATTTTTCACAAAAGAGAGTAACGTGAGTAACAAACTCATTTAAATTTAAGTAATTGTAATTGCATTACTTGATTAAAAAAAATATTTAGTTACATGCGCGTTAACGCGTTACTCCCAACACTGTTTGAATGTGAGAGAAACATGAATTTACCTTTTGTTTGGCAACTTTTTAAGACCTGATGTCTATGTAGGATTAAAAGCTAAAATTGACATTAAAGTCAACGTTAAACAACATTTTCAATATATTGTACTTCCAAAATGTGATGTTTTTTGTGGAATGAAATAGCATATTCAAGGAAAATAGGACAACACTTGACTTTATTGATCAGGATTTGAAAATTGCTAGAAAAATGTATAACGGCAGCTGGAAAGAAAATGTTCTCAAGAAATTTCAAGAAAATGAAGACATTTTGTTAAGAAAATGATAAAGATTTAAAATGTGCACTGATAATTCATGTACAATAACACCAGGAATATGCATTTGGTATATAGCATCCATTTTTAAGATACAAAATATTAAATCAGTTTTTACAAATATTTTAAGATTTTTTTTGTGTGTGTCTAAAGATAAGTCAATGGCATGAGCCAAACATAATATTCATAAATATAATATACAACAATATTCTAAATAATTATCCTATGAGTTTCCATATAAGAAAAGTGTGATTATATCTCATAATATTAGTAAATTCACAAGACTGTCTTGATGAATTAAACCATGGTGGCCTAGTACGATCCATTCAGATACCTTTAAACACAGAACCTGATTTTACCAAGTGCAATGTTCCTGGATCAACATTCCAATCAACCAATCAGATTTGAGGGACAAGTATACAGTTTATGTCAAGCTTAGGCTTACAACTAGGGTTAAGTGCTTCTACATCAGTGTTACGCTGCATTCACACGGGGCGTCGGCGTCAACGCTTCTCATTTACTTTGAATTGGTGACATCACGCATTGCCGAACTGAATTGTGGGTTCCATTGTGTCGCGTCACTGGCGTTACAAGTTTTCAACTTTTCAAGCAGCAACGCAGGCGTCAGCCAATCAGATCGCCTATGCAAATACCCTAGCGCAGACGCTAGCCAATTGCGTTCATGCAACACCGGAAAAGTAGTATGATTGGCTGTTGTCACTATGACGGTCGTGTCAGCACCAAGCTTCAGACACACCCTCCGTCAAGCGTTGACGCCGATGCCCCGTGTGAATGCAGTGTTATTCATCATTTCCCTCTGATTTTAGGGATAACTTATGGGTAAGGTTAGGTTTATGGGTAGGGATAGGGTTAGGACTAAATTTTCAGACAGGAATGTTGTTCCAGGATCAACAAAATATATTGACCCAGGAACGCGTTTAGCTCTGCAAAATCAGGACGCGCCTTTTAAAACTTTAATAAAGTTTTAATTTTTTAAATCGTATAGGGCAGTGATTCCCATTCATGTCCCTTGAGGCTCTGAGTTTGAGAACCTCCAGGGCAGGAAAAGGAAACTCTGTTATAGGGCTTATAAGCTCCTTTCTGAGCCTGAACATATTGGATGTTCAATCTATTCAAGGAGGTCAGTTGAGGGAGCCTGATGTGTTTCAGACCTCAAACTGAGTGTTGAAAAATGAAATGGACATTCATAAGAGATCTATATCTAAAGCCTCAGGCTGTTATATGTGCTGCTTGCACCGAACTGTTTGTTTGAGATGATATTGAAGACGATAAAGTGAGTGTTGCTTGCATTCCTTACCCTGAGACTTCCCTCAGTGAATCCATCGCCAACTGTCTTCTTTGATCCATCTGAAATGTAGAGGAAGAATCAGCGAGTCACTGACACAGCGAGCATAAACTGTGCAATAGGGTTCTCGTTGATATTATCCAACACAAGCACAGCACCAAGCAAATCACATTAAAAAAGAATGTGTGTTATCATGCTTTACTGCTAAAATAATAAAGAAGATCACTCAAGAACTGTTAGTATCCGTTTTCGCTGCCAGTGGGCAGTTTCAATGCAACATGGTACTGATAATACACATGATAGCGTATTTATATAGCAGCAAGCTTGGCTCCATATGTGAAAATCAACAGAAGTGTGAAAAAAGGAAAGAGCATTTGGGTGTAAAGCAAAAACTTGACCCCCTGGTTAAAGTGTACTTTAAATCCATCCATAATATGTTGAGACATTCACTTCATAATGCTAATATTAGTGTTGGCTAACGTTGGGAATGTTGCCACACAAAAAGCACAGAAAGAGAGAGACATTTGAAAGAAAGATATACAATATTCTTTCTTTTATTCATTTTATATAATTTTTTTATTGTTTATTGAATACGTTTATATTTTATTTATCTTTAAAATCCTTTCATACATGAATTATTAAATCACAAAGTAATATTTTTTTAATGTTTGTTTTTACTTTTAAACAAGTGAAAAATCATGCCAATTTTTTTTTTTTTTTTTTTCAATATATTTTATTTTGAGGGAGTTACATGTCTGTCCACTGCAGTGGACACCATGCATCAACAGTATAAAAAGTGATTCAATAGAACTCATTGTTTGGTCTCAAAAAAACATGTTTTTAAAGCATTTACTAAGAGCAAATAGTATGAATACGCATAAGAACATTAAATAACAACAACAATAGAGAGGACATTTGAAAAACATATCATTCTAGGTCTCGAAACGTCGTAACCTGACGTAACGTCGAACGTGACTGACTGAGTGGGAACTCATTTTATTAGAAAACAATTAAAACCAGTATCATAATTAGTCTAATATGATTTACCTTCTTCCACCAATTAAAACTATTAATAAAATAATTATGAAATATATAAAATAAGTATGTGCCTAAACTTTTATATGACCTAATAAATAAATATAGACTGTAAGCATTGAAATAAATGATAAAATATGAAGACTATTTAATATTGCTGTTTAATAAAACTGTCCAAGTGTAAATTATATCATAATTTTAACTAAAACATACAAAATAAGGCAGAATCTAAATATATGCCCAATAGGCACAATATACTCTTTGGCGCATGACATCCACTGGAGTGGACAGATGTATTTTCTGTCACAGAAGAAAATGTACAAGAAAAATATTATTAAAATCTGGATAAAAGTATTTGTTACATCTTATTTAGCTGAAAAATATTTTTTAGATATTTTCTGGTTTTCTGAGAATAAAAGGATTTAACACTTATTCCTGAGGTACTTGGTGCATCTCCTCTTTCCTCCGCCATTTTGAATGTATGATGCAATATCTCAAAACAACAAAGAGATACAAATGGAATAATTAAATGGAATCGTAGACACCGCTTTGGGGGTTCGCTACATGATGGTTGGGACATAAAACTGGTTCAAAATGGCTTCCAAATATCTGTCCACTGTAGTGGACGCCATGCATGAAAGGGTTAAATATGTTATATTATAAACCTTTTTTAAATAGTTTATATTTGATCTAGGGTGTTGAAAAAATAAAACCAGACCTTAAAATGATTAGAACACATTTCATTGTAAACCACCATTGTAAAAAAAAAACCCGTCAGACGGAGCGATTTTATTATGCTTGCTAGTTGAAATGCCAACATTTAAAAATCATTCAACTATTCAAACTTGTTTTGCAAGCGTACTCTCAAAAGAGATGACATCACTTGTACTGCAAGGTAATGTACGTTTGTAGAATTGACATAAGTCAGCAGCCCCAAAGGATCATGGGAGCTTGCATTGGCCAATGTGCTGACAGACAGATTTGTGGAGTAAATGAGACTCAAGATTTGAGACTCAATTAAGACAAAAGACTTAACATTCAAATCAAAACTCAGACTAACAGGCCACATATTCATAATTGTAATAGATGGACAAAGCATTATTTTTATTGGAATCAAAGGTACATGCTATTGGAATGAATACACATGCTTATAAATCGAAAACATGCTTTTCTTTAGCTAGAGGCCATCATCATGCCCTGACAGTTTAACAGTGGGCGGGAGGCTGGGAAGGGGAACGAACAGGCAGAATGTTAATCCATATGTGATGTGTTTCACAATCTGTAGATGGTGTTTTTGTAGTTTGCGAAAGCAAAATGACAGAATGCACAGAATGTGGATTACAGATGCATAGATATTGTTAACACATTTGTCTGGAATAGGTTCTGAAATCATGGAAATGCTTAACATTCGAATTTGAAACGGTGCCCTGGTTTAATACTCAAACACATAATTACATAGAGCTCATGCAAGGCTTTGTTGTTGTATCCATTGACGACATAATGGGTCTTGCTCATTCACCTTTGCCACCAAACACTAAACAAAAACACAAACCAAAGCTGCAAGTTCCCTAGGAAACTCCAAAGATGGTCAAACCTTCAACAAAGAGACATCTACACTTTTGAACTGGAGTTTAAAACACTGTATAAATGCAGAAGAACCACTTTGGACCTTAACTTTACTGGCAGGTAAGAGTGCAACTGCAACCTTCTCAAACAAGCAGATGGAAATCTTCCTACACGTTTCCCTGTTTCTCAAAGGAACCGGAGGGGTTTTCATGAACAATCCCTTTTCAGGGTTGGGCCACATGAAAGAGAACGTATGTATCTCTTTGGTTGGTGGAACATTTAAGGATTTACAGATGTTGTGTATTTATGGGTGTATGAGAATGGTGTTTTGAAGGCCCTTATCTGTGTATTTCTGCCTATTCCACACATCACAGACTAGATACATTGTTAAACATGGCTTGTGATTGTGAGCTCTTGTGTAAACAATACAGGAGATGATTTCAAAGCAAACCTTGTTAAAATGAAGTGCACTTAATTATGTTGAATGTCCACTTAAAGATAATATAATATTATTGAAATAAAAGCCCACTTATGTGTATTTAAAGAGAGTATATGATTATGTTTTTTAACACACTTAAGAACACCTTAAAAAAGTGCATTTTGCAATAATGTTAAATTAAAAGTTTTACCTTAAAGTAAAATCATTATGTTTTAATAATCTTTTGGCGTGGCCCACTGAAATGCATTGAAACGTGCAGCATTATTCAATGTGTTGACGTAATTTCCTGAAACAGGAAGACAGGGCGGGACATGTCGAACAGCTCCTCCCCTTTTTTAAAATAGCCAATAGCGTTTAGTTTATATCACAGCTTGGCCAGAACCGTTGAGCTCGGTAAAGCCATAGTTTCCTCCTAATCTCTAACTGTTTCTCCTCCTAATCTCCTCCATATCACTTTAAAATGCATTTTGTGCAGAATTCAAATGCGTCAGATACGTTTTCTGGTCGTGTCTCTGGACCGGAGCAGACTGTGTGTGTGCGCTGCGGTGGTTCATGTGACACTAACGTGAAACCAGACTTCATTCGCCCCAACGGAAAGCATATTTACACTGTCTAAATCGTCCCCTCTCCCCTTTATAGTGCACTATGTGCTATTCACCATGTAGAAAATAGTAAATGTGTGCACAAGTGACAGATTTTAGCTGCAGCTTCTATTTGGGGGCGGGACGCTCTAGATTCTAGAGAGCATTTGATTGGACAAAAAAAGCTGAAGTGCAGAGTGATGTCATCAAAATCATTGATCCATATTGGCGGGAGTGAGAGACTGTAAGATTTGAATGCTTATATCTTCTAAATGCAGATTTTGTCATTGTTTTGGCACAGACTAGCTTATAGATAACAGTAAGGCTAACATATTCATACTAAAAGCCAAAAAACTTCAATTTTGATTTCATGGGGTCTTTAAAGAACGCCTATTTGTGTTGACTAAAGGACATGTATTTGATTATAATTTTAACTGTTGTTTTACATTTAAAAATAATTTAAAAATGTATTTGTACTAAATTGCATCAAAAATGTGTAATTACAAATAATACATGACATACAAGTTTCAATAGAAATTACATATTTTAGTTGCCAGTATATTTTAGTTGCCATAAATGCTTGTCAGTACATTCGGCAGTACACTTTAAACATATTTTAATGACAATAGTAATTGAAAATTACATATAAAGATGTACTGAAGTCATAATTAAGTGGTTCAAAAAACACTACTAATTGCATGTATTATAAATTTAAAAAATAATTTTCATTTAATCACAAATAACATACATTTAAGTCTCTGAAAACATTACATTAAATTTGCACTTAAGTATATTATTTTAAAGCACTATTACTTCTTTTTCACAAGGGAATCAATGCAAGGTAAACCTTTAGACAGCATGTGATGAGCATATGGATGCATGCAAAACATTAAAAGCAGCTAAAAAAAATCTTTGGGAAAGCAGTTGTATAACATTGCTCTTTGTCATGTTTAACATATAATAAACAGAAATACAGTTAATTGTCTAAAGCTTGTCTGAACATCTTGGTAAAACATGTGGCACAGACAGAAATATAAACTCACACAACTTGAGCTAATTAAAGACTAATGATGAAGCCCTTATTGGTGTTACTGTTGACTTCACATTCCATATGCCATCCCGAATCCTTTTCATCATCTGATTAGAGCTTAACTCACTGTCCAAAATCATAAAACATCAAAACGCTGCACAAGAGGATTGGACACAGAGAGCACATGGGTTACGTGCAGGCAGCAGATGCAGCTGGGACTTAGATTCCTTAAATGAGTCATACTGACAGATAATCCAGGTTTAGCAGGGTCCTTCCTCGTTCTAGTACAGTTTCATGACCCCATTTTGTGTTAATACATTGGATGAAATATTAAAGGGTTAGTTCATCCAAAAATGAAAATTCTGTCATTAATTACTCACCCTCATGTCGTTCCAAACCTGTAAGACATTCGTTCATCTTCGGAACTCAAATAAAGATCTTTTTGATGAAATCTGAGAGTGACGCGGGTGCTTTGTTTGCCCAAAAAACACAATTTACCACTTTATTTACAAAATATTAATCTCCAACAAGCGTTCACGTAACATCTGCTCTCATGTCAACACAACACGCATGTGTCATGGTGCTCTCGTGAAATGCCCTTTGGCGATTAATATTTTGTAAGTGGTAAATTATGTTTTTTGGCTCATATACTCGCATCGCTTCATAAAATTGAGGTTAAACCACTGGAGTCACATGATGTGTTAACTAGCTCGGGGCCTTGAAAGGGGTAGTTGCGTAGACTGTCAATGGAAGGACAGAAAGCTCTCAGATTTCATTAAAAAGATCTTCATTTTTGGGTGCAGCAGATCTTGCCCCCCACTGACTACCATAGTAGGAAAAAAATACAATTGTAGTCAATGGGGGGGGGCGAGATCTGCATGGTTACAAATATTCTTCCAAATATCTTCCTTTGTGTACAGAAGAACAAAGACATTTATACAGGTTTGGAACAACTTGAGGGTGAGTAAATTATGACAGAATTTTCACTTTTGGGTGAACTATCCCTTTAAGTATGAAAGCCACACTTTTGATCGAATATTTTTTTATTTGGTGATCATTTCAAAGGTTTTTCACTTTCAATCCATTGCGTTCCCCAACAAAACTTACGATCACTCACAAAAGCATTGAAATGTAGTTTTTCCTCCTATCTCATATTATTTCCATCACCAGTTTTGCAATTGCTTGCAAATGTTTTGTGACAGAACGCAAATGTCTGGCAAGAAGCAGCCATAAAATGGAAACTTTCCTATCCCATTAGGCCACGGGAAAGGAGTTGTGAAAGGCAATGAAATAACGCAACTGACACTGGTAGGTCACATGACAATGGAAGCATATGTCCGGATTACATTCATACTGTTTTAGCAGTCGCAAAGTTATTACTTATTCAAAAGAAGTACCTATGTCAGGGTGTGGTGCATGAAAAGGGAGCGAGGACTCAAATGCAAATTAAGATGGGATTTATTAGGGGCAAAAATAAAACAAACACAAAATCCACGAGGGGAAAATCAAATTTGAAATACTTAAACACAACGAACCGGAACAGGTAGCAAAACAGGGAACAGACAACATCAGACAACAATCCAGCACAGGACTGCAGACAGGAGGGGATTATAAAGGGTGACAAATCAGGCAGGAAATGAGGGGGAACAGGTGGGGCAAATTAACCAATGATCAAATAACAAGAAGGGCGGGGTGACAGAAGACAGGAGCACACATGACACAGAAATAACCAAAACACCACATGTGCTAAACAAGACAAGACAGACATGTGACAACCTACCTTGGACACAACCATAATTTTTCCTCCCATCTCATATTATTTCCAACACCAGTTTTGTGTTCGCTTACAAAAGTTTTGTGAGAAAATGCAAATGTTTTGAGAGAGTGCAAATTTGGCCCAACGAAATATAATTTTTCCTCCCATCTCATTTTGTCTCCCTTTAGGGGCTTCATTATACATTCCATTCTGTTATAGAGATTATGATAATTGTAAAAGTCAAGTTGATGTCCTTATATACTGTAAAACTCTCACTAAGCAATGGGTAAATTAATCTCTTTATTTTCATCCTGTTGGGTTGCATCATGTTGTGTAAATAATCAAGTCATCATTAATAAAGTTGAGTTTGTCCAGAACATATTTCTGGATGTCTGGTTGTATACCCTTTTATAGAAATATGTTCTTAAAGGCATAGTTATTTTGCTAAAGTAACAGTACATAGTTCAAAAGGTAATACATAACAGAAATGTTCATAATTGACTGTATGTTTTTTCTCTCATTCTTTCTTCTTACATTCTCTAGGTGTATAACTTGTAAGTAATCACTTTAGATTCAGTGAGGTGTCCCATGTTGACCCATGAACAAAAATGGGCACAGCCATGCGATGCATTTCTGTCCCGTGAGACGTTTCAGAGACCACACAGGATCCATCAGAACAGCAGGCTCAATGGCATGGAACTCCATACTGAAACAAAGACTGCAGCTCCAAGTCACAAACCACAGAGGGGTCCCACCTCTTAAAACATTTCCAACACATCAACATGGATCATCTTCTCCAAACACTGGTGCCTATAGCAATGGCATGCTTCAGGGGAGGTCCTTTAAAGATTTAAGAAACCTCTCAGAGAAAACATCCAAGAAATCATTCACAGCCAAAAAAGCTCTGCTCATAGGTAACTATATGTCAATGCTTTTCTAAAATGTGAGCAAAATGTTTAGCAAAGTATTAAATATATATTTAAACACTATGGGGCCTATCATACACCCGGCGCAATGCGAGGCCAGGCGCGACGCAAGTGTTCTAAAGTCAATAGCGCAGTATTTTTTGTGTTATTTAAAGGGCACGTTAGTAATATGCGCCTATAGGGGGGTGCACAACGCGCATACACTCTGCTTATTACACACACAGGGACGCGCAGCAGCACTCAAACATTTTTAAATATTAAAAATAAAAGGATTCCTCTCTGGAGAAGCGTTCAGTCTTTCCGCTCACAAATTCCGCCATGTAAATAGCGAATCCGCCATGGTGCAAGCGCAACTGGCTTTTAAAGGGAATGGGAGATGAGACTCTGATTGGTTTATTGCACTTTACACCCAAAACACACCCATGACTCATTAAGAGACTAGGTACAACCCTTTTGGACCATGTGCCTGCCGCGCCGACCGTTTTTTCCGTCATTAAGGCCCCGTCCACACGGAGACAAGTTTAGCTGTATACGTAAAAATTTTGTATCGTATCAGCGTTTCGTCCAGACGGATCCGGCGTTAGGAGCCTGAAACCATTATTTTTTGAAACTGGGTCCCAGAGTTGACAAATCTGAAAACGACACCCTTGCGTATTTTGTGAAACGGTGATGTCATCACACCACGTCCCGCACGGTAAAGACTAGAAGGGATACAGCTACGGCCACTGGACATGCGCACAGCAATATTGCGTCATTTAATTACTGTATTTGCATTATTGTAAGGGTAGGTTTAGGGTTGGGGTAGGTGTAGGCGTTAATAAAACACAATCTGGTAAGTAGCAAATTTATTTATTGTTATTTTATTGTGAGATTTTGCCTCACTTCCGACCGTTGCTGTATCCCTTCTAGCCACAACTTTCTTCTCCGTTTTTAGTGTATTTCTGTGGCAGAATTACAGCGCCACATACTGGTCTGGCATGTATACTACACCGTTTTGAGTCGGTTTCAGTGGTTTCGTGTGTACTTGAGACGAGGGGAAAAAAAGATCAGATAGGGAAAGCTCTGGCTTCGTGTGGATGTGGCCTAAACTAGGAAAAGTGGATTCGGACACACCCTAAGTGCACCTGTGCAATGCGCTTCAGACCATGTGCTCAGATCGTTAAAATAGGGCCCTATATTACTCATGCTTAATGGGATTTTGTACACCAATTAAACAGTTGTGGTGTATATTATATTATATTAATTACACTCACCTAAAGGATTATTAGGAACACCTGTTCAATTTCTCATTAATGCAATTATCTAATCAACCAATCACATGGCAGTTGCTTCAATGCATTTAGGGGTGTGGTCCTGGTCAAGACAATCTCCTGAACTCCAAACTGAATGTCAGAATGGGAAAGAAAGGTGATTTAAGCAATTTTGAGCGTGGCATGGTTGTTGGTGCCAGACGGGCCGGTCTGAGAATTTCACAATCTTCTCAGTTACTGGGATTTTCACGCACAACCATTTCTAGAGTTTACAAAGAATGGTGTGAAAAGGGAAAAACATCCAGTATGCGGCAGTCCTGTGGGCGAAAATGCCTTGTTGATGCTAGAGGTCAGAGGAGAATGGGCCGACTGATTCAAGCTGATAGAAGAGCAACTTTGACTGAAATAACCACTCGTTACAACCGAGGTATGCAGCAAAGCATTTGTGAAGCCACAACACGCACAACCTTGAGGCGGATGGGCTACAACAGCAGAAGACCCCACCGGGTACCACTCATCTCCACTACAAATAGGAAAAAGAGGCTACAATTTGCACGAGCTCACCAAAATTGGACAGTTGAAGACTGGAAAAATGTTGCCTGGTCTGATGAGTCTCGATTTCTGTTGAGACATTCAGATGGTAGAGTCAGAATTTGGCGTAAACAGAATGAGAACATGGATCCATCATGCCTTGTTACCACTGTGCAGGCTGGTGGTGGTGGTGTAATGGTGTGGGGGATGTTTTCTTGGCACACTTTAGGCCCCTTAGTGCCAATTGGGCATCGTTTAAATGCCACGGCCTACCTGAGCATTGTTTCTGACCATGTCCATCCCTTTATGACCACCATGTACCCATCCTCTGATGGCTACTTCCAGCAGGATAATGCACCATGTCACAAATCATTTCAAATTGGTTTCTTGAACATGACAATGAGTTCACTGTACTAAAATGGCCCCCACAGTCACCAGATCTCAACCCAATAGAGCATCTTTGGGATGTGGTGGAACGGTAGCTTCGTGCCCTGGATGTGCATCCCACAAATCTCCATCAACTGCAAGATGCTATCCTATCAATATGGGCCAACATTTCTAAAGAATGCTTTCAGCACCTTGTTGAATCAATGCCACGTAGAATTAAGGCAGTTCTGAAGGCGAAAGGGGGTCAAACACAGTATTAGTATGGTGTTCCTAATAATCCTTTAGATGAGTGTATATTATACAACAGGACAGTTGAATGCTTGCTTTTGATTGGTTTTGACGAATGTTCTAAGGCAATTGTTTTCTAGTAAATGCACAACTATGAAGTAGTTCCAGGTCTGTCAAACTGTAAAGTGTGGTGAACTTTAAAGACGCAGGACTGTAGTATCCAATTGCAGTAATCATTTATTAACAAAACACAAGGAGCAGAACATCTATAGGAACTAAGGAAACAAGAAGGACACAGATGAAAGGAAATGAAAGGAAAAGACCTGACTATGAACACAGGAAACACTGGGGTTTATATACACACAGGGTCATAGACTAACAAGACACACCTGGACACAATCAGGGAACTAATCAACAAGAAAACTACAAAGGGACTACAAAATAGAGCACAGGAGACAGGAAACTAAAAGTCACAAAACAAAAGCACGGGAACACAAACAAAAAAAGGAACCCATTATACTGTAGTTAGTTCCATATCACTTCGCCAAATTATTTCAGCTATTTCAAAAGTCCTTACAGCCTAAAACAGCAAATGAACCAAAGCCCACAAAGATATTGACCAAGAAAATAAATAAAAATGACACACACACACACACACACACACACAAAAAAAACATTTTTCCAAATAAATGACATTTTATTATCTATTGGACTCCACTTTAGATTGTGATTTCATTATCACTTTGGGTGTGCATCATTTTTCAATAATTCAACTGCCCGTCATCAATTATTCCTTACTTACTGTATATTATGCAAGGGAAAATGTAGGCCTGCAGTCTGAGTTGGAGTTGGAGTTTATTTGACATAAAAATTAGCAATACAACTGTGTTACAACTTTGTCAAGGATAACACAATAAATTTGCATTAACTTATTTCCATTGTGGTCCTTATTTTTAAGTCATTCTCATGACGACGGTTTTGTTTGCATGTATCTCTTCACTCATGCACATTCAATCAATTCATACACAAAAAATTACTTCACAAAAATACACATATACAAAAAAAAAAAAAAAAATTTTCTATCCATTCCTATCTAAAAACAATATCTTTACTCTTATACTAAAACCAACACTATTCGTTAAAACCTTAATGTCCAATGGCAACTTATTCCACTCCTGTGCACCTGTATATTCAAACTACCTTTGACCATACAATGTCTTGCACCTACATAGATTAAGATCCATAATACTCTGTTTATTATAATGTCCATGTCTTACATTAACTCAAGAAAAATATGAGCCTGTGATACTGACATGTGAGATGAGTAAATGCCTGCTCACATTTAGGGCCCTATTTTAACGATCTGAGCGCATGGTCTGAAGCGCATGGCGCAGGTGCACTTAGGGCGTGTCCGAATCCACTTTTGCTAGTTTAACAACGGAAAAAACGGTCAGCGCGCCAGGATCATGGTCCAAAAGGGTTGTACCTAGTCTCTTAATGAGTCATGGGTGTGTTTTGGGCATAACGTGCAATAAACCAATCAGAGTCTCATCTCCCATTCCCTTTAAAAGCCAGTTGCGTTTGCACCATGGCGGATTCGCTATTTACATGGTGGAATTTGCAAGCGGAAAGACTGAACGCTTCTCCAGAGAGGAATCCTTTTATTTTTAATATTTAAAAATGTTTGCGTGCTGCTACGCGTCCCTGTGTGTGTAATAAGCAGAGTGTACACGCGTTGTGCACCCACCTGTAGGCACATATTACTAACGTGCCCTTTAAATAACAGAAAAAATACTGCGCTATTGACTTTAGACCAATGCGCCTGAACACACCTCGTTTTCAGACCAGCATGCCAATGGGTGAACAGATGGGCGTGAGTGCATTTGCTATTTAAACAACGTGGCGCTGGATGTGAAAATGATAACTGCGTCGAGCTGAAACTAGCAAAAAAACACTTGCGTCGCTCATTGCGCCAGGTGTATGATAGGGCCCTTAGTCTAAACTACATTAACCATCAGCGCACACAATGCCTCTGCACTTACTCCCCATTTCTCTCTACATATGGACAGGAGAGCTGTCAGTCAATAAATGGAAAAACAAAGTAACTTGTGTCACTTATTTGAAAAAGTTGTATTTTGAAAATATTTTGTTGTAAATTTAAAAGTAAATTGAAAAAGTTACTTGAAAAAGTAATCTGATTACATACTTGTAATGCATTACCCCCAACACTGTAAATAAATATACCTAATACTTTACGAGATTCAGCTGATGCTGGCAGCAGCTGCAGTTAAAGACATTTAAACCCTATTAATCAAGATCTCTGTTTATGTTCTCGCAGCATGTGGAGTGCGATGTGTCCTGTCTCCACGACCCTACAACTGCTCCACATCATCACCCCATAAAGATGAGAAAGACAGACCTCATTCCACTTCTGCAAGGGGACAGAAATGCAGTAGAGACTGTTTTGAAAAAGAGGGTGAACTGAGGGTATGGGAATCATACACTGCGATAAAAAGAACAGAGGAGAGAGAGAGAGCGAGGAGCAGTGTACACAGACAGAGAGTCCCGCTGGATTCAACCCACCGGCCTTCCACTGTCCCACTGGAGAATCAGATGGGACGCCGAGCACTAAGCACACCAGGTACTGCTATGGAACACATTACTTCACGGTGTCTCTCTGTATAAGACCTATACCATTTTTAAACCACAAGCTGCAGCAAACTGTATTGATCATACAGCTCGACCTAACATTGGCTCAACCAATATCATGAATTTGGGGTCCATTTGAAAACAGTCATTTGTTCAGTTCTGCTTGGTGTCACTAATGGTACAGAAATTATATACTGTGCCTTTAAGTGAATCACAATAAGAACAACTTAATATAAACAATACATACAAACACAATTTCCATTCAATGAAAGTGAATGGTGACTGATGCTGACTTTCTGATTAACATCTCCTTTTGGAATCCTATTCCATAATAAATAAACGCAATAAAATATTTAATAAAAAAGAATAAAAGATAATGTTCCAAAAACTCCTCCAGAAATGTATTTCTACTGACATTCAACAGTTATTTGGTTAGCAAAGGCATGTTTTGTATGGCATCTGAGACAAGTGTAATCATTGACCTGTTAACATGAGATTGAATAAATTGTTTATGTCATCTCAAAGGTCTCATGATCAAAGTTATAAACTAGCGGAAGAACGCTGTTGCTATGTTCTCCTTCTCAAAGTAAATAGTGTCAAATGCTTACAAGACAGCTATCACAAGCAGCAAATTTAATGATCATTCTCAGTCCATTTCTCTCACACTAATTCTCAATTTCATTCTTTTTGGAGAAACACCCATGTGTAAGATTCTCTGGAGAAGAAAAGATGACCAAAATGTCCTTCAAGATACACATGGACATTTTACTGAGGGCAATCTAACCCCATCGCTACATCTCTACCTGCCTTCATCATACCAGCCGCAGGAGCAGAGAGAAGACACAGCTGCAGGACAGGATAATAGGTAAAACTGAACTGATAGAGAAAACCAGTATAGAAATTGTTAAAACAGAGCTACAACTTTTCTGTAGCCTAAACAGTAGAGCACGACGTTAGCAATGCCAAGGTCATGGGTTCGATTCTTAAGGAATGCAGTTATAGGCATGTAAGTCTTAAGCGTCTGCTAAATTCATAAATGCAAAAAAAGGCTTTGATCAGGCAGATGGACGCAATAATCAATTATTTGCATCTGTTACTCACACAGTGTGATAGTTTGGATTCGAAATACTTGGGATATTTGTAGTTTTATGGAAGACATTATTGTGTCTGTACTTTTATCTGTATGTTACGTGTTTTATTTTATGTTGTTTTATATTGAGAAATTGGTAGGTGCTCAAAAAAATATAGCCTATAGTGAAAAAGGCTACTAAAATTATTGCGGATGTTTAAACTAAAAATCACACCTCAGCATATCATGTCATGGTGACAAAATTATTCCCCAACATATAATTTCATGAAATCATGACAATAAAATTCCCCTTTGCATGTCATTAGAGTGCTACAGGGATGACTTATTTTTGTAGGCCAAAACTTCATTTGAGAAGATTATCATGATGAACAAAACTTTGTTGGTCATAGAGCTTATTTTATGCAATAATTCAAAAGCCAGTGGAAAAACCCTATTGGGTTGTTATGCAATAATTCAAAAGCCAATGGAAAAACCCTATTGGGTTGTTATGCAATAATTCAAAATCCAGTGGAAAAATCCTATTGGGTTGTTATGCAATAATTCAAAAGCCAATGGAAAAATCCTATTGGGTTGTTATGCAATAATTCAAAAGCCAATGGAAAAATCCTATTGGGTTTTTGTCGAGGGAACCATTCCAAAAGTGGGTTTTCGCAGTGATGCAATAGAAGAACCATTTTTTGTTCCCTAAAGAACCTCCACTATAAAGAGCCTTTTGTGGAATGGAAAGTTTCTATGAATAAAGGTTCTTCATGGAACCATCAATACCAATAAAGAACCTTTAGTGTAGGCCTACAAAAATAAGTCAACCCTGCAGCACTCTACAGGTTTCTCATTGACAGAAATGGGTTGCCAGCCTTGTCTCTTCAACATGCAGCAGTATCGGACGCCTTGGGTTGGGAGTGAGAACAGGTTAAGTGTAAAGCCCTTGTACAGTAAAAACTACATGAAACGAAATAGATGGCTAGCAGATTCGAATGCCAAAAATAATGGACTCATTCATCCTTAAGCGGTTAATAGGGATACATGAGTGATATCATGAGTCCTCTGTGCCACAGAAGCAGTATTAAGTGACATGGTAAGCTATGTGGTTAGTGTCTGCCATTCAGCTGGTGACAGTTTGATGTTCTCACTTCCATGGAAACCCACAACAGAGGAGGCCAGACTAGAGTAACTAATGCTAGGAATGGCTTTAACCTGATGTTCACAGATGAAGTAAATTTAACTCATCAACTGCACTCAACAGACATTACTGAGCTGCAGGGCCGTCGTCAGGGAAGAACATTGTCTCAGCTCCCGTGGGGAGGGGGTCCCACTAAGGTCCTCTATGATATAGTCTATTTATTTGGCCAGGGTGGACGGGGCCCATTCATAATTGGGTCCATGATAAAGAATAATCTTCATTGTTTACCCTCCAAAGAATGAAACATAACATTTTGTAATGTAACATTTTATGTTACATCTTATGTTAAATTAATGTTTTTTGCATTGTTTTAGTGTCATGTGTGTTACCATAATTGTGTTTTTGTGTATATATGACATGTACCTTCTATTAGTAGCCTATTTACCTCAGCTTGTGGAAAAGCTACTTGTGATGAACTTTGATTCGTCATGTGGCTTTCTCTTTACCACCAATCTTTATAAGGAGCCCCTAAAGGAACATGGTGTTGGTAAAATTATGATACAGGAGGAAAAAAAAAAAAAAAAAAAAAAAACAATCTCCTGAACTCCAAACTGAATGTCAGAACGGGAAAGAAAGGTGATTTAAGCAATTTTGAGCGTGGCATGGTTGTTGGTGCCAGACGGGCCGGTCTGAGTATTTCACAATCTGCTCAGTTACTGGGATTTTCACGCACAACCATTTCTAGAGTTTACAAAGAATGGTGTGAAAAGGGAAAAACATCCAGTATGCGGCAGTCCTGTGGGCGAAAATGCCTTGTTGATGCTAGAGGTCAGAGGAGAATGGGCCGACTGATTCAAGCTGATAGAAGAGCAACTTTGACTGAAATAACCACTCGTTACAACCGAGGTATGCAGCAAAGCATTTGTGAAGCCACAACACGCACAACCTTGAGGCAGATGGGCTGCAACAGCAGAAGACCCCACCGGGTACCACTCATCTCCACTACAAATAGGAAAAAGAGGCTACAATTTGCACGAGCTCACCAAAAAATGTTGCCTGGTCTGATGAGTCTCGATTTCTGTTGAGACATTCAGATGGTAGAGTCAGAATTTGGCGTAAACAGAATGAGAACATGGATCCATCATGCCTTGTTACCACTGTGCAGGCTGGTGGTGGTGGTGTAATGGTGTGGGGGATGTTTTCTTGGCACACTTTAGGCCCCTTAGTGCCAGTTGGGCATCGTTTAAATGCCACGGCCTACCTGAGCATTGTTTCTGACCATGTCCATCCCTTTATGACCACCATGTACCCATCCTCTGATGGCTACTTCCAGCAGGATAATGCACCATGTCACAAAGCTCGAATCATTTCAAATTGGTTTCTTGAACATGACAATGAGTTCACTGTACTAAAATGGCCCCCACAGTCACCAGATCTCAACCCAATAGAGCATCTTTGGGATGTGGTGGAACGGGAGCTTCGTGCCCTGGATGTGCATCCCACAAATCTCCATCAACTGCAAGATGCTATCCTATCAATATGGGCCAACATTTCTAAAGAATGCTTTCAGCACCTTGTTGAATCAATGCCACGTAGAATTAAGGCAGTTCTGAAGGCGAAAGGGGGTCAAACACAGTATTAGTATGGTGTTCCTAATAATCCTTTAGATGAGTGTATATATGATATAATATATATATATATATATATATATATATATATATGTTCCTCTGAGAAACTTTGCAAAACTTTTGCGTTCCCCCGAGCAGTGTTGCCAAGTCGTTTTTTTAGTCCGTGGGTTGAAGCGAACCCCCCACCCCCCCGGAATGCAATTTTTACCAGAGGAGCCCCTTCCCTGGAAACTCAATTTTTACCCCCTGGAATGCAATTTTTACCAGAGGACCCGCCTCTCCTCCCGGAACTCGATTTTTACCAGAGGACCCCCCTCCCTTCCCGGAACACGATTTTTACCAGAGGACCCCCCTCCCCTCCCGGAACTCGATTTTTACCAGAGGACCCCCCACCCCTCCCGGAACTCGATTTTTACCAGAGGACCCCCCTCCCCTCCCGGAACTCAATTTTTACCAGAGGACCCTCCCTGCCGGAACTCGAGTTTTACCCCCCAGAACAAAATTTTTACCTGAGGACCCCCCTCCCAGAACTCGATTTTTCCCACCCCGGAACGCAATATTTAGCAGAGGACCCCCCCTCTCGAACAAACCTTTGTTTACGCCCTTGAATGCAATTTTTACCCCCTCCCGGAGCGCAATTTTTTAGATCCTGGCAAATGAGCATCACATCATTGGCTTAATTAACCTAATGAATTATTGGTGTCACCTGTACCGTAAAAGCATTTTCAGAGAGCCAATAGAGCAAATCTCCAATCTCCAACTCAAATTACAAAGGAAATTTGTACGTTTTGTCTTGTACATTTTTCAGTTTCCCATGACTACATTGTCCACTGCATGTTTTCAGTATCATAGCAGCTGTAATACAGCTGTAGAGAACTGTACAGTAGGTCAGGCTGCAAATATCATTTCACATTAGGCATTTGCAGGTTTCGCTCATGTTCCAGGCTAGCAAAACTCTTTTCTCTGAACATAGGTCTCCAGGGTGCAGCAATCCAGAAGGGATTTCTGGTTTACTTAGCCTCAGGATGTAATCACTCTTTATGACTTTTGGACATCTGAAACCAAATAGTTTTAAAAGCAATATGCTGTAAAATTATTTTGCCCTCCAGACAAACAGTCTTTTAATCTGCGAACAAATATGTAAAATTTATAGTCCAAGTGCGTTGGCTAGCATTTTCTTTTAGGCTAAACAAGATGTGATGTAAACAGTCTGTTTTCTACCTTTTTTCCTTTAAGTGTTGACAATTTGTTTTCCTTAAAAGCAGCTCAGAGGTGCACGAGAACCAAGACGTCACTGAGGAACCTGACATCACGGAGAGCCAAAAACAAGACATCACCATCTACAAAACAGATGATGAAAAACAAAATGATTTTACAGATGTCACACGATATGATATTACAGATACCTGGCAGAATGACATACAGAGCAACACTCCAGAGGAAACCTTTGAGAGTGACGTGATGGAAGAAAGACGTCAACAAGACGACAACAGACAACAAGAAATCATAGAGAATCAATGTGACATTGGCAGATCTTTTAATATCATAGAAGACAAGCAGGAAAATGACATCACAGAGAAGACTGAAACCATATATAGGAGGACTAAATCAAACAGAAGTTCTTACAAAGCGCATGATGCCAAAACACGTTATCCAGCCACAGCTACAGCTCTAATGTTCCCGTCCACCCCGACAAACAGAAATCCCTCTCCCACTGTTAGCGTCCTGCCATCGTTTTATAGAACTTCATTTGGCTATCGCATCAGAATGACACCTGAGCCCTGCCGATCCAAAACAAGGACCAGAAAAGCCTGTGATGACAACAGATTTACGCGGTCGATGAATGACATGCGACATACCATAGAAATCAAAGGAAATTCCTGCTCATTAAAAACAAGGGCTGAAGTGCCAGTCAGCCCCCACCCCAAAATAATGAGCATTGACAGGGGGTCCCAGCCTCATAAAATGAAAACCACCAAGACGTTTTTGTGGGGACCAGAGGGGCCCCAAGAGACTAAGACAGTGAGTGAGCTACAAAGTCATGTGAACAGGTGGAGAAGCCTGGATTAAGTCTGAGAGCGATGTGACGGCACAGTTGTGTGTGGCCTTTCATGCCTTTCCAATACAGAAAATCTGCTTTGCAAAAAGCTGTTTGATTTAATCAAAGCAGTTCAGACTGGCATGTTAGACCACTTTAGGTTAAATAAAAGAAGGGATTTAGCACCGGCTGCAATGTTGTCTCCTTCAGTTTAGTCCAGCAGAGAAGAATGATAGACTTTTTAGTATTTCTGACACCCATCTGGTCTTTCTCAGGGAATGGTATTTACACCGATTATTATGATTAATTGAAAATTAAATCTATGCTGGTTTTGGTGCTTTTTATTTCTCTCTGACTTGATATAAAAATAAAAAAATGTAACTTTTTCATCCAAAAATCATGTCTGGTGACTGTTTTTTAACAAAAGGGCATTACATAAGACTTTTGAAGGTCAAAGAGAAAAGTATTCCTATGCAACAAAAAAAGCTGTTGATTTTGAAACTAAAGGCAAAATGAAGTGCACACTAAAAGGTCAATTACAGATACTTTGAAATCAGTTCCATAAGTTTTGTGAACATAATATATCCATATAATTTACTGATCAAAAGTTTAGGGTTGGTAAGATTTTGTAATGTTTTTGAAAGAAGTCTCTTATGCTCACCAAGGCTGCATTTATTTGATCAAAAATATAGTAAAAATTCCAGTGATGCAAAGCTGAATTTTCAGAATCATTACTCCAGTCTTCAGTGTCACATGATCCTTCAGAAATCATTCTAATATGCAGATGTACTGCTCAAACATTTCTTAATATTATCAGAGTTGAAAACAGTTGTGGTGCTCATAGGGATAGTCCACCCAAAAATGAAAATTCTGTCATCATTAACATAATTTAACCCTTAAACGCATACTACGGGTTTTTAGTGACCTGGGACGTCATTCACTACCTATCAGATAGACATCAACCTTCTTAGTATTCCTCAATCAATTCATTACAAACAATATAACAAGAAAAAAATTATAAAATTATAAAAGAATGCCTGTTTTCCCATTCATTTTTTGTAAAAAATTGTATATAGGGTCGCTAACGACCCGAGGTGTGTAACAGTGTAAGTATATTTTTTTCTGCACAACAACAATTGAATCTTTGATGACTGAATAAGTGCAATTCGCCTTTATTCCATAAGGTGGCAATGTCTGATACACAATGATGAAGTGACGTTTCACTCATAGTTACTGCAGGCAGAAAACAAAAGAATAGGAAGTATCATCAGCAAAACATGAAATGGCTCAGCGATTTACTGCAGAGCAAATACTTAATGCAATCAAATATTAGTGTCACTGTCACTTGATGGTGGATCTGGTGAATAAGCTGTCAGCGATCAAAATATTGATTTTGAAGATGTTGAAAATGATAGTTTTGAGAATATGTTCGAGATGGCGAATATGAGCCAGATGCTGAATGTAAATGAGCTCTGACAAGGACAGTGATGATGGTATAAAACATCTGCTCAAACTGAACCCTTCCAAGCTTCTAAAGGTAACAAAATATGCTTTATTTTATTCTTCTGTAATTGTTACTCTAATATCAGGAGAGTTTTATATTATCGCGACAGGTAAAGATCCGTCCGTGTTAGATATAGATCCGGATCGCTAAAGACCTGAATATGTAATAATGATTGGCGAAACGTTCATGCATTTAAGGTTCAATTTAATTCAAAGAAAGATATTTTGAAGAATGTTTGTAACCAAATAGTTGTGGGGCACCATTGACTTCCATAGTATTTTTTTTCTCCATACTATAGAAGTCAATGGTGCCCTACAACTGTTTGGTTACAAACATTCTTCAAAATATCTTCCTTTGTGTTCAGCAGAGCAAAGACATTTTTCGAACAACTTGAGGGTGATTCTTTATTGTCACTTTTAATCAATTTAATGTATCCTTACTGAATAAATGTATTCACTTAAAAAAAAAAGAAGGAGTGGTATTATATACATAAGATCCACGTAAATGTATCATGAAGAAAAAAGAAAATAACCTCATTACAATTGTAAATACTTGTTGTCCATTGTATTGTATTAAAAATAAAATAAGCGTCTTAAGAATCAAAGTTCATTTACACTAAAGAACACAAGGACATGCTCACAGTTTTCTAAATCACAGTCATTCTTTATACTCTTCCATTTAATCCATATATGTTAAATGAATTATTCAGATTCTGAATATGTTCAAAGAGACTCCAAAACTTGAGACTCTCATCAATGCCATAGATTATCGGATTAAATGAACACTACATTCATAAAACAGCAGACGGGATGTGTGGAATACCCAGAGGTCTCTGTCTCCCAGCATTCCCTTCCAGTTCAGACTCAGAGTAAATATTTGTATTGCCCTCAGAAAATGAGAGAGAGAGGATGTAAGCCGGGTATTGATAAAGCCTGAACATACACATTACTTAGCTGCAAGGCAAGCACAACTGCTATTTTTCGTTAGAAATGAAAATAGAACCAAAACATACATGTAGAAGAAAAACACTAAAAGTGATATTCATGAAAATGATGATGGTGTATGTATGGGAACAGACTGGCTCAGACACCCAGTGATCTGCATACTATTTCATTAAAGTAAAAATTGAGTTCAGCATCTTTTTTATATTCTATTTACATGAACCTGACAAATTGATTTACTTGTTTAAAGTTTAATAAATCCAATTCTTTATTAGAAGACAATGTAATAGCATCATTAAGCCGCATGTCTTACATTATCAAACAGTATAAAAACAACAAAAGTATTTTTGTAAACAAATAAAACAAATTTGTTCAAGATGGTATACTGGTTTGATCCATCTGTAAAATTAAATTGACATTAGATTTAGTTGAAAACATTTGCTGTCCTCTAGTGGTCACTTTCTGCTGTTGGCCAGGAAGCTTTGAAAAGCTCCCTTAAAGGGATAGTTCGCCCAAATATGAAAATTGTGTCATCTTTATACTCATTCTCAAGTTTTTCCAAACCTGCATTCTTCTACTGAATGTAAAATCTTAAATGTCTTTTATTATTTAAATAGTATTTGTCACCAATTCCACAGACTTTATAACGGTTAATATTTCCAAACACCTTGGGAGACAACATATATAGGTTCATCAGATAGGATATGTCAATAACAAAAAGAAATTTCACATAAAACAATTCACCAGAACATTTCAAAATGATTTTTTATTCTATTATGAAAATATGCTATAAACACTACCGGTCAAAAGTGTGGAATAATACATTTATAATTAATTTTTAAATGTTTTGAAAGAAGTCCTCATGCTCACTAAGGCAGCATTTATTTGATAAAAAAAATACAGTAGTAGTAATATTTTGAAATATTATTACAATGTAAAAGAGCTGTTTTCTATTTGAATATTTAAAAGTGTAATTTATTTCTGCGACATGACTCTTAATATAGTATAATATATATAGTGATTTGCTGCTCAGCATGCAAAGATGTTTTGGATTGACAGTTTCATAAAGAGAAAAATACTGGGAGAAGTCATATAATTATAAAAGGCATGTTGTACACTTCTTCTTCTTCTTATTATTATTAGCTGTATATAAGTTGTATATAAAATAAAAACAAAAAAGGATATTAGAGCATATGCTATTATTAGGATTATGATAATGATTATTTTTATTATAAATAAATAAATAGGCCTAAAAAAGAAAGAAAGAAAGAAAGAAAGAAAGAAAGAAAGAAAGAAAGAAAGAAAGAAAGAAAGAAAGAAAGAAAAAGAAAGAGAAAGAAAGAAAAATAAAATATGTTTTGGATTGACAGCAAAAAGAGGAAAAGCCATATAATTATTAAAATAGCCATTGGATATAAAATACATAATATAGGCTACAGTTATTGGAAGGGTTGTATACATGCATCAAATAAAAATAAAAAATGATATAAGAGCATATATGATAATGATTATTAGGCTACTATTGTTATTTTAAATAAATAAATAAAGTGACAGTGTTCACTGATAACGAATGAACATTTCTCTTGGTGTTGTTTATGTTACAGTCTTTATTAATATGCATAAATTTGAGTTCCATCGTTGCCTCACAGGAAACGGAAACACCGTGTCACGGCGTAACCATGGTGTGCAATTCCGTTTCCGCTCCAGTCGGGATTTTTGTCCGCTCTGCAGGAATGTGTGGAGGAGATGCTCTCGCTGGGGGAGAGGTAACAGCCGCACCTTCCTGTTGACAGATGAACCCATTAACGGCGGTCCGTGCCTTTGGCTCTCTGCACTGTCACTGTCACTGAGGGAAGCGGAGACGCGCGCGCATCCGTGCAGCTGCAGACCTGTCCGTTACCGCACATTCCCGGGCGCGCATGATTGATTGAAGCTGCTCCTCATGGCGAAAAACACCCTGTCCTCACGATTCCGGGGAGTCGACATCGATGAATACGACGAGAATAAATTCGTGGACGACCAGGACGAGGCGGGCGAGCAGCAGGGACCGGACGCGTGCGAGGTGGACGATCTCATCAGACAATATCCTTCAGATCAGCGATGCTCTGTTCACTGTTATCATCGATTATACATATTTATTATCTCTAGAAAACATGCAGGGAAAAAGTTGATCTCTCTTAAGGGCACCCAAAAAACAACCTCGTCCTAGTTTAGATGTAGCTCATGCATTATTTACACCAGTCAGCTGTCTATCTAGGCATCAGTGTCCAGAAATGCTGTCCAGTGTCTAGATGGGCAGCTCACTGTGTTTTGAGACGAATGTTAATATTCATGAACCTGTCAAATAGTTGAACAAGGAATGTGATGTGGGACGATTTTAGGTTTATTCAAAATTATTTTTGTTGTGTTTTTGAATTTGAAGTAACAGGTTATTTTGTGGAGTTATTGCTGGTGCTGAATGCTGATTACTTTGTTTTATTATTTTTTTATTTTTTATTTTTTTAAGTAGATTTATTTAGGTTTTTAGTTTTTTTTTTTTTTTTCTAGCTTCAGTTTAATTATCGTCATATTAGTTTAGTTAGTTTTTAGCTGATATATCAATTATAGGGGTGTAACGATATCCTCACGTCACGATTCGATACATATCACGATACTGACCTCACGATGCAATATTATTGCAATACTCCAAGACATGGAGAAAGGTTAACAAAAAATATACTGTTGATTAAAATGCTTAATTTGGTATTACATTGGGGTGGAAATGCACAGGACAATGGTGACACCAGAATAAAAATATTCATAATTCTGAAGCTAAAAATACTTATTTTAGACGAATATGCTTGCACTCTGTCACTGACTAGATATATTTAAAATAATTTAGGCCACTTTTTACTGGTAACATAAGACATTTGGCATTATCAAGGCCCACAAATATTCCCCCATTGCATTTATTATACATTATAGTCAACATTATATATAGTAGTTCAATGTAGTACTGACACTAAAACTCTGTAAACTTGAATTTCTCACACAGTAATTTTCATTTTGGGTGAACTATACACAATACGGATTGTCACTATCCACGATACATTTTGTTACACCCCTAATCAATTATAAATTATTTTATCATTTATTATATTTAGGTTTAATATCTTTAGCTATGTTAATACATTGACTGAGTATATTTAACTATTTTAATGCACTTTTTTTTAACTTTTGGTTCCATGAAACTTTTTGTTTCAGTTTTTCTAATCACATTCATTTTTTTTTTTCTTGATTTATTTTTACATTCAACTGAATAACCTTGAATATGACAAAAGTCATGCAGGTTTGACGTGTGTTAGATGGATGTGTTTTTAAATGACACACCAAGAGTTACCAAATCAGAAAGTAATTTAGTTTCTGAGAAAAATCTACCCCCTCTTTTCCCTCCAACTGTGCGTGATGTCATTTATTTAATCAGGTCATCAGCGTTTGTGACTGGAATGATCCATTTTTGGTGCATTTTTAGACTGTAGGAGCTTTAAAGAGGTCTGAGTCTGACGCCGGCCTCCTTTACCCTCACTAATAAATTGAAGACATGATTTGCATGTTCATGTCATCAGCATATGGACTATAATAGTGTTTAAAGGTTTACCTTGGCAGCAGGTTACGTGTTTTCAATTGATTATTTTAGATGGTGCAAGTTTGGGGTGGGACTTTGAGTCAGTGTCGGGATGGTCAGAATTATGTTTTTAATAAACAGAATGATGTATTTATAGACCAGAGAAAAACTGAGAGAGTTTACATTTTTCTGCCAAATCAACCCACAAATGATTTATTTATAGTTGTCTCTGTATATTAAGCTGAGATAGAAGAAAGTATTTTAAAATCAACATATTTTAACCTCAGATTTAAACACAAGTCATGATTAGCCAGTGAGATCGACACTAGATATGTTCAAACTAAACTTCTGAACACCAGCTTCTCTGTGAACTTTTCTAATACTCATCAAAAAAAAAAACTTCAACCACACAAAAATAAGATTTACTCTATCTAAGGAATGCTCTTCAGGGTTCTTTGAGAGTGACTGACTGGTTGATCAGCTTTTCTTAACTAACTGTGATGCACAGGGGACATGATGACAGCATTTCACATCGCCTTGAGGAATCCACCAATCAACTCCAAGAATCCAGCAGCGAAAGTAAGAGCCAATTCTGTTATTCAGACAGTTTGATCTATCACTTTCAGATGTCCAAGAAGACTGCCAGTGTCCAAAATCGAATACTTCCCTACTATATACAAACCCGATTCCAAAAAAGTTGGGACACTGTACAAATTGTGAATAAAAAAGGAATGCAATAATTTACAAATCTCATAAACTTATATTTTATTCACAATAGAATATAGATAACATATCAAATGTTGAAAGTGAGACATTTTGAAATGTCATGCCAAATATTGGCTCATTTTGGATTTCATGAGAGCTACACATTCCAAAAAAGTTGGGACAGGTAGCAATAAGAGGCCGGAAAAGTTAAATGTACATATAAGGGACAGCTGGAGGACCAATTTGCAACTTATTAGGTCAATTGGCGACATGATTGGATATAAAAAGAGCCTCTCAGAGTGGCAGTGTCTCTCAGAAGTCAAGATGGGCAGAGGATCACCAATTCCCCCAATGCTGCGGAGAAAAATAGTGGAGCAATATCAGAAAGGAGTTTCTCAGAGAAAAATTGCAAAGAGTTTGAAGTTATCATCATCTACAGTGCATAATATCATCCAAAGATTCAGAGAATCTGGAACAATCTCTGTGCGTAGGGTCAAGGCCGGAAAACCATACTGGATGCCCGTGATCTTCGGGCCCTTAGACGGCACTGCATCACATACAGGAATGCTACTGTAATGGAAATCACAACATGGGCTCAGGAATACTTCCAGAAAACATTGTCGGTGAACACAATCCACCGTGCCATTCGTTGTTGCCGGCTAAAACTCTATAGGTCAAAAAAGAAGCCATATCTAAACATGATCTAGAAGCGCAGGCGTTTTCTCTGGGCCAAGGCTCATTTAAAATGGACTGTGGCAAAGTGGAAAACTGTTCTGTGGTCAGACGAATCAAAATTTGAAGTTCTTTTTGGAAAACTGGGACGCCATGTCATCCGGACTAAAGAGGACAAGGACAACCCAAGTTGTTATCAGCGCTCAGTTCAGAAGCCTGCATCTCTGATGGTATGGGGTTGCATGTGGCATGGGCAGCTTACACATCTGGAAAGGCACCATCAATGCTGAAAGGTATATCCAAGTTCTAGAACAACATATGCTCCCATCCAGACGTCGTCTCTTTCAGGGAAGACCTTGCATTTTCCAACATGACAATGCCAGACCACATACTGCATCAATTACAACATCATGGCTGCGTAGAAGAAGGATCCGGGTACTGAAATGGCCAGCCTGCAGTCCAGATCTTTCACCCACAGAAAACATTTGGCGCATTATAAAGAGGAAGATGCGACAAAGAAGACCTAAGACAGTTGAGCAACTAGAAGCCTGTATTAGACAAGAATGGGACAACATTCCTATTCCTAAACTTGAGCAACTTGTCTCCTCAGTCCCCAGACGTTTGCAGACTGTTATAAAAAGAAGAGGGGATGCCACACAGTGGTAAACATGGCCTTGTCCCAACTTTTTTGAGATGTGTTGATGCCATGAAATTTAAAATCAACTTATTTTTCCCTTAAAATGATACATTTTCTCAGTTTAAACATTTGATATGTCATCTATGTTGTATTCTGAATAAAATATTGAAATTTGAAACTTCCACATCATTGCATTCTGTTTTTATTCACAATTTGTACAGTGTCCCAACTTTTTTGGAATCGGGTTTGTAGAATGAGAAAAATGGTACACCAAAAGAGTAGTATGTCCCAATGCATAACATTTAAAAGTACGTGGATGACCTACTACTTCTGCCGAGATTTTGAAGTGCCCGTTCGTGGACACTACTATCCCATGAGGCCTTGGGAGAGGATTTATAAATGACTATGATGATTTATGACTTGACAGTAACAATATGGCAGATGTAATGCGTCTGAATTTCATTCATACTATCTATATTCATACTATATAGAATATGCATTTTAACAGTCGTGAAGTAAATTCAAATGTAGTACCTACTCGGACAGTATGTGATTTTGGATGCACTGTTCTTAGGGGGGCTATTTGTGCATAACGGGTTGTAATGACAATGACATCACTGTGTGCCTTAAATGTTCTGTTCTTTTACCTCGAGGTTGTGAAATTTAGTCCTCTAGATGGTTTAAAGGAATATTCCGGATTCAGTACAAGTTAAGCTCATTTGACAGCGTGAATTTTTTTTTTTTTTTTTTTTTTTCGAAAATGTTTTTTTTTTTTTTTGCGGTAACAAAAATTCTGCCACAAATGCTGTTGATTGAGCCTAACTACATGAAATATTCCTTTAACGATATTAAGCGTCATTATTAGTGATGCACCAAAATCAAGAAAATTTGGCCAAAACAGGCAGAAACGGTGATTGTTTAATTTCTGCTCCTCTGATGGTGCTTTTTGACCGTGATGGTGTCTGATTTGTACCCCCAACATGTATAAGCTACAAGAAGTAAACAAAGTGATGCAGAGAAAAAGAAAAAATGATGTAGCAATGATGCAGTATGTATGCAGAGTAGCAATATGTAAAATTTCGAGAGGCAGCTCATTGTAGCAGAAATTTACTACAACTGGTTTAGTTTATCTTCTGAGAACACAACAGTATACTGAGTTCAATTATCCACTTACCAAATTTAATTATCAAAATTATTTTTTTTCTTCAGTTTTCGTCTAAATGAAAACGTTAATATAGGTTTCGGTTAAAATTTTGGTGCAGCCCTAGTTATTAGGGTTGCAAAGGGGCAGAACATTTCCAGAAACTTTCCATGGGAAGTTAAGCTGGGAAAGTTGAAAACCTAACGGGAATTTACAGAAATTAAAGGGAATTAATTGGAAATTTGGGGTAATTTATACAAACTGTATCATACAAACATAAATATAAACATTTTGTTTGGTATATGCATGCCAACTAATACAGATTTAAAAATATCTCCTAAACGAGTACAGCATCTCCAGACCAAAACACAGGAAAAGAAGCAGAAACAAGCAATCTCATATGTAAGCAGATGCATATGAAAAATAACGTGATCATCAACATTTAAACAGCATATAAATCAAAACGGCCTAATGTTACCGAGTGAAATGTCGACACAGGAAGTGCTACAGGACTGTGAAGCTTTGAGGGTGTTGATGGACTCGATCTACTCCATCTGTTTTGATCATCGTTCTGAATCCGATCTGGATGTAGTCTTTGACAAAAATGCGTTTTTCTCAGCTTTTTGCTCAATGTTGCTTTTTTTTTTTTTTTATTAAACTTACCCACATTTGAGTTTTGATAAAAGAATGCATGAAGCTAAAATAAAACGGGTCTATTCTTTCTTTTGATATATTGCATGTTCAGATATTCATACAACAAAATATTCTGGGGGCCATTCAATTTTTGTGAAAATGACCAAAAACGCTGGCGGTGGCTGGCAAATTAAAAAAATAAAGAAATAAAAAACGCTGGCGGGGAAAGAGTTTCATTGAGATTCTTTCATTGAACAACAAAAAAGCTAGCCTGACAAGCCAGACCCACATCAAGATGTTGGGTCTGGGAACACACCATTGGCAGGGCTCAATCCGAGGGGTGGGATAAACGGTTGTCTTTCAGATTCCCTCTGCATGCAATAGGATAGCGCTACAACCAACCAGAGCAACAAAGAAGGTGAAGCGGAGCTAGTTGATAGATTAAACTTTTGCCGTATCCGGTCGGCAAAACTCCAAACACATCTTCCTTTTTTAAGAATGCCGTAAGAACTTCAGTGCCGTTCTTTGTTCTTTTCTCAAAGAAAAGCTTAACTCCAAGTCTACCAGAGTCGCGGCCAAAGCCGATTCGAAAGACCGCTGTTCGCCAGCTTCTTTGTTTTCAAGTAGCACGTGGAACCGTCGCAACTCTGCCGTCATTATGTTAAACCCGCCCACCGACTCTATACACGATGTGATTGGCCTGACTAGAGTTTGGTTTTTCAAGCTCGCAAGCCAACGGAGAGTTGCTAGACGAACCTGGCTGCAAATTACATTTGCTGCTGCTAGGGTGCGTCTAGATTTCAAGGCTACAAAAAAGCATGAATGTTGAACAAAATAAACATATTATGTATGACCCCCCCCCCCCCCCCCAAAAAAAAGTCCCATTTAAAAATGTAAAATGAAAGCAGAAAGTAGTGTGCTGTGTGCATGTGATTGATGAATAGAAAATGCGCAGGGTAGAAATTCAACTGAATTTGCATTAAAGGTGCAGTGTGTAATATTTATGAGGAACTATTGACAGAAATGCAATATAATATACATAAATATATGTTTTCAGTGGTGTATAAAGACCTTACATAATGAATCGTTATGTTTTTATTACCTTAGAATGAGCCATTTCTATCTACATACACCGCGGGTCCCCTTACAGTGAAATCGCCATTTTGCGCTGCCTTGTTTCTACAGTAGCCCTAAACGGACAAACTGTTCTACAATTCGCAACCTCACCACTAGATGCCGCTAAAATTTACACAGTGCACCTTTAAATCTGGTTGTTTTAACAAAGATTATGCTGCAAGATGTTTTTTCCCAACTAGTTCCCCGGTATAGGTTAACTTGCAATTTTGCAACTGTCCAGTTTATTCCCATTAATCCCCATACATTAGAATATTGCAACCCTTCTAGTTATGCATTTTAAATGGTCCAAGCGTTTCTCTTTTTACACCACCTACACTTGTTTCTTTTTCTCCGTCCACCTCCTCTCTCAGGAGCGGGCCCTGGCGGTGGTGTTACGAGTGCTGACTGCGTTCAAGAGCAGCGATATTGAGCCGGCAGTGAAATCTCTGGACAAGAACGGAGTGGACCTGCTGATGAAGTACATCTACAGAGGCTTCGAGAAGCCCTCAGACAACAGCAGTGCCATTCTGCTCCAGTGGCATGAAAAGGTTGGTCTTGGAATAAAGAGGTTTGATCTCTCTTAAGCCTTTTTTTTTTTTTTTTCATCTCACATGTCTGTTTCTATTTTTGTCTACATATTCTCACTCAGGCTTTCGCTGTAGGGGGTCTGGGGTCCATCGTACGGGTGTTGACTGCGAGAAAATCTGTCTGAGAAGCTGAAAGAAATAGAGCGATAACCAGCCACGGGATTTGCTTCTCTTTATAAGACGTGGACAACTTCCTCTCTCACAACTCAACCTTATCTGGGGGAAAACCACTCAAGGCCAAGCGATTGTTTCACTTAAAAACAGAGATATTGTATGATATTTAATGTAAATTATTGATTCTTGAATATGTTATTACGGAAGACATGATTCCTCGACTAATGAAGGTGAGCGGTTGTGACAGTCTGTGAACTGCGACAGAAGGACAATGAGTCTCATGAGGAGACTTTGCTGTATAAGCCCTGAGCAGCAGTTTCAGGGCATTAAATACTGTGACGAATATGAAAGTTGTATTTGCTTGTTTTACTTAGTTGGCACTCTCGGATGTGTAGTTCGCATTTCTTTAGTTCCAATTCTCAGTTTTTCTTATTGTACAGAAAGAGGATGATGTTTAATATATAGTATTTAGGTGGTGGATTTATGGATCAATTCGTAGTGTGGCGTCGGGTCGGGAGGGTTATTGTGAAGTGCCTGGTGCAATAAAGAACATTAAGAGTGTATTTCTTTTTATTATCTGACTATTTGGTCATTACATATCTGATATACTTCTCAGGGACATAATTCTGTCCTAAGATGCATATCAGTCAGGTCTGGTTTCTTATTTTATGGCTATAACTTTATGCTTAACACTTAAAGGGTTAGTTCACCCAAAAATTAAAATTGTCATTAATTACTCACCCTCATGTCGTTCCAAACCCGTAAGACCTTCGTTCATCTTCAGAACACAAATGAAGATCTTTTTGACAAAATCAATGAGAGATTTCTGTCCCTCCATTGACAGCTACACGAATGACAATTTGATGCTTCAAAAGGTTCATAAAGATTTTGTAAAACTAATCCATATGAATTAAGCAGTTTAGTCCAAACGTTCTGAAGAGACTCGATTGCTTTATATGATGAACAGCTTGAATTTAGGCTTTTATTCACATATAAACATTGATCAGCGAACATAAACAGAAGCTCAACCAAACCTGCTTGACGCACGAGAACAAACCTCACTGGTTCTTGCAGAAGCTCAAACGTACAAGAATGAACCTCATTGGTTCTTGCGGAAGCTCAAACCTGCTGCGTAACACGAGAATGAACCTCATTGGTTTTTGCCGAAGCTTAAACGTGCTGTGTAACACACGAGAATGAACCTCATTGGTTCTTGCTGAAGCTCAAACGTGCTGCGTAACACGAGAATGAACCTCATTGGTTTTTGCTGAAGCTCAAACGTGTGAGAATGAACCTCATTGGTTCTTGCTGAAGCTCAAACGTGCTGCGTAACACGAGAATGAACCTCATTGGTTCTTGCTGAAGCTCAAACGTGCTGCGTAACACGAGAATGAACCTCATTGGTTCTTGCTGAAGCTCAAACGTGCTGCGTAACACATGAGAATGAACCTCATTGGTTTTTGCTGAAGCTCAAACGTGCTGCGTAACACATGAGAATGAACCTCATTGGTTCTTGCTAAAGCTCAAACGTGCTGCGTAACACGAGAATGAACCTCATTGGTTCTTGCTGAAGCTCAAACGTGCTGCGTAACACATGAGAATGAACCTCATTGGTTCTTGCTGAAGCTCAAACGTGCTGCGTAACACGAGAATGAACCTCATTGGTTCTTGCTGAAGCTCAAACGTGCTGCGTAACACATGAGAATGAACCTCATTGGTTCTTGCTGAAGCTCAAACGTGCTGCGTAACACGAGAATGAACCTCATTGGTTCTTGCTGAAGCTCAAACGTGCTGCGTAACACATGAGAATGAACCTCATTGGTTCTTGCTGAAGCTCAAACGTGCTGCGTAACACATGAGAATGAACCTCATTGGTTCTTGCTGAAGCTCAAACGTGCTGCGTAACACACGAGAATGAACCTCATTGGTTCTTGCTGAAGCTCAAACGTGCTGTGTAACACAAAGAATGAACCTCACTGGATCTCGCATGTCAAGCGAACATGCTTGAGCTTCCGTTTACCTTAACTGATGTGTGCACTGTTGAATTTTATATGTGAATAATAATCAGTTCATCACATAAAGCGATCAAGTCTCTTCAGAAAATCTGGACTAAACCGCACAATTCATATGGATTAGTTTTATGATCTCTTTATGAATCTTTTGAAGCGTCAAATTGTCATTTGCGTAGCTGTCAATGTAGGGACAGAAATCTCTGATTTCATCAAAAATATCTTTATTTGTGTTCCGAAGATGAACGAAGGTCTTACGGGTTTGGAACGACATGAGGGTGAGTTATTAATGACAAAATTTTCATTTTTGGGTGAACTAACCCTTTAACTTTACAATTGCAATTAGATTTTTATAATTTTTTATAATACTTTTTTTTAATAATATATGGTTTTCCTACACAAGGATTACATACACAAGTCTCTTTAAAATCGTTCCCCTATGGCTTTTTAGCCTGTTTTGGTATGTCCAGTTAGAAGAGTAATAGTATATATCTCAGAAAAAAAAAAAAAAGTAATTTGAGGCTTCATTCGTGTCACAGAATATGGATTGTTACACATCAAGTTTAAAACAGGGTTAGAGGTTTTAATACTGAATCCTAATACGAGGAATAGTGATACTCGATACTGTTCCATATTATTATAAGCTCCATATATATATATATATATATATATATATATACACTCACCTAAAGGATTATTAGGAACACCTGTTCAATTTCTCATTAATGCAATTATCTAATCAACCAATCACATGGCAGTTGCTTCAATGCATTTAGGGGTGTGGTCCTGGTCAAGACAATCTCCTGAACTCCAAACTGAATGTCAGAATGGGAAAGAAAGGTGATTTAAGCAATTTTGAGCGTGGCATGGTTGTTGGTGCCAGACGGGCCGGTCTGAGTATTTCACAATCTGCTCAGTTACTGGGATTTTCACGCACAACCATTTCTAGAGTTTACAAAGAATGGTGTGAAAAGGGAAAAACATCCAGTATGCGGCAGTCCTGTGGGCGAAAATGCCTTGTTGATGCTAGAGGTCAGAGGAGAATGGGCCGACTGATTCAAGCTGATAGAAGAGCAACTTTGACTGAAATAACCACTCGTTACAACCGAGGTATGCAGCAAAGCATTTGTGAAGCCACAACACGCACAACCTTGAGGCGGGTGGGCTACAACAGCAGAAGACCCCACCGGGTACCACTCATCTCCACTACAAATAGAAAAAAGAGGCTACAATTTGCACGAGCTCACCAAAATTGGACAGTTGAAGACTGGAAAAATGTTGCCTGGTCTGATGAGTCTCGATTTCTGTTGAGACATTCAGATGGTAGAGTCAGAATTTGGCGTAAACAGAATGAGAACATGGATCCATCATGCCTTGTTACCACTGTGCAGGCTGGTGGTGGTGGTGTAATGGTGTGGGGGATGTTCTCTTGGCACACTTTAGGCCCCTTAGTGCCAATTGGGCATCGTTTAAATGCCACGGCCTACCTGAGCATTGTTTCTGACCATGTCCATCCCTTTATGACCACCATGTACCCATCCTCTGATGGCTACTTCCAGCAGGATAATGCACCATGTCACAAAGCTCGAATCATTTCAAATTGGTTTCTTGAACATGACAATGAGTTCACTGTACTAAAATGGCCCCCACAGTCACCAGATCTCAACCCAATAGAGCATCTTTGGGATGCGGTGGAACGGGAGCTTCGTGCCCTGGATGTGCATCCCACAAATCTCCATCAACTGCAAGATGCTATCCTATCAATATGGGCCAACATTTCTAAAGAATGCTTTCAGCACCTTGTTGAATCAATGCCACGTAGAATTAAGGCAGTTCTGAAGGCGAAAGGGGGTCAAACACAGTATTAGTATGGTGTTCCTAATAATCCTTTAGGTGAGTGTATATATATATATATATAAATGTTCCATGTTATTATAAGCATTTTTGGGCTTGGCTCATAAAGCCATCAAGTTTGGAGTTATTAATATGGGCAAGTGTGGGTTGCAATAGTTTTAGTATTATTTTCTAAAAACAAATTGTTTTCAGGCAATACGCCATTGTCCTGTAACGGCCAAAACACAAGTAATCTGTTTTTAGTTGAAAACGGTGTCGCGCAAGTTTTTGAACACGATACCGTTATCGTCTCTGTGTAAAACTACAAAAATGCATATTTGTGAAAACAGTGACGTCATGCGCATTACTCATCTGTAGGCGCTTAAGTGTTTCTTTACAAAGTGACATCGCCAACTACTGGCCTGGCAACAGAATACAGCGTTTTTAGTCATTTTCACTGATCCGTGTGAAGGGATTGTGTTGACAACTTTGTCGTCTTTGTACGCAAAACTTTTTTATGTTTTTAGTACATCATTGACGTGTAAACACCCTAAGTAAAGGCTCATACCTCTTTTCCTGTGGTTTTCTTGAGCATACAAACGAGAGACTGATGCGCGTTTAAATGCGTCATTAATAAGTAGTTGTTCAGTTTGGTTCTGTGCACAATGCATAGAATTTTTGTTTAATTCGGTCGTAGAATCCAGTTGGCACTCCCGTGAATGACTGAACTCGGTGTATAGAATGGGATTAAGCACTAAAAGGTCATTTGACACATGAATTTAGCTGCAGTGTGTGTGTAGTAGTTCTGGGGCCGTATTCACAAAACATTTTATCTTAGCACTGAGTTCTCCTAAACAGCAGTAAAAGTTCTTAAGAGTTTTCTCTTAAAAAAGTCTTAAACTAAGAGTAAGGGCGGGGTTGACCTCGTTGCTATAGATGATGTCATCACGCTTTCTAACTATCCCCACAGTGATTGGCTGATAGGGGAGGGGTCTCTGTCAATTATTTAATCATAGAAATGTTGTGGAATGAGGTATCATGTTGCCATATTCAAACAGAGATTTTAAAATAATTGTTTTGCCGTATTCAAATAAAGATTTTAAAAAGTAGGCTAAGTGTCACTAATTAAACAAGTATATGTTCAGCTAATTGTCAACCTCTTACATGTCTTCATCTCGAGAGATTGCAGAATTCAAGCGACAAATTATGTTTTATAAATAAAGTTAGGGAGGAGCACTATCTAATCAGCTCGAGTATATACATTATACACAGCCGACTTTCTGCATCCCTCCGCCACCCCGACTCCTCACTCTCGGCCCAGCCGGGGATTCGGGGGAGAACTCTGGGTTTGAGCTAAATTCTGCGCTCGGAGCCGTCGATCCCCTCGGGCAGCACGCCAAATAGGCTTATTTTACTCTTTTACTCTATCCGATCATTTGTAAGTGTGAACTCGTGAAACAACTGCCACAGGTAATCAGACATTATTTCCTTTTTTATTTATTTACGTATTTAATAAATAAATATTATTTTTGCCTTTTTATCATGATAGGACAGTGAGTAGACAGGAAGCGAAGTGGAAGAGAGAAAGGTCCGCAACAGCCATTAGGATTGTTTGTGATTTGGTCTTAGTGACTTAGGAGTTCTCTTGACTGCTCCTAACGTTTCAGATTTAGAGCTAGTTTTGGCGCTAAAATGCTTTGTGAAATACTCTTAGAGCAAACATTTAGGAGTCCTAAAATTAGGACTGACACGCCCATTATTTTTAAGAGTTTCTCCTAAATCGGAAAGTTAGGAGCTACTTTTAGCCTTAAGATGTTTTGTGAATACGGCCCCAGATCTATAATCTCTCAAGTGAACCTGAATGTTAATGTTCATCGTTAATCAGTTAGTTCTGCTCTAAAATGCTCAGAAAGGCTTTGTCTCCTCACTTTCAGATCCACTATTTGAACAAAAACACTAAAGTCAGCACTGGTAACCACACAGAAGCACAAATGAGTCTTCAGACTAAATCACTGAGAAAGATTTGAATTTATCAAGTTTTGATATTCCTGACATACCATGAAGTGAAACCAAAGTAAGGATGTAGTGGTATTTTGCTGAAAGCAGAGGCAATGGATACTGGCGTGATGCCTACAGTATCATAGCATCAAAACAAACATGAATACAGTTGTAGAAAAGTGCATTATGGATCTCCCATCTCATTCCTAAGCTGTTCACACACAGGGCATTTTATCTGTATTTTCCAATGAACCTTAATTTACAGCACAGCAAATTCTCTTCACATAAAACAGAAATTCTTTGGGTTTCTTTTTCTAAAAACAGGAAACATATGTTGAGCATCCAGCTATTTTACCAGAAGAGTCTGTCATTTAGAGTGGTTAACCTTAGTGCTGATGTGGCCTTAAAGTGTTAAAACACACAAAATTACATCGTTCTGACAGCAAAACACTGGCTCTGACTGAAAACGACTTGGTTTTCACAGGTAATATGGAAAGATGTTTCTATTGACTTGTTCTCAGAGAAATATAAATGCAGCTGATAGTATTTTAGCCTTGAACGTTAAGGCTTCAAGTGTACTCAAAATGCTTCAATATACACTCAAAACCAAAGTCCAATCAAAGCATTCAGTATAAGGCATGCATGCTTGTTTCCTTAGTCTGTGCATATATGCCTCTATATTACAGTTTCAAGCCCACAGTGAAGAATCTCATACACACTCATGAACAATATTGAGACTAATGCATGTGTGTGATGACCAAAAAAACATAAGTATCCACTGATTTATAAATCCTCTTATTACTTATATACAGGTATTCATATATAAATACTTGTATGGAATGTACGTAAAATGTAATTTACACATAAACAAGGCAGATTAAAGTAAGATGCTTCCACATATTCAAAATCACAACAGTATATCTTGACATCCCATTCCTGATTTTCACTGACGTCCAGTCCTAGAGGAAAAGGGGCAGATGATCACCGTCTTCATGAGTGAAAGTTATGACCGAACACCAGCTCAAGCTTAGACTGGTGTTACAAAAAAAGAAATGAAAAAAATATTCATTTTTGTGTTGAAAGATCTTCAGTTGAAGGTTGTAGTTTTTTGAAAGCAGATGAAACTACAGTTGAGACGGATGTCATTTAACCATTACTTAAAAGATGAAACTCCCAGGTCACAGAAAGATGATGTCCATAAAGCATTTGTTTTTAGTCCCTGCAATATTTGAGTGAAAAATGGACAGTTGTTTTTGTGTCCCATTCTTTAAAGGGCATGAGCTACATAGGAACTGCTGAGGCAGAGATTGAAACTGCAGAGTTCGGCAATCGTTCCCTTCGGACGTCAGTAGTTTCCTACTGAGATCATTCATTGTTCCCTCTTTCACTTTGTCTCCAAGACTTTTTTGTCTCTCAGCTCCAACTTGAGGTTCCTGAGATGGAAGGCCGTATGATACCTTTAGGTGTGGGCTTGGAACCAAACCATGACATCTGAAACACACACAAAACATACTCAAATAGTGCTTCTATTGTTCAAACACACTATTCAAAAATCTGACCACCTCATTTTATCAGTGAACAGGATGTATTTCAGAATGAACTGCTATAGAAATTATTTATAGAAATTGTATTAGATACATTTTTTTCCTTTTAATTTTTAATATCTATCCATCCATCTAGAAATGAGTATTAATATTTCAAAAATAAATACTAAAATAGTTCACAATATTTTAAATAAGCAATATAAGATAAATTAAATTTTAAATAAAATAGCATGAAAATGTCTTTTACAGAAACATTATTTAATAAATGCATTTTTTTTACCATTTACGTCAACATATTTACACTAACATTTCTGAAAGAAATTCATACTTTTATTCATCAAGGATGCATTAAATTGATCAACAATGTCAGTGAATACATTTATAATGTTACAAAAGATTTCTATTTCAAATAAATTCTGTTGATCTTTCTATTAATCAAAAAAATCCTCAAAAGAAATGCATCACGGCTTCCATAAAAATATTAAGCAGCACAACTGTTTTCAAAATTATTATTAATAATAACAATACATATTTTTTGTGCATGTAGTGTTATTGTTTAAATCAATGTGATTATTAATCATTTTTCAGAGTGATTAACAGTCAATACGCTCAATCAATTATCATTATTAACATTAATAATATTATTAAGAATTATTAAGAACAATGAAATCAATAATTATCCAATAGCTGATTATTTAATTGACTATTTTGCTATTATGGTTTGGCCAGGAACTAATATGATACCATGGTCTGCTTTTAGAAACCGCTCCAAACTACAGTTTTAGATGCTTCAAATGAACTTAAATATCAAATCATAAATGTACAGTAGAAAAGATAAATAACTATTCATTTTCAAGATCTCACAAACAAAGAGTACAAAAGTGAACAATAATAAATCCCTGATAATATTCTGCTTTTCTGATCATTTAAAAAACTGATAATATGTACTGACATCTATCCCTGTTTCAAATAAATGTTAAACTTCTGTATATACATTTTTTCTTTTTTCCAGAAATCCTCCACACACCACAGTGTACCTTTGAAAAGGGGCAGCGAGTGTAATGTAACACAGTGATGTGCAGTGATTTCCTTGCTCTCCAGCACTGCTGCTGGGTTGAGCTATAAATACCTGCCAGCTGCTATTCCTGACCGTGTCACTGAGTGCTAATGGTATGATTCGGTGCGGTGAGCTAGATATCCTGACCCACATTGTTAGTTCCCCTAGCAGAGTGGCCTAGTTAGCTCACGGGTGCGGAGGTGTTCTCCTGCCGGGTGTGATGAGGGTTGAAAAGAATGCACCTTTCTACATGTCGTCCTCCATCATACTTAAAGATTTGTTTCTCTTACACACCTTGTACTCCAGTGTCTGTTTGAGCATGTCCTCTTCATCTTTTGTGAAATGCAGAAGCACTGAAACGGCTCTGATGAGCTGGAAAGCCTGAACAGAGAGAGAGGGAACATCTCATTCATTCAAGCATCACTTACAGGTACGCCAGTCAGGAGTTTAAAAATCACTGATGCACATACCAACCGGATTGTATTAAGAGGATTATTAGGGTTAATAATCTACCAAAAAACCTTTTATAGGACACTGTGGCTACAATAATCTGCATTACAAATCAAAAAAAGTTTTTGAAAGAAGTCTCTTCTGCTCACCAAGGCTGCATTCATTTGATCAAAAATATAGTAAAAACAGTAATACTGTGAAATATTATTACAATTTAAAACATCTATTTGAATATATATGTAATTTATTTATTTGATGGCAAAGCTGAATTTTCAGGAGCCATTACTCCAGTCTTCAGTGTCACATGACCCGTTCAGAAACACACTTTTTAAAAGTTAAACTTCTTTTAACTTGAGCACTGCATTTTTAGATTGCCGTGTCATGTACGAGACTGTAAAAGACACGAGCGCAATGGTTAAAGACATCCGTCTAGTACATTTACATTGAAAAACAATGGAAAAGTAACGCAGTGGAATGGAAAAACACATTCTGTGTGAAAAGCCCCTTAGTGCTCAAGAAACATTTCTTACTATCACTCTTACTATAATTTGAGCATTTATTTGAAATAGAATGTTTTGTAACATTATAAAATGTCTTTACTGGTTAAGTTTTGTTATTTCGACATAACTGGTTATTTTGAGATATTAAGTCGTTATTTCGACATAATATCTCGAAATAACAAGTTGTCGAAATAACAAGTTATGTCGAAATAACGAGTTAAGTCATTATTTCGACATAATATCTCGTTATTTCAACATTATCTCATTATTTCGACATTATAAGGGGACATTCTAATATGCATTAAGCCACATTAAGTGTTGTCTTATAATGGTAAAATAATGCATTCTTGCTGAATAAAAGTATTAATTTCCATAAAAAAATAACTACTGCCTAGGGCTGCAACTGACGATTATTTTGATAATCGATTAATCTGACGATTATTTTTTCGATTAATTGGATAAAATCTAAAAATAATTATACATTAAAATGTATTTTAATCCATTATTTTAAACAATATCATTCCACATCCTGCCCAATGCTGTCCTCCAAACAATATAATATAAAATGAAAAATGCCAATGGCCAAAATGTACCTATGAAAACAAATATAGTGAATATCTATGTAGGCTTTGCTGTTCATTATAAACAATACAAACATTACATTCTAAACCTATAAACAACTGATTGCTTACTATTGTAAAACAAAAATTTAAATTACTAAATTAAAAATGATAAACAAAAACAAAAGCACAAAATGTTAACTTGTACGAGACATGAATAATACACACATTCACTCAGCTGAACATAGTAATTATATTAAATTAATGGGCTATTCCAACAATAGTGACTTTACTGTTAGTGCTCTCAATAATATGATTACTTGTGTAGAATTTTAAACCTACACTTAATTTCTAACAAAAAAATATGTACCTCTGGAGAGCAGTAGAAGAGGAGCGCATGCGCCCATTGAACTCTGTGAAGTTTAACAAGACTCGCTTGTCAGAATATGCTAAATGAAAATGCTCGCGGGACTTTCTAACATTTACAGATAAGGATATAAACATAAAATGAAAGTTATGCGCTGAGGAAAACACGTGTCAAAGGCATTAAATAGCACACGCATCTGTTAAAGCACAAGAGGGCAAGGCGTGGTAAACGCTGTACCTTTCCTGGAGCAGCTCACTCTGTGTCCTCCACTATTTTCCATATGCGCTTTGTCCATAGAAATGGGTTACTCACTACTGTAAAGCGACGTGACTGGCTGATGGTTTCCCGGGCACAGCGTGCAGACGCGACTAATCGATAATTAAATTTGTTGTAATTATTTTGTAATTATAATTATTTTGTCGATTAGTTGTTGCAGCCCTACTACTGACCCCAAACTTTAGAATGGTAGTGTACATTGTATTTTTAATGTCATCTAAACAGGTCGGATACCGATCAAGCCCACACCTCTGCCTCTCTGGATGACATGAACTTCAGCACCACATGCTTGAGATACTCAAAGTTGATCTCTCTTGTGTCTGTGAGGTCTGAACTGTTGGTGACTGTGGTGTTAGGGGTGATGGGAGGCAGGCCTGGGGTTTGAGGGAGTCCTGTAGCTGGGGATGGAGCTGTGGAGGGCATCTGTGTCTCTGAGACTGTCTTATCGGCCGATCTCTCCTGCCTTCCCTCCTGGAGTCTCTCCTTCATCTCAGAGTCAGGATCTGGTTTCAGTTTCTGTTGCATAAACACGTGAGGAAATGTTTACTGACAGCTGACATGGACTGTGTTGCATACAGTACATTGGCAAATGCATCTGAATAAGCACACGTACCAGCTCTTTCTGTAGCGTCCTCTTCAGTTCGGCAAGCCTCTGCTGTAGCTGCTTTATTGTCTGACAAAAAAAAAAAAAAAATGTATATATGTATATATATATATATATAAAAATAGAGTAGATTGTTTGGTCCCACTTTATATTAAGTGTCTTTAACTAATATGTACTTACATTTAAATTAATAATTTGATACAGTATACACTCACCTAAAGGATTATTAGGAACACCATACTAATACTGTGTTTGACCCCCTTTCGCCTTCAGAACTGCCTTAATTCTACGTGGCATTGATTCAACAAGGTGCTGAAAGCATTCTTTAGAAATGTTGGCCCATATTGATAGGATAGCATCTTGCAGTTGATGGAGATTTGTGGGATGCACATCCAGGGCACGAAGCTCCCGTTCCACCACATCCCAAAGATGCTCTATTGGGTTGAGATCTGGTGACTGTGGGGGCCATTTTAGTACAGTGAACTCATTGTCATGTTCAAGAAACCAATTTGAAATGATTCGAGCTTTGTGACATGGTGCATTATCCTGCTGGAAGTAGCCATCAGAGGATGGGTACATGGTGGTCATAAAGGGATGGACATGGTCAGAAACAATGCTCAGGTAGGCCGTGGCATTTAAACGATGCCCAATTGGCACTAAGGGGCCTAAAGTGTGCCAAGAAAACATCCCCCACACCATTACACCACCACCACCAGCCTGCACAGTGGTAACAAGGCATGATGGATCCATGTTCTCATTCTGTTTACGCCAAATTCTGACTCTACCATCTGAATGTCTCAACAGAAATCGAGACTCATCAGACCAGGCAACATTTTTCCAGTCTTCAACTGTCCAATTTTGGTGAGCTCGTGCAAATTGTAGCCTCTTTTTCCTATTTGTAGTGGAGATGAGTGGTACCCGGTGGGGTCTTCTGCTGTTGTAGCCCATCCGCCTCAAGGTTGTGCGTGTTGTGGCTTCACAAATGCTTTGCTGCATACCTCGGTTGTAACGAGTGGTTATTTCAGTCAAAGTTGCTCTTCTATCAGCTTGAATCAGTCGGCCCATTCTCCTCTGACCTCTAGCATCAACAAGGCATTTTCGCCCTACAGGACTGCCGCATACTGGATGTTTTTCCCTTTTCACACCATTCTTTGTAAACTCTAGAAATGGTTGTGCGTGAAAATCCCAGTAACTGAGCAGATTGTGAAATACTCAGACCGGCCCGTCTGGCACCAACAACCATGCCACGCTCAAAATTGCTTAAATCACCTTTCTTTCCCATTCTGACATTCAGTTTGGAGTTCAGGAGATTGTCTTGACCAGGACCACACCCCTAAATGCATTGAAGCAACTGCCATGTGATTGGTTGATTAGATAATTGCATTAATGAGAAATTGAACAGGTGTTCCTAATAATCCTTTAGGTGAGTGTACATACATGTTTGTACATTGTACTTATTTAAAAAAAAAAAAAAAAAATACCTGCATGTAATTACAGCTGTAATTAATTTCTCTAATTGCATCTTTAATTACTCTGTTGACCCTTCCCTTTCACTTTAACCCACCCTTAAACCTACCTATACCATCACCAAACAAAATCATGCAAAATATTGTTTATAAACATTTATTTGCTTACTTATAAAAGTCAAGTGCCACAGAATATACTGTTTAATAAATTATAATTAAAATAGGGTAATATTATTGGTGATCATTTTAGTTATGTCAGCAAAGTTGGTTCAAAGGTGGAGTAAGTTATTACATTTGTAATGAAAATTTTATTACAGCTGTTTTTACATTTACAATAATATGTATGAATGAATGTGCACAATGAAACTAGACACATTAAAAAAACAAATTGGGGAAAATGTTATTTTGTCTTTAAAGACAAGTACTTACATTTTGAACACCATAACACATTCTCCAATAACTGATGTAATTAATTTAAATAATTTATTGCTGTAAAATATGTTCTCCATATAATTATGCTCTTACATTACAAGACCATAATTTTAAATAGAAATGTTAAAGTGCCCCTATTATGCCCTTTAAAAAGCTCCTAATTTTGTTTTGGAGGTCTCCTACAATAGATTTACATGCAAGGTCAAAAACACAAATTTTATGATAATATACATTGCAGCATCATCTCTTTTCTCAATGTCAGAAATGGTTTGATGAAGGATTCCGTCTCCGGTCTGATGGCACAGTCTGTTGTGATTGGTCGACCGCTTACAGCGTGTGTCAGAAATGAAACATCCATTACTAGATGGATGAATTTCAGCTGTTGAGCTTCCTCGGCGCTTGTAAACACTGTGATATGAACTGTAGCAATGGCGTAAGTTTTATTATATAAATTCGGGTCCGAGTCCTCATCCTTTGGAAATCCATGCAAAGATGATTTGCTTTGCAGCGCAGAAAACAGACATGTTCGACAACACTAACCAATCTCTTCCAGGCCTCAGCTACAACTACAGTGTTTGAGGGTCAAAGTAGACGTTGTTTGCGAGCAGCCAGTGAAGAGCATAGGCTGGCATTATGCAGATTTGTTACAAACCTACGTAGGTTCGAGTTGGAAGTAAATCTGGATTTACTGACAACTCGTTTCAGTTCATTCTTTTAGGAGACAATAACTCAATTTGTCGTGCACTTTGACCGTTGAAACTTTGCAGACCTTTTACCTTAACAAACATCTATGTTACACAAAACATGAAAGCTAATATCTAAAAAGCATAATAGGGGCACTTTAAAATCTCTGCTCTTCTTAGAACTTATATTCTTTTGTTTCAGTGGTTTTCTTTGCTCTCACCTTGTTCTTTTCAGCCAGTTGTTGCTCCAGATCTTTATTAACCTTTTGCAACTGGTCAAGATCACTTACAGTAATCGTCCCGTTCTGCTCACCATCACACTCGTCTGCATGGGCCTGTGCTGTTAATCTCAACACCTCACCCTCGAGATCAGACACCTGCCACACACAAAGAGATATGTAAATACAAAAACATCAAATTGGCAAAACAATGTATCTAACCGCAACAGGCAGCTCAGGTGGGTAAAAGCACACACTGACCTGTGACTGGTAAGAAGAGAGTTGCTGTGTTTGTGTGAGGACTTCCTGTTGCAGTGATGTCAGTTGAGAGTTGTGTTCTCGCTCTCTCTCCTCAGCCTCCAAACGACGAGACTCACACTCAGACCGAAGAGAAGACAGACTGCTACAGGCTGCCTTCAGCTCTGACACACACAATAAGAAACAGAAGCTTTTTAATGCTAACCATTATAGAGCGCATAAACGTTTCTGGCATCATTGGATCTAACCTATAGAGCAGAACTCAAAAACATCAGGTTCTGAAGACGGTTCTTTTAAAGAGCCCCGATTATGGACTTTTGAAAATTACCTTTCATGTAGTGTGTAACATAGTTCTAAGTGACTGAAAAACATCCTGCAAAGTTTTAAATCTGAAAGTGCAGCGTATATAAAGTTATTGTCTCTCAAAAGTAAGAGTTGACTGAGTCAATTAAACGAATCGCAAGCCGTTTAGTTGTAACGTCAAGACGAAACATTAGCATATTGCCCGTGCATTGTGTAGGTATCTGGCTAACTTGCGTTATTACGGTCTTACTGAAATACTACTGTAAATCAGCTGTGGGCCACTATTACATAAAACTGTGTCTATTAATGCAGATTGTCTGTCATTCTTACTACATTCTTACTAATGATTAAAGACAAAGGGTGGAGCAAGATTTGTTTTGCAAACTTTAATGTTACATCAGTCATTCACGTTAGTGTTGGGCTAACGTATGTGCTGTTATTGTTACAGTTCCCGCATGTGCACCGCAATAAATTAGAAACACACACACAGGTTTGTTGATGGACGCACACTTGTTAATGCTGATGGTGAGGAATTACAGTTGAAACACCTCACAATGTACCTCAAACTGAGTAGCATCACTGAGAAACGTCCTGCTCGAGGTTCAGGTTGAATAGTGAGTTCTTCCAATGTTTCATCATTGATTCGGACTCGCACTGGGATTGATGTAAAATCGACGTCATCGTTACTGTCTTTACAGTGTGTACAATCGCTGAGCTTTAGGAAGCCTCCTGACAGAGCTGGAGTTCAGTTATGGTAATGAGCGTTTAACTTCCGAAATACGCGTTGCACGCGGCAGACCAATCACTACAGACTGGGCCGTCTGACCAATCAGAGCAGAGTAGGCTCATGGAAAGGAGGGATTTAGAGAGACTGATTCATCCATCGAGTCGTTTGAGAATCATTGAACATTGTGGAGATGTGCAATGTATATTATGAGAAAATGATGAATTTGATGCATGTAAACCTGTTGTTGGAGACCTCCAAAACTAAATTAGGAAACTTTAAAATAGCATAATAGGGGCACTTTAATAAATTGCTCACACTAGTTACCAGTTTAAATCATTTTAACAAATTTTTCACTGAACCAACCCACTGAATCAGTCAAAGCAGTTACTGAATTAACATCTGACTCACTCACTGAACAACCTTACTCTTGGTCATGTCTGAATCGAAATAAAGCAAGACATTAAATGAAGCTGTTTTATGTTCTTAAGGTTTGAGAATCTTAGAACCATTATCAGAAGTTTAGTATCAAAATCAGTATGATTACTGACTGGTTGAAAATATAAAAATGTTTTGAGATATAAAGTTTGGAAACATTACTATTTTTTAATGTTTTTGAAAGAAGTCTTTTATGCTCATCAAGCCTGCATTTATTTGATCAAAAATACAGAGAAAAAAAAAAAAAAGTAATAATATTTCACAATATTACTATTTAAAAATAATATTTTTCTATTTTAATATACTTTAAAATATAATTTATTTCTGTGATGCAAAGCTGAATTTTTATCAGCCATTACTCCAGTCTTCAGTGTCACATGATCCTTCAGAAATCATTCAAATATTCTGATTTGATACTCAGTTATTATCAATGTTGGAAACAGTTGTGCTGCCTAAAATTTTTTTGGAACCTGTGATACTTTTTTCAGGATTCATTGATGAATAAAAAGTTAAAAAGAACATTTAGAGCATTTATTCAAAATAGAAATCTTTTCTATTACTTTTTATCAATTTAACACATGCTTGCCGAGTATTACAAGTATTAAAGTATTAATTTCTTTAAAAAAAAAAAATACAGTAGTGTATATTGTTACAAACGATTTCTATTTTTTAAAAAAAATACTGTTCTTTTTTAACTTTTTATTCAAAGAAAAAAGTATTATAGGTTATAAAACAATATTAAGCAGCACAACTGTTTCCAACATTGATAATAAATCAGCATTTTAGAATGATTTTTGAAGGATCATGTGACACTAAAGACTGGAGTAATGATGCTGAAAATTCACCTTTGCATCACAGAAGTAAATTATATTTTAAAGTATATTAAAATATAAAAACATTATTTTAAATTGTAATAATATTTCACAATAGTATTGTTTTTTCTGTATTTTTGATCAAATAAATGCAGGCTTGATGAGCATAAGAGAATTCTTTCAAAAACATTAAAAACAGTAATGTTTCCACCTTTTGACCGGTACTATATATATAATTTTTTTTTTTGCAATAAATGGCAAATCCTGTCCTGGTGCCAAAACACATCTGATCCCTTACCTTCCTTCAACGCGTTTAGTTCTTCCTCCTTTGCCCCTAAATCTTGAGAAAGACGACTCACTTCCCGTTCCGCCTTCTCGAGAGACTCTGTCATTTTGCTGACCTATAAGACAAGCAATAAATTAAGTAAAACAGGTACATGACTTTATGAGTGAAAAAATGATGCATATTTGAATATGCCAGTCAATTAACCTGCTGTTGGAGTTCTTCCCTCTGTTTTCTGGTTTCCTCCAGAGCTTTGGCAATTTCAACGCTGACCGTCTGTCTGCTGCTCAACTCCGCCTGTGACACAAACAAATATATGTCACACAAATGCTATACTGGTCTGCAAAATGGCTCAAGCTCACAAAATACCTCTCAAAACATGCACAGTAGGACTGGGCGGTATGGCTGGCCAGACGGTCAACCAGTAGGGATTTTGATGGATCGCTTTATAATATAAGCTGTACTGTCCTTCGTTTTTAACTTACACTACCTTTCAAAAGCTTGGGGGCAGTAAGATTCTTTTTTGAAAGAAATTAATACTTTTATTCAGCAAAGATGCATTAAATTGATCATAAGTGACAATAAAGACATTTATAATGTTACAAAAGTTATATTTATTTAAATAAATGCTGTTCTTTTGAACTTTGTATCATGGTTTGCAAAAACTATTATGCAGCACAGCTTATTATTGAAAATAATCAGAAATGTTTCTTGAGCACCAAATTAGCATATTAGAATGATTTCGGATGGATCATGTGACACTACAGAAAGACTGGAGTATTGATGCTGAAAATGCAGCTTTGACAACAAATATATTATAATATATTAAAGAAGAAAACCATTATTTTAAATTGTAATAACATTTCACAATATTACTGTTTTTACTGCATTGATCAAATAAATGCAGCCCTGGAGAGGATAAGAGTAGAGACTTCTTTCAAAAACATTTGAAAATTCTTATTGACCCCGAACATTGGGAATGGTAGTGTGTTACATAGTGAATCTGTGAAAAAAGTGAATCTATTTGTGCAGATGCAGTGGATGATTCTCACTCTAGACTGCTCGAGTTCTGCTGTCAGCCTCTCTACAGTGCGGTCAACCTCAGCTTTGCTCTTCAACAGTGAAACCTTTTCCTCCTCCAGTAACCGCTTGAGAGAAAGACACAAACATCAGACAAACTTTTAATAATGTTCCCATGTTAAGTTTATGATAGTCAAAGAAACACTAGTGACGTGTTACACACCAGGTTGTCCTGATGCTTGTTGACCTCGGTTTCTCTCTCCCTCTGTTGTGCAAGAAGTTCCTCCTCCAGTCTGGCTGTTTTCTCCAAGCCTCTCTGTCTCTGTGTCGAGACCTGCTGTTGCAGTCGCTCTCTCTCCTCTGCCCACTCCACTTGCTATGGGACCAAAGGTCAAAGGTCAAAACTCTAAGGGATTTTAAGGATTAACAATAAAGCTGACTTGTAAGACAGACAATAAGCTGGCCATTTTTTAATACCCCTAAACACCATAATATCTTTTCCTCGTCTAATACTGGCGTCCTAGTATGTACGACAGATCTCTGACAGAAGAGGGCGACATTTCAGCAAAAACAGTTGGTAGGTGTGACAAACCCATGAACAGAACTGAACCGGCTATTTGGACGTTTGGTGAGACTTTGGCTGACATAATGTACCAGTTTTTCTGTGTGCGTTTCACTGTCTTCAAGTTGCTGTTGCAGACTCTTTATCTTCTCAGCGCAGTCAGCCAGCCTCTGCTCCAGATCTGAGATCTGACAGAACACATACATCATTCAGATCACTCAGCCACGGTCATGTGATGTGAGGGTTAACTGGAGAATCACAGTGCTCTCACCTGTGCGTCTGTCCTCTCTTTGTAAGCCCTGGACGAATCGTCTTTGTGCTTGATCAGAGTCTGTAGATCTGTGATGCTGGCGGTCTGTCGAGAGATCTGGAAACAAATGAGAAACAGGAATTCTCTCACTGAATTAATGGACAATAGCTGTATAAAACAATAGAGTATAGCACTGAACAGTACAGTACAGTGAATCGGTTTGATTCACAAGCCATAGATTTTTGACTCCATTCCAAAGGGTTTTTGCTAATTCAATTCAATTTGATTCAATTAACAATGAAATATGATTTGAATAATGATTAAATTCTGAATAAAAAAAAAAAAAAATGCATTTATTTTATACTTTAAATACTTTCTACATTACCGTTTAAAAGTTTTGGGGTCAGTAAGACTTTTTCTAATGACATTAATACTTTAAAAAGCACATTAAATTATAACAGTAAAAGACATTTATAATGTTATAAAGATTTCATATAAATGCTTTTCTTTTGAACTTTTGATTGATCAAAGAAAACAAGAAAAAAATGTTTCATGGTTTTCACAAAAATATAAATATTATATTTCTTTCTTTCGATTACATCACAAAACCAAACTGTTTTAACAGGGGTGTGTAGACTTTTTATAACGCCTGTACATGATTGTAAGTTGTAATAATAATAATTGCATTAATATTTAAATCTGTTGCATTTCGCAGGTAATTTAAGACTGGATTTAGATTTTTAAAATTTTACTTTAAGGGAATACAATTTTTTTTTATGCTTTAAAAGCTACTACAATTATGACAATATGACAATTTTTGGTACGTTTATAATGTAATGTCTCAATGTAAAAAATTATATTACATTATAAACATTTTATTACAATAATAATGTAATACTTATTACATTATGTGCAGTTTTTACATTATGAGTTGCTACATTATGTGACACTGAAGACTGGAGTAAGTAAAATATATTAAAATATTACTACTACTACTACTACTAATAATAATAATAATAATAAATTAATAAATATTAAATATTTCACAATATTACTGGCATTAATTTTTACTTTTTGATCAAATTAATGCAGCCTTAGTGAGCATAAGAGACTTCTATCAAAAACATTTTAAATGGTAGTGTATAATGTGTCTTGTGTAAAAAAAAAAAAAAAAAAAAAAACTAAAGTAAAGATGTTTACTGAACCAAAAGTAACATGAAAGGAAACACATTAAATACACATACATACAGACTATTTTTTTTTTTTTTAAAGATTTTGCTTATTTACATGACATTTCCTGGCCTGAAAATCATAATTTTAAAAACAATATGTAATAATGTAGAACAGGCACACAAGGTTATATGCTGGGCGTTTACCTGGGCCTCCAGTGAACTGACTGCTGTGGTGTGATTTGTTCTCGCCTCCAGTAACTGTCCTCTGACCTCCTCTAACCTCTGCTCTAATGAAGACTTCTACACACACACAACATGCAGATATTAGATGACTGGACCTGCAGTAAGATGAAAAGCATGTATAAATATGTGTCCTCTGACCTCTTTGAGCATTTCCTGTAGGTGTTCATCCTGAGAGTAGTTTGCTTCTAGTCTCCTCTCTAAGGAGGCGGCCTTCTCCTGCAGATCAGCCAATAGACGCTCTCGCTCCTCCTCTGTCACTGCAACCTGACCAATGAAGTTGAACATGAAGTGTTTTACCGAAGTATCAATGAAATAGAGTTGCATATAGGTCAATCCATTCACACACACTATGGGTGCTTCTCAATACTCAAATTGATGCTTCCTCGTTTCCTCGCTCCTACGTCCTTAAGCCCGTGACCCGGAAACCGATCGAACTCAGCCATCTTGAAGGACATCTCAATTCTCTAATTGCACCACGAGGAGGCAAGGAACGAGTAGCGAGGAAGCTTCCTGAGGAGTCATGAGCGAGGACACACAGGTGTATCCTTTCCCTCGCATCCTAAGGGGGTGGAGCTAAGATGCAAGGAAAGGAAACGAGGGAAGGAAACGAGGATGCACAAATAAGAAATGAGAAGCACCCAACATATAATTTAGCATCAGGGCGTAGGTACAGGACACATTTTGGGTCCAAAAACAGCTATATGCAGTGCAACGCAAGGGAATAAAGGGTCTCAAGATGCATTGTTAACTACCTTTACACTCTGTCTAAAAAACAACTTGGATATAAAATGAATCGTATGGAAAGCAGACAAATGTAATTTGCATATATATAATTAGGGAGTGTTTATTCTGATGTAATTACATAGCCTACAGGTTTTGATTGGATGCCACTCACATGTGTGCCTGAATAATGTGTCACATTCTCAGACAGTAATTTTCACTTGCAAATCTGAGTGAATACTTTACATTATTAGTATCAATGAATTCTTTGTTGAGTCAATCAGACCTTGCTCTTGTGCTGCTCATGCTGTAGCTTTAGCTTATTGTGTTCAGACTGGAGTTGCTCCATTGATTTCTCTAGTGCTTTTGCACTGCTTTGTGCCTGGAAAGCAAACAAAAGAAACAATTAAATGTGGGAATGATTTTTATCATACCATTCAAGGAAAACTGAAAACATATGCCAGCTTGTTTCTTTAAACAGACGTTGACTGTTTCCTCTGGAGTGTATGGTTAGTTCAGGAACAATTTATGTAAGCGAAAGAAAGGGTTTAAATATTTATACAACAAATGAAAAAGAAACTTTAAAATAATCTTTCACTGATATTAGTCAAAAATGGTCAAGGACTGTCACGATGCAATTATTGCTTGATATCTATAAAATAATTATTATACAAGAGATGTAAACCGTCAGCAATAAAATAAAGACAAAATACAAGCAATAAAACAAAAATAATGAAACATGCAAATAACTGGTTTTAATAATAATAATAAAACAAGATTTCTTCATTAAATACATCATGAGCAATGTTATAACACTGTTATAAATGCATAAATATAATGTATAAATAAAAGTAAAAGAAATGAAAACACTTATATGGGAGTGGTGACTATATGCTCCCAAAAGTAACCTTCTTGGCTTCTGAGTGTCATCTGTGTTGATGTTGAGCTGAAAGTTGTCAAGTACCTACCTTCTGGAAATCCTGTGAGACCTGCTGGATGAGCTGCTGTAACTCCTGCTCTCTCCTCTTGGCCTCCGCTCTCTCACTCAACAAATCATCCCTGAGAGAGACAGCGAGACCAAATTATGAAATAAGCAAACTCCACAGATGCACAGAGCAATCTGACTGCAATCTCTTTTTCAGAAGGAAGAATTTCTATCCAAGCCTTGAAAGTGGTTAATAGTTTGATGAATATTTCTTTTAAGTCTTTGAAACATTTCCATCCCATTCCAAATATTTAGTAGTAGGAATGAATCAGGGTGATTAAGTAGATGATCTAGATTTTTTTAAATCTTTAAAATTATATTTTTGTTGAGACTGCCATTTTCCATTGCATTTTTGTTGACCTGATTATGAAAATGTGTGGTTTTGAACACCCTCATTTTTAAGTCTGAAGAACATTGATCTTTGATAGTCAAACCTTATTTTACATTCTCACAATTTCAAAACATCTGTATTAGGTAGGGGTGTAACGATACACTCATGTCACGATTCGATACTAATCGTGATATTGAACTCACGTTACAGTACTATCGCGATATTTTAAGCCAAAATAAAGAGTTTTTTTTATTATTATTACTTTATTATTATTATTAAAATAATATTATTTAATTATCAGGACCCACAAATATTCCGATTGCATTGTTATATATTATATTCAACATTATAAATAGTAGTTTTATGTAGTAATGTCACTGAAACGCCGCAAAATTGAATTTTTTACCCTCACGCAGTACTCACACTTTCAATGCAGGCATTTGTTGGATCTCTTACACAGACAAGCCACACACACAGACTCTCCCGGTGCTCACTATGACCCGCTATTAATGCACTATACATATAAGAATAAACCATCTTTAACGCTTTGAATAATCACACTAATAAAACTAAATGTGATATGGTGATTAAAATAATGTTTGCACTTTTTTTTTGAGTGCGTGTGCTTCAGATGATCAATGCAATCAAATCACAGTTCTAACCGCAAGAAAGCATGTCAAAATGACTACTTCCAAACTGTAACTGGTTAGTTCATAAAAAATTTAAATTCTACATTTACTCACTCATGTTGTTTTTGTGCGTCATGCAAGCATTTGAACGTCCATGTTTATTACAGTATGCGTGTCGTTGTAAATCTGTTCATCATATAAAGCCTTCTTGTCTCTTCAGAAGACTTGGATTTGGATTAGACCACTCGATTGATTATTTTTACGATGACTTTGGCATTTTTTGTATCTTTTAAGTTTTAGAGGAATAAACTTTAAATGGAGGGACAGAAATCTCTCAGGTTTCATAAATATCTTCATTTGTGTTTGGAAGTTGAACGAAAATCGTATAGGTTGGAAAACAACATGAGGGTGAATACATGACAGAATTTACATTTTTGGGTGAATTATACCTTATAAATACAGTAAGCCGAGCCTTGGTTAAAACTAACTCTATATCACAAATCCTATAGTTTACATCAACGATACATATCATAGCATTTTTATATTGAGATTAGAGCTGCACGATTAATCGTTAAAAGATTGCGATCTCGATTCAAACACCCACGCGATCTTATTTCTAAATGACAACGATTCCGCTATGTCTATTACCATGGCTGTTTCACGTCACATCAGCGGAGCGTAAGCAGCGCATATTTTTTCACTGCCCATGTTAATGAATGAGAGTCGGCCGTCACGCTTCCAATGTGAATGTTCTCATTCATTGATTTGGGCAGCGAAAACACACGCTGCTCACACTCCGCTGACACTTGTGAAACAGGCTTTAAACCAAAGACTTTAGGGACTTTGGTTACCCTTTTAAAGTACGATCATCACACTGCAACATTCAAATCTGCGTTCGCGCTGCTGCTGATCCGAGAGCACCTGCCATGTAAATGTACAGATAAACAGCTTCACTTTTCAACCATACATTTTGTTACAAATGTGTTACAAACATTGAAATAGCAGGGGACAAATGTGTACTGGGATAAAAGTTTATAGTTTGGGTATAAACATTAAGATCAAAATAGAGCAAATCACCTTTTTAAAAAAAGTGTTTTGACACTTGTATGTATTAATACAAGTCATGGCTTATTAGTGTTTAAAAAAAGTGTTTGTCATTGAATCATTCATTCAAGAGATTCATTCACAAACGCTGATTCATCCAATAATGAAACAAGTCTTTATGGATGAGACATGACTCCATTCAAATTATTTTGCCAGAACCTCTAGTACAAACCCGATTCCAAAAAAGTTGGGACACTGTACAAATTGTGAATAAAAACAGAATGCAATGATGTGGAAGTTTCAAATTTCAATATTTTATTCAGAATACAACATAGATGACATATCAAATGTTTAAACTGAGAAAATGTATCATTTTAAGGGAAAAATAAGTTGATTTTAAATTTCATGGCATCAACACATCTCAAAAAAGTTGGGACAAGGCCATGTTTACCACTGTGTGGCATCCCCTCTTCTTTTTATAACAGTCTGCAAACGTCTGGGGACTGAGGAGACAAGTTGCTCAAGTTTAGGAATAGGAATGTTGTCCCATTCTTGTCTAATACAGGCTTCTAGTTGCTCAACTGTCTTAGGTCTTCTTTGACACATCTTCCTCTTTATGATGCGCCAAATGTTTTCTATGGGTGAAAGATCCGGACTGCAGGCTGGCCATTTCAGTACCCGGATCCTTCTTCTACGCAGCCATGATGTTGTAATTGATGCAGTATGTGGTCTGGCATTGTAATGTTGGAAAATGCAAGGTCTTCCCTGAAAGAGACGACGTCTGGATGGGAGCATATGTTGTTCTAGAACTTGGATATACCTTTCAGCATTGATGGTGCCTTTCCAGATGTGTAAGCTGCCCATGCCACACGCACTCATGCAACCCCATACCATCAGAGATGCAGGCTTCTGAACTGAGCGCTGATAACAACTTGGGTTGTCCTTGTCCTCTTTAGTCCAGATGACACGGCGTCCCAGTTTTCCAAAAAGAACTTCAAATTTTTATTCGTCTGACCACAGAACAGTTTTCCACTTTGCCACAGTCCATTTTAAATGAGCCTTGGCCCAGAGAAAACGCCTGCGCTTCTGGATCATGTTTAGATATGGCTTCTTTTTTGACCTATAGAGTTTTAGTGCCATACTGTAATGGAAATCACAACATGGGCTCAGGAATACTTCCAGAAAACATTGTCGGTGAACACAATCCACAATGGATTGTGTTCACCGACAATGTTTTCTGGAAGTATTCCTGAGCCCATGTTGTGATTTCCATTATAGTAGCATTCCTGTATGTGATGCAGTGCCGTCTAAGGGCCTGAAGATCACTGGCATCCAGTATGGTTTTCCGGCCTTGACCCTTACGCACAGAGATTGTTCCAGATTCTCTGAATCTTTGGATGATATTATGCACTGTAGATGATGATAACTTCAAACTCTTTGCAATTTTTCTCTGAGAAACTCCTTTCTGATATTGCTCCACTATTTTTCGCCGCAGCATTGGGGGAATTGTTGATCCTCTGCCCATCTTGACTTCTGAGAGACACTGCCACTCTGAGAGGCTCTTTTTATACCCAATCATGTTGCCAATTGACCTAATAAGTTGCAAATTGGTCCTCCAGCTGTTCCTTATATGTACATTTAACTTTTCCGGTCTCTTATTGCTACCTGTCCCAACTTTTTTGGAATGTGTAGCTCTCATGAAATCGAAAATGAGACAATATTTGGCATGACATTTCAAAATGTCTCACTTTCAACATTTGATATGTTATCTATATTCTATTGTGAATAAAATATAAGTTTATGAGATTTGTAAATTATTGAATTCCTTTTTTATTCACAATTTGTACAGTGTCCCAACTTTTTTGGAATCAGGTTTGTAAATTGTTATTTTGTTTTCTAATGTTTTTTCTACAGAATCGCGATCTCAACTGCGATATCAATTTTAAACGAAAAAATTGTGATTCTTAATTTATCCAGAATCGTGCAGCTCTAATTGAGATATAACGATGTATCATTACACCCTAGTATTAGGGAAGTCAAGTTCTTCTGTACTTCCTCACACACCTTTGAGCCTGTAGCTGTGAGTTGATACTGCACATCTCCTCATGTTCCTCTCCCAGCTCATACAGCTTGTCTTGGGTTTGGCTCAAGGTCAGTCTTGCTGTGTTCAGCTCCTCTCCTCTCAATTTGAGCTCTTTCTCCCGATGACTCAGCTGTTCCTCTCGCTTCAGCAGCTGCAGAAGAAATGCCCACTTACAATCAGGCCGCTTAAATGGTTTGGGAGGAATTTGTTCTTGTTGGCTATATTGCAATGAATATAAGCTACTCTAGTCTGAGTTTTCTGACACGGCTCGGTGTTAAGATTAAATATTCCTTTAACTTGGATACGTATCAGCGTAAAAATTATTGTTGAATGCAGAAATGTGTAGGAAGGTGATGTGTGTAATTTTTCGAAGTATGTGTTTTTGCTATATACAACTAATTCATAGACGTCACACCATTATAGGAACGCCCACCTGGAGGGCCAGTCCATTGCCAGTCATTTTTACCAGGTTTGTAGTAAATTTTAATGTAGTAAGACAGTGATATTAAAAGACCAAATTCAATATACACCTTATTGATGTTGCATACTTCGTACAGGCAAGCAAATGAACACAAAATATTAATGCAACACAAGGTTTCTCGTTAAGTGTTTTTCCCATCGAAAAATCAACCATTATAAAGAATTCTTATTCATATTCTTGGCTCATCTACTTGCCTGTATATAGTATGCATCATCAAAAAGGTGTAAACTGAATTTAATCTTTTAATATCACTGTTGTAGGGACTTTAAGGGTGGGTTGCACTTATAAGGAATCTTTAGCCTGGCGTCGGTTCATCCCGATCACCCCTTTAATTCTAATGGTCATTCTACATGGATAATCTGTTTAAAATTAAAATTACTCGATTTAAAATAAAACCCAGATCAACAAATCCTTGATTAGAATTAAACTTTGCTTAATTTAATCCGTATTGGTGCAACTCCCTATAGTGTTTTTCACGTTAAGCGTTTTAAAAACGCCCCGCTGTTTTTAGTGACTGAAATACTGCAGCAGGTGCTGTATATGGATCACAAGTGCCCAAAACTTGCATCTTGTTCACATATTTTTGTTTTTAAGATGAAAAACTGATAGGCTTGTGCTGCAGTTCTATGGCTGTTTTGCCCTCCAGGGCTCCGCAACAGTCACGTGACTGAAAACTATGAATAAAAGAATACTCAGGGTTCACTGTGCTGACCATGTGTTTGACTTTAGCCAGTTCCTGCTGCTGAAAGCCCTCCAGCTCATCCAGGTCATCTCTCTTCTGGAACAGACTTAAACTCTGCTCTGTCATCTCGTCTAACCGAGAGGTCAGTGACAACTTCTCCTGTTTGAGAGAAAGAGGACAAAGCAATTGTAAATTATTAGGATATTAGATGCGACTTTATCCAATACGTCACAAAGCATCTTAACCTGCTCCAGTGAAGCCAGCTTTTCCATCCACTCCTGGTCCTTCTTCTCTAACGCTAAAGCCATTCCTTCTGCCATCTTGGCTCTGTTGGCCTGAAAAACTTCATTCTGGTCCTGAAGTTTGCGCATGGACGCTGATTGAAAACAAAAATAAGTCAAAAACTTCAATCTTTCCGAAATCCTCCTGAGACAAATAATCAAGATCATTTTCAACATAATGCCTATGGACCGCATCTGTGATAAACAGTCCGTTTCCACAGACAATACTTCAAATGCGTCCCTCGGTGTGTGTAAATGAACACCAAACATGTTTACAGTTAATACACTTATAATGGAAGCTTAGCAGAAAAGAGATCTGTAGGGTTTAAAAGCAGAAATTTGCAGCTCATATTTTTGTTAAAGCACATAAATGAATTATTCAGCAATTCAAATGTTTGAAAGTAACCAGGGAATATTCCTGAAACTCTTAAAACAGCTTTAAACAGACATAACAGTATAACTCAATGGTTAGGTGTTATCACAGATGGTAATGTTAGACTTAATATATGTAAATATGTTAAATATCAATACATAATGTATTCATTTTTTCTTTGTTAGTGTTGCATTAATGTTAGCACATTTTCATCACATGGAATGAAAAGAACAACAACATTGCTTAATTTCCAGACGTCCTTGGTAGTAAAGCTGTAAAACACATTGTTAGTACATGCACTTATTTTTATTCAATTGTAAGCTGCATTTATCCTCTTAATTTGGGTCTAGAAATGGGATCAGTGCTTTCAGATCATGACATCTTATATTACCTTGTTATAGGTACAATCTACAATTGCTGAAAAAAAAAAAGTCATAAAAAGTGGCAAAGAAATTTAAAGGACTTTTCTCTATATGCCATGACCCCAAAAACACATATTTCCCAGGCACTGAAAACTCCCAAAGCAAGAGGTTAAAAGAATGTTTCAGGTTCAAGTCAAGCTCCACCAACAGCATTTATGGCATATTATTGATTAATTTACCAAAAAAGAATCCTTGATTCATCCCTTTTTTTCAGCATAAAAAACATGTCATGTGCATGGTTGCAGTATCAAATGGTATTATATTAATGTTGTTACAGTTTATTAAATTGTTTTAATTATTATTATTATTATTATTATTATTATTATTATTAATGACTAGTGTGATAGAATCAATTACTGATCTTATCTTTGTAAAGTTATATCAGATATTCATCTACCCAAATAAGCATTTTCACTTAAAGGTTCAGTGTGTAATATTTATGAGGCTCTATTGACAGAAATGCAATATAATATACATAACTATGTTTTCAGTGGTGTATAAAGACCTTACATAATGAACCGTTATGTTTTTATTACCTTAGAATGAGCCATTTCTATCTATATACACCACGGGTCCCCCTACAGTGATGTCAACATTTTGCGCCGCCATCAGTAGCCCTAAACGGACAAACTGCTCTACAGAGCGCTAGTCACTCTCTGCTGTCTCAAACGACGACATCTTTGTCCTGTGTCGGCCACCGTAGCTTCTCTATGTGCTCCGAAAGGGAGGGGTGAGCGGTGGGCCATTGCAATTCGCAACCTCATCGCTAGATGCCGCTAAAATTTACACAGTGCAACTTTATATTAAAAAAAAAAAAAAAAAAAAAAGGTATATTACATATATATAATTGTTGTTGAGAAATAGGGTTTTTTGAGAAAAGTGAGAATAATTTGAGAAGTGAGAGTACTTAGACATGCGCTAGATGGACGTGTTTGACTGTTGCGCTCACCTAACATCTTTTGCAGCGTCTCACGCATGACACTGCATACTAAATTTTTTTTGCTCAAGTTAAAAGAAGAAGAAAAAAACACATCTCTAGACTTGTCGTTTTTCTCAGTTACACTGCCACGTGTCTTGTGTTTTTCACAGCAAAAACATTGTGTGAACCGGCTCTTAGTAGTCACATGTCAGTTTATTTAAACAACTGAGGGTAGAAATAATTTTCTGTTGTAATGCTCATGACTGGAAATGCTGTTGATAGAGCTTAACTTACTTACAAGCCAGACCAAGAGGTTTGTGATAAAATGATTGATTAAAAGTGAATAAACCATTTAACGGTCTTCTTTTTTTTGGTTTATGATCAAGAACCAACCTTACTTGTCTATAAGTTGATCATGTGTAGCCAGAATGCATGTTTGTGTAAAAGCATCGGACAAACGAATGGGAAAAAGAGCAGAGGAGAGCAAGCCAAAAGAAGGAAGAGGTGAAAATGGGAGGAAAAGAACGGTACGTACAATCCTGATACTTCTCTAATGCAATCTCAAGCTTCTCCTTGGTCTTCTGCATTAGCCGAAGCTGCTCAGCGTAGTCTAGGGTTGGGGAATGGGATACAGACACACACACAAACACACGACCGGAGGGAGGCAGAGGAGGATGAGGGGGAGGATCACGGGTAGGGCGGGAGGAGGGACAAAAACAGGGACGAGAAAACAAAGGGATAAACATGATTGAGAAGATAAACAAATGGAGGGAAAAACAGAATGATTTTCTGAGATGAGAAAACCAGACTGATTGTGAGGCTGTACAATGACAGCTACCTGTCACTGCTGACCTTTGACCTTTAAACTAATACATCATCAGGTCAATTATGCAATCACCTTATCTAGCACTGCTCATTTAGGGTTAAAGGAGTTTCTAGATCAGGCTATGTGTAACTGCATACCATGGCAGGCTGATAGTGAGAGCCAGTTATCTATTATTTACGCTGATTTTTCCAGGCCGTTACAGTGGAGTCATTTGCATTCATGCCTGGTTTGCTCTGCGATGAATGTGGCAGATCAAATGCTATGTGCTTTATACATTTCCATTGTGGCAAACGGTATAAAAGGTTTAAAGGTATCCGAATACAGACTGAAATGGATTCACCACGTAAGAGCGGCAAGTGAGAAGGATGTACAAATAACAGCCTGCATCTAGTTTTTCCTTTTCTCACTGATTTCGTCATGGTGGACTTTCGTATTTTTCCCCTCTTTCAGTCTCTTTCTCTTGATGCGTTTACATGAGTTTCACTGTATTGTGTTGGCGATACCTGAGAGTTTGGCCTCCAGCTTTCGAATCTGATCGTTCCTGCGCTGAATCTGAGAAGAGACGTCATCTCTGGAGCTGCTGCCATCGGACGCCTGAAAGCGAAAGATATAGATGAAGACATATCATCCTAAAAGCACCATAGAAAAAAATAGGAATACATCAATTACCATTTAATACTGATTATCAATTATATATTATTTATAGTATTTTTTAGTATTAATTATTTCAAATGTTATGGCCAATAACTGATAAATGACTAATATTAAAATTCTATAATATTGTGTAAAAATTAAATCATACACACTAAAAATAAAATCAACAGTTTTAAAATGTAAGAATGTAGTCTAGACAGCAAAAAAATATGTAATGTACAGTAAGAAAAATGGATATTTATTTTGAGATTTGCTAAAGATTACATTAACAGTGTTTTAAAAATTAACTCTGAGCATGAGATGACAGCAAGGATCATGTAAAAATGTAAAAACTGTGGAAATGAGCATGAACAATTAAATATACAAATTTGACAATTAATTAGAAAAAAAACAAAACAATATTATCAGAGAAATTACCAATATAAATGCACATCCTTCAGAAGAACTATAAAATGCAAAAGGGAGACATACCCAAAAGTTAAACTGCACACATGCAGAATCATTTAGGTTTTTGCTTTAATAATTAAAACATTTACATTGTCGTTGGGGTCCAAACCCATCAGTTTCTCTCGATAAAACGCCTATAAGGGTGGCTTTGATTTTAGACCTGTTACTGATACTGTCATTCTCCATCAAGCCTGAAGGCTTTAATTATTTAGGGTGAAAGACAACCTGAACCTAACCCTGAGTGTGTTGCCATTAATTGCTAGGAGGACAAGAGTGTCAGGTTACACTGGTTTGTCAAAGCATGTGATATTATTTAGCATTTTCTAAAATATCACTGGTTTCCCAAGCAGCATAGCATAGCCCTTAAGGTATTAAAGGATTAGTTCACTTTAAAATGAAAATTAGTCCATGATTTACATCCTAGGTGTATATGACTTTCTTCTTTCTGATGAACACAATCTGAGTTATATTAATAAATATCCTGATGCTTCCTCGCTTTATAATGGCAGTGACGAGGTCCATTGAGTTTGAAGCTCAAAAAAGCACATCCATCCATAATAAACGTACGGCTCCGGGGGGTTAAAAAGGCTTTCTGAAGCAATATCTAGCTTCCGGCAGACTGCCTTCCGTATTCAACTTATGAAAAAAGCGTAACTGGCATGATGTATCACTAGAATGTAGCGTAAGCGTTTTGAACTGCGAGAGGCGCTACACTTTCTTCGTAAGTTGAATACAGAAGGCGGTCTGGTGGAAGCTAGATATTTTACTTTATAAAGTTTTAAATATGGATATTTTTCTTACAAAACCCCACCGATTCACTTCATAAGGCCTTTATTAACCCCCCGGAGCCGTGTGGAGTATGTTTATTATGGATGGATGTGCTTTTTTGAGCTTCAAACTCAACGGACTGCCATTATAAAGCTTGGAAGCATCAGGATATTTATTAATATAACTCAGATTGTGTTCATCAGAAAGAAGAAATTCATATACACCTAGGATGACTTGAGGGTAAGTAAATCATGGGGTAATTGTTTTATTTAAAGTTAACTACTTTTTTAAGATGCGTTTTGGTCAATCAGATCACAAGTGGACAACACTAAATACAGGTGTAAATGGGGTCTAAAATGTTTTAAGCTTGTCCACTTTCGACCACTTCCAGAGGTAGTCGAAAACGCATTTGACCGGACTGCTTTCGTAGTGTAAACGCTCATGTGGTCGAATGCATTCAAACAGCCACAAAAGACCGCCTGCTCTCCGCCTACTGACCCAATGCGTTAAACATTACGGGCTAGCACCCAGACGGGATTTAAACTTTGCCGGCTGAAGACCCAAATTTGGTTTCAAGACAAAAAAAACGTACCAAGCATTTTCTCTCACCATTCCTCTAACTCACACTCTATCAGAGCAGAAACAAAAGCTGCTGCTCTCTGTATTTCCGTCATCTCCGTGCGCGTTCACACATAAATAGCGCAAGCTTATTTTGTCCATTAGATCGAAAGATCTGTAAAAGCCCATAGATTTACCCACCCATAGACCCTCCCCTCGAAGAAATCAGGACAGAAGTGAACAAAAAGTGGACAAAAGAGACGGATTAAAATACCAGGTGTTTCTCCCTTGTCTACTTGTGATCCGATCGACCAAAACGCATCTTAATACCAGGTGTAAACAGGGCCTTAGACATACTAGCAGGTTACTCAGGTGGAGCACTGTGTAAACACAGCCAGTACACAGTCATATGACTTTCTCTAGAATGGATACTGTAGATAAGCTAGAAATTTGAAACAAGAATAACTATCACACTGTTTTACTAGGGCCATTCTGCTTTTGTAATAGGAAATATTTAGGTATTTACTATGTCCACCAATCAAAATGTGTCAGCTGGTACTTTACTAGACTTGGAAGTACACTTGGAAGGTTTTGGATTAGAATTGAAAAAAAATTCACAATAATATTTTTGAGAAAAAAAAATTACCGCCATTCAGACAAGCCTAAGAGAAACTGTAGCGTTAGGTTAATGGATGATTATTTCTATTTGACCAAAATCCAAAATCAGAATAAGCCAAGAATATACCCTTCATAAGTTTTGGGTCAGTAAGTTTATTATATATATATATATAAAAAACTGTTATTTTAAATTGTAATAATATTTCAAAATATAACCGCTTTTACTGTATTTTTTATATGTACATATGTATACATAAATATGTATGTATTTTATTATAATGATAAACTTTACAGTATATAGTTTTTTTTTACTAAAAAAAAAAGTTACACTAAAAGTAAACTAAACATTTAACAAATAAATGTATCCTTGGTGAGCATAAGAGACTTCTTTCAAAAGAATTTTTAAAACTCTTAAATCAACATTATCAATCTTATCAAAGTTTAATACATTATAGTTTGGCAGTAATTAGACATTATGCAGTAATATCACACTGTGACTCAGATATCATCATCATCATCTTTTTTTTTTTTTTTTTCTGCAACAGATCAAGCAACTTAATTGGTCTAAACACCACAAAGACATAATATAATAATGGAAATAATTCAAAAATTGCATGATGAAGATATTGAAGATATGATATGAGTTATGATTGAAGATATGAAGATCGCAAAGAACTGAGAGTTACACAAAAGTATAAAGAGAAAGATCTACTCACAAAGTCATCGCCTGAATCTGCGCCCACAGAAGTGATGGACTCTTTGCTCATGGAGCGAGGGATGCGGCCTGTACGAGGGGCAGTGGCGGCCTCCTCTGCCAGCTTCTTCTTCAACTTTGCAAACATCTCCGTAGTATAGATGTAGCCTATAGCCGTGTGTGTGAAGCAATGGTTTGAATGACTCTCTGAGACGCTCTAGGGTCTTCGTAATGCAGAACGGGTTATATCCACGGCATGCGCAGATCTCATTCTGGGATTACTCTCTGCTGCTTTGACTCTGTGGAGACAATCACAACACTAGAATTACTTTAGCAGAAGAAGTTCACTTGGTCTAGTGGTCAAGCCAATACAATCAAATAAGCAGCAGATACTTTTCTGAATAAAATGAGAAACCTGCATCCCAAGACTAAATTGCTTAGTATACAACACTGTCTAGTATACATCTGTGCTTGTGCATTATGAGGGTACTCCTGTTTATATAGTTAGTGGAAGTGGCATATCAAAATAGTACTACACTTATATCAATACTTAAGAATTATTTAAAGCAGATGCACTGTTTTCATGCAAGACATCGGCAATACAGTAGAGTTAAACAGAAATATCAACTCATAAAACCAAATTCTGATGCGTTTCAATGTTTTATAATATACTACATGACCAAAAAGACTCAATGTTGACATTGCTTGATATGCTACACTGTAGTAAGCTAACCAGTGTCAGGTTTGATAATGACACGTAAGCTTGATGCCAAAACCATTTCTCCATCACATGCTGACAGTGCATGACAACATCTAAACAAAACTGTCAAATAAAAAACGTAAAGCGGAGAAATATGAGATAAATTGTAAACAAGAGCTAACTGATGTTAGCTGTCGTGCATCTTCATTATTAAACCAACAAACAGACAAGCGTGAACCTACCGTAAAAACTCCATAAACCCTGAAATAACGGGTGTTTATTGTAATGGAAATGCACGTTTAACGCAAATACTTCTCCAGGCGTTACATCTGTGTGTGCTGTTTTTGTCGGGGTTAGCAACTGGCTAACTAACTTCACCACGCAATCTTCAGTCATCAGAATTCTGATGACGTTCCAGGAACAACTTGGCAATTGTGCTCAACGCTGATTGGACGACCACAGGAGGGAGGCGTGGATACAGGTTCGCGTGATTTCATGTCAAACATGAAAGCTGTTATATACTCGCAAGGTTCACTACAGTAGTAGCATTGCTAAATTAGACGCATAATCTTTTTAAAACATATAATGGTACATTAATATATTTACACTTTGTTTAAAATAGTATATAAGATTAAAATAATAATTATTGATTGTACATTACATTTTAATTAACACTTTGATGTTGTAAGGAACAATGAAAGATTAATTAGCTATTTTTTTGGTTGATATTATATGTTTTCACAAAACCCCCAGTAAAGATCCCTGCTTTTATTAAATCGCTTTGTTATGATAGCTTGCTATTTCGTTTTACAAAATATAAATCTGAACATGAGCTTAATTACATTCATAAAATATGCCACATGTGAAATGTATGGGGGAATTATCAAAAACTCATTTTTAATATAAAATGTACAGTGGGGAGAACAAGTATTTGATACACTGGCGATTTTGCAGGTTTGCCCACTTACAAAGCATGTAGAAGTCTGTAATTTTTATCATAGGTACTCTTCAACTGTGAGAGACGGAATCTAAAACAAAAATCCAGAAAATCACATTGTATGATTTTTAAGTAATTAATTTGCATTTTATTGCATGACATAAGTATTTGATACATCAGAAAAGCAGAACTTAATATTTGGTACAGAAACCTTTGTTGGGCTGGGCAATACGGACTTTCAGCTCCCTCCAAAGATTTTCTATTGGGTTCAGGTCTGGAGACTGGCTAGGCCACTCCAGGACCTTGAGATGCTTCTTACGGAGCCACTCCTTAGTTGCCCTGGCTGTGTGTTTCGGGTCGTTGTCATGCTGGAAGACCCAGCCACGACCCATCTTCAATGCTCTTACTGAGGGAAGGAGGTTGTTGGCCAAGATCTCGCGATACATGGCCCCATCCATCCTCCCCTCAATACGGTGCAGTCGTCCTGTCCCCTTTGCAGAAAAGCATCCCCAAAGAATGATGTTTCCACCTCCATGCTTCACGGTTGGGATGGTGTTCTTGGGGTTGTACTCATCCTTCTTCTTCCTCCAAACACGGCGAGTGGAGTTTAGACCAAAAAGCTCTATTTTTGTCTCATCAGACCACATGACCTTCTCCCATTCCTCCTCTGGATCATCCAGATGGTCATTGGCAAACTTCAGACGGGCCTGGACATGCGCTAGCTTGAGCAGGGGGACCTTGCGTGCGCTGCAGGATTTTAATCCATGACGGCGTAGTGTGTTACTAATGGTTTTCTTTGAGACTGTGGTCCCAGCTCTCTTCAGGTCATTGACCAGGTCCTGCCGTGTAGTTCTGGGCTGATCCCTCACCTTCCTCATGATCGTTGATGCCCCACGAGGTGAGATCTTGCATGGTGCCCCAGACAGAGGGAGATTGACCGTCATCTTAAACTTCTTCCATTTTCTAATAATTGCGCCAACAGTTGTTGCCTTCTCACCAAGCTGCTTGCCTATTGTCCTGTAGCCCATCCCAGCCTTGTGCAGGTCTACAATTTTATCCCTGATGTCCTTACACAGCTCTCTGGTCTTGGCCATTGTGGAGAGGTTGGAGTCTGTTTGATTGAGTGTGTGGACATGTGTCTTTTATACAGGTAACGAGTTCAAACAGGTGCAGTTAATACAGGTAATGAGTGGAGAACAGGAGGGCTTCTTTAAGAAAAACTAACAGGTCTGTGCGAGCCGGAATTCTTACTGGTTGGTAGGTGATCAAATACTTATGTCATGCAATAAAATGCAAATTAATAATTTAAACATCATTTTTTTTTTTTCTGGATTTTTGTTTTAGATTCCGTCTCTCACAGTTGAAGTGTACCTATGATAAAAATTACAGACCTCTACATGCTTTGTAAGTAGGAAAACCTGCAAAATCGGCAGTATATCAAATACTTGTTCTCCCCACTGTATGGAAAGACCACTTTATGTAGCCAGTTAATTGGATGTGAATTGAATATGAATTTACTTGTGACTCTTCATCTAAGCACTTATAACAGCATTTCAAACAAACCTCACATTACAGTAATAAACATAAGATGGAAAGATAATAAAATAAATAAAACAAGAAAGGATTTATTTATTCATTTATAAAGAAGACATTCAAGATGTTTATAAGAAAGCTGAAGGTTTTTTTTTTTTGACAGTTTACGGTTGGCCATAGTCCGCACCATGTCCTTTAAAATGATTCTCATGTGGGTTGTGTAATCATGTGGACTGTTTTGGCCATCATACAAACCCGATTCCAAAAAAGTTGGGACACTGTACAAATTGTGAATAAAAAAGGAATGCAATAATTTACAAATCTCATAAACGTATATTTTATTCACAATAGAATATAGATAACATATCAAATGTTGAAAGTGAGACATGTCATGCCAAATATTGGCTCATTTTGGATTTCATGAGAGCTACACATTCCAAAAAAGTTGGGACAGGTAGCAATAAGAGGCCGGAAAAGTTAAATGTACATATAAGGAACAGCTGGAGGACCAATTTGCAACTTATTAGGTCAATTGGCAACATGATTGGGTATAAAAAGAGCCTCTCAGAGTGGTAGTGTCTCTCAGAAGTCAAGATGGGCAGAGGATCACCAATTCCCCCAATGCTGTGGCGAAAAATAGTGGAGCAATATCAGAAAGGAGTTTCTCAGAGAAAAATTGCAAAGAGTTTGAAGTTATCATCATCTACAGTGCATAATATCATCCAAAGATTCAGAGAATCTGGAACAATCTCTGTGCGTAAGGGTCAAGGCCGGAAAACCATACTGGATGCCCGTGTTCTTCGGGCCCTTAGACGGCACTGCATCACATACAGGAATGCTACTGTAATGGAAATCACAACATGGGCTCAGGAATACTTCCAGAAAACATTGTCAGTGAACACAATCCACCGTGCCATTAGCTGTTGCCGGCTAAAACTCTATAGGTCAAAAAAGAAGCCATATCTAAACATGATCCAGAAGCGCAGGCGTTTTCTCTGGGCCAAGGCTCTTTTAAAATGGACTGTGGCAAAGTGGAAAACTGTTCTGTGGTCAGACGAATCAAAATTTGAAGTTCTTTTTGGAAAACTGGGACGCCATGTCATCCGGACTAAAGAGGACAAGGACAACCCAAGTTGTCATCAGCGCTCAGTTCAGAAGCCTGCATCTCTGATGGTATGGGGTTGCATGAGTGTGTGTGGCATGGGCAGCTTACACATCTGGAAAGGCACCATCAATGCTGAAAAGTATATCCAAGTTCTAGAACAACATATGCTCCCATCCAGACGTCGTCTCTTTCAGGGAAGACCTTGCATTTTCCAACATGACAATGCCAGACCACATACTGCATCAATTACAACATCATGGCTGCGTAGAAGGATCCGGGTACTGAAATGGCCAGCCTGCAGTCCAGATCTTTCACCCATAGAAAACATTTGGCGCATCATAAAGAGGAAGATGCGACAAAGAAGACCTAAGACAGTTGAGCAACTAGAAGCCTGTATTAGACAAGAATGGGACAACATTCCTATTCCTAAACTTGAGCAACTTGTCTCCTCAGTCCCCAGACGTTTGCAGACTGTTATAAAAAGAAGAGGGGATGCCACACAGTGGTAAACATGGCCTTGTCCCAACTTTTTTGAGATGTGTTGATGCCATGAAATTTAAAAAAAAAAAAAACTTATTTTCCCCTTAAAATGATACGTTTTCTCAGTTTAAACATTTGATATGTCATCTATGTTCTATTTTGAATAAAATATTGAAATTTGAAACTTCCACATCATTGCATTCTGTTTTTATTCACAATTTGTACAGTGTCCCAACTTTTTTGGAATCGGGTTTGTATATCACTTGCTGGCCCATGTCTGTTACACGAGTATTCTGAGAAATAGCACTGTCCTTTAGCTGGCGTTTCAGTTAACATTGTGCATGATTTACAATGCCATTTGGGACTCTTTTAATTGTTTTATTATTATAATAATCACAACCTGTCCCAATAAAAGAGCACCTTTCAGTTAAAATGTTTTAAAACAAATAAAAGTTGTTTCAATCAAGGACAGAAATGCTTATTGACATATGTTTGTACATTGCTATTGGAGAATCACTATTTTGAAAAGCCCTATTATTGTGTCCCTCAGTCAATTCAATAATACATGTATATTGGATTTCAATAGTAGGCTATCTGTGTTTTATCACTGACGTAAAATCTAAAGGGAAAAAATATAAATGTAAATCTATATTAAATGTAAATATGTGGCCTTAAGACACATTAAGTGACAATATTTACATAGAAATAGCCTCACACCATCACCCCCTACCAGGGGTTAAAGTGGGCCTGAACGGTCCGGAACTGTGTTCCGGCACCTCAGATAAATTAATAAATAAATAGATCCAGCAGTCGCAGCGCGAGAGCAGCTGGACCGTCTCACGCACAGCGCTGGCAAACTCGTTCGGCGCTTTTGCCTTTCTATTGAAGTGATAACGAGCGCCAGGCAGTCGCTTTATCCATTTGAATACAAGCGCAAAATCATGTGTACAGTAAAGGCTCTGTGGCGAAACTAGCTGAACCTGACCTCTAGCTCCGACCATGTAAACGGAAGTGTTGAGGTAAACTATAGGCTGCCTACTCGACTGTAATCATGGCCGTAGCCAGCTATGAGGCCGCCGTGGTCCAGACCTCAGTATTTTTCAGAGGTGTATAAATGTTGTAAAATAATTTCATCAGATTAGGCATAAGATAATGAATGTGTGTGTACATATTGTGAATTAATTTATTAAACGTACCTAGCGTTCGTAGCCTTCAGTAAATTAACTTGTCTACGAAAATGCTTAATAAAATATAGGCTAAATATCAGTTGACCCTATGTTTACTTTCTTCACTGACACAGACGAAAATGAAAAGACTATCGGGTAAGAGCTCAGCTTTAGGATGGGAAGAGACAGGGCAAGAGAAGGAGACTGAGAGAAAAATAAAGTGTGAAACAGTGATGGAAATGAGAGAGTGATGAAATGAGGAGAGAGCAGGTATGACAGACTATTTATTATTATTTTTTTTTGCCTTCAACCATCTTAAAATGCACATATGTAGATAAAAGAAATCAAAATTTTCTTGGGGGACCATGCTCCCTGAACCCCCCTAAATAGCTCAAATTTGGGACCTCTAGTTGTAAAACTCAAGGCAGTTGTATATGCTCAAAAGTTGTTGCTGTTTCTGGAAACCTGTCTGCTTTGACCTCATATCTGGAGTTAATGCATTTATGTTGTTCATGTGTTGCAGCCTGGAATATCTATATATAGTCCTACTTAATATTAAAATTGAATATTCAGACAGTATATACTCATTGTATCTCTGTGCTTTTTTTTGTAAAAAATACTAATTATTTAGTAACAACTAACGTTGTGACACCAAGATCGGCTACTATGGCCCTTGGGTTTGTTATAGCCCCAGAGCCCTATATGTTCTTAATCCGGGCCTGGTTGCAGTGGAGTTAAAAGAACAAATCAAGTCACAGTACCAGTCAATATGGGAGCTATTTTGAATGGATGTGAGAATAGCCACAATATTTGGACCATCATACATTGTTGTTGTTGTTGTTTCTTATGTTTTATGATACAGCAAAACTTTTGATTCTGCATTTTGACTTTGACTCTGCAATAGGTCTATCTAGGTTGTGATTTATTTCTGTTGTAGTTGTGTCTTCAGCCATTTAGGTGTGTTAAATTTTAATCAGTTTTGGACTTCCCATTTTTATGTTTGAATTTACATTGTGAAAAACAAGGTTGTGTTCCATATTGTGGTGCTCAGCAATTTTAACATGGTATCGTCATCATATCAGTGTAGATGTAGATGGACCAAAATAAAACCATTAAAATATCAAGTAAATAAGTATTGTGATACTGGGTGCCACAGTGACACTCTTATCCCACAAAGTATTGCTATACCACGATACTCAATATGTTGTCCCACAGTGAGTCATTTTTCCCTGTTGCACCTACACAAAATTTGAGGGTTCCCCCACCTGCTAAATCCCACTTTAACCACTGCCCCCTACCCATCCACCCACATTTTTTTTGTAGTCTACCTTGTTTTCTTATTTAGTATACATTTAGAAGATTCATCTCAAAAGCGTTCTCTGGTTACCTCAGAGAAATTTACACTGGACAACTCCAAAAGAAAGCCAGTTGTATTATAAAGGATCCCACTGACCCTGGACATCACCTGTTCTCCCCCGTGCCCTCTGGGAGGAGATACAGATTAATCAAAACAAAAACTAACAGATTAAAAAACAGCTTTGAGGAGGAGTCCTCTCCCTTCCCTCTTTTCACTTTCAAACACTATGGTGCAATAAACCTGTCTCACAAACTGGTAGTGCAATACCCCCCTTCCCCACCCAACAACCAACCACACATACAATGTACTCTATATTTGCACTATTGACATGTTGTTATATTGACATATCTATGTGTATGTGTATGTATGTATGCATGTAGCCTATGTGTGTACTTTGATATGTATCCTATACATGTGTGTGTGTATGTATACGCCTCATATGTAAGTACTGTATGTGTGTGTATAGACACTATATTGTCAAAAATATTGGGACACCCCTCCAAATCATTGAATTCAAGTGTTCCAATCACTTCCATGGCCACAGGTGTATAAAATCAAGCACCTAGGCATGCAGACTGCTTCTACAAACATTTGTAAAAGAATTGGTCGCTCTCAGGAGCTCAGTGAATTCAAGCGTGATAGGTTGCCACCTGTACAATAAGCCCATTCGTGAAATTTCCTCACTACTAAATATTGCACGGTCAACTGTTAGTGGTATTATAACAAAGTGGAAGCAATTGGGAACGACAGCAACTCAGCCACAAAGTGGTAGGCCACGTAAAATCACAGAGTGGGGTCAGCACATGCTGAGGGGCACAGTGCGCAGAAGTCGCCAACTTTCTGCAGTCAATAGCTACAGACCTCCAAACTTTGTGTGGCCTTCAGATTAGCTCAAGAACAGTGTGTAGAGAGCTTCATGGAATGGGTTTCCATGGCTGAGCAGCTGCATCCAAGCCTTACATCACCAAGTGCAATGCAATGCGTCGGATGCAGTGGTGTAAAGCACTCCGCCATTGGACTCTAGAGCAATGGAGACGTGTTCTCTGGAGTGACGAATCACGCTTCTCTGTCTGGCAATCCGATGGACGAGTCTGGGTTTGGCGGTTGCCAGGAAAACGGTACTTGCCTGACTGTATTGTGCCAAGTGTAAAGTTTGGTGGAGGGGGATTATGGTGTGGGGTTGTTTTTCAGGGGTTGGGCTTGGCCCCTTAGTTCCAGTGAAAGGAACTCTTAATGCTTCAGCATACCAAGACATTTTGGACAATTTCATGCTCCCAACTTTGTGGGAACAGTTTGGGGATGGCCCCTTCCTGTTCCAACATGACTGTACACCAGTGCTCAAAGCAAGGTCCATAAAGACATGGATGAGCGAGTTTGGTGTGGAGGAACTTGACTGGCCTGCACAGAGTCCTGACCTCAGCCCGATAGAACACCTTTGGGATGAATTAGAGCAGAGACTGCGAGCCAGGCCTTCTCGCCCAACATCAGTGCCTGACCTCACAAATGCGCTTCTAGAAGAATGGTCAAAAATACCCATTAACACACTCCTAAACTTTGTGGAAAGCCTTCCCAGAAGAGTTGAAGCTGTTATAGCTGCAAAAGGTGGGCGAACTCCATATTAACCCTACGGATTAAAAATGGGATGTTATTAAAGTTCATGTGCATGTAAAGGCAGGTGTCCCAAAACTTTTGGCAATATAGTGTATGTATGTGTATATGTGAGTGTGTATACAGTCTTGCTCAAAAGTTTACACACCTCTTGCAGAATCTGTGAAAATGGGAATAATTGTAACAAAATAAGAGGGATCATACAAAATGCATGTTATTTTTTATTTAGTACTGTCCTGTATAAGATATTTTACGTAAAAGATGTTTACATATAGTCCACAAGACAAAACATAGCTGAATTTATAAAAATGACCCCATTCATTATGTACCCTTGTACCATTGATTCTTAATACTGTGATGTTACCTGGATGATCCATGTGATGGTTGTTCATGAGTCCCTTGTTTGTCCTGAGCAGTTAAACTGCCCAATGTTCTTCAGAAAAATCCTTCAGCTCCTGCAAATTCTTCAGTTTTCCAGCATCTTTTGCATATTTGAACCCTCTCCAGCAGTGACTGTATGATTTTGAGATCCATCTTTTCACACTGAGGACAATTGAGGGACTCAAACACAACTATTATAAAAGGTTCAAACATTCACTGATGCTCCAGAAGGAAACACGATGCATTAAGAGCCGGGGGGTGAAAACTTTTGAACAGGATGAAGATGTCCAAATTTTTCTTATTTTGTTTAAATATCAATATAAATTTAATATAAAATATAAATTGTTATATATCACTATACATATATTGTCATATTTATAGTATATCTATATTACATATTGTTACAGTACTATAATGTTTTTTGCACAAACTATTTACCCCACTTGTCTTAAATGTATGCTTTTTATTTTATTTTTGCTAATCCTTGTGAGCTGCTAAACAGTCTTTCGTTGTTTTAATGACAATGACAATAAAGCTCTATTCTATTCTATTCTATTCTATTCTATTCTATTCTATTCTATTCTATTCTATTCTATTCTTTTCTGTGTCTCCACCTGTACAATGTCACAGCTCACTGCCTAAGCCCCAGGTGTTCGTCCACACATGCATGAGATGTCCATATGGATGTTGGCGTTCACCTTGATGAGG